>CM032436.1:6902257-7274757 GCA_019049465.1 Dryas iulia moderata | reverse complement strand
TCCGCACATATGCTGGTAATATTTAATGGCACCCAGCTCATATTGGCACTGATCACTAAAGAAATATTATTATAAAATAAATATGGCTAGTCTAACTAAGTTATGATGCTACACAGTTTTAGCACTTGTCTTTCCCTCGGGGAGTTGACGAATCGAATGCTATTGTATTTAACTACCTAAAATATTAAAGGTACAATTCATAAGAATTTTTACAAGGTTACAAAACACTTTTTATCGTTGTACATCCAATTGTAATACTATTTGCATTTAAGTAAACACTTGCATTAGAATTGTTTAAGTTAACCCATCTTTTGACTTAAAATATGAAATTTTAATATAATTTACATAGATATTAAATTAATACTAGATTATAAAAAAAATAAAATTTAATCATTTATGATGAACTGACGTCATCGTGGGCGACCACCGTGGGCGAGGACCAGCGTTGGTCACTGTACAAACTATGAAATGAAAAAAAAAAGAAAAAAAAAACTTATCATGCAATTGGTAAGAGAGGCAGGGGGAAACCTCGGTTGACCTTTGAAAACACAGTATCGTCGATACTGCAGGTAGGTCACGTAAAAAGCATGAGGACCCCCCGGAGGGCGTATATGAAGAGGTTGATGACAGTGGGTGAGGCGAAAGAAGTATGCAGGGACCGTAGCGTTTGGCGCTCCGTTCTCTCTGACTACCCCGCAAGGGATACAGCGTGAAGCTAAAAAAAAAGAAAAAAAATCATGCAATGTCTCGAATTCCGGAAAGTGTTTTAACAAGCAAAAACATGAAGTTGCTCGATTTTATCAAAAATTCTAGAATGTTTAACGTCAACATTTGTTTGTTATATGTAACAGTAAATGATTTTATTTACATACACAATAAAATAATATGAAGAACGCACAGCCCAGCGGGGAGAGCACCTGGACGATATTCAAGAGGCGCGGGTTCGAATCCCGCTGCCTTCAAAAATTTTTATACGTTTTATAAATGTCTTTTTCAATTTTCCTAAGTGTAGAAAAAACTTTAAAATTGTTTAAAGTATTTAATAAATAGCATTCTCTCTTGCAAAGCGATTGCTCGTAGAATAATCTTTGGGTAGCAGAAATCTCTCTATAGAGATGCTAACAACAAAAATAAGTTGTAATACAGCGTATAAGGATTTCGATGCAGCTGGTAGTAGAATGCATGGCCCAGCGGGCCCATCTTTTAGAATAATAAGGTAAAGTAATAAATTTAAAAATTGTACATTAACAGCTGTTTTATTTTTTAAATTATCAGTGATGATGATAATAATTATAAAGAAAACAGAAAAAAGAGCGCAGTTTCAAAATCTACTCTAGATAATTTTTTGAGAAAATTTAAAGATACTAAATTAGTTAAAGCAAAATCAGCTTCACGCTTTGCCGCATGGGTGGAATAGAGAGCCCATAGTCAAAACACTCCACAATTTTCCTCTAGAAGTTAGGACATTATGCGACGAGTGGGAGAATTTCATACACTCCGCTTTGTCTTACTAGAGCAGGCGAATGAAAATAATTTACAGTTTTATTCTTCCAGGTGGTGGAACAAGCCCAGAACCAATCGCGCTTACTCTCTTTTCGTTCATCCTTCCGTCCGACATAGTGATGGGGCCAGCTTTCTTTATTTTTCTTCTTCACTTCGCGCGGTAAGGGATATCTTCGTCGCATCGGTGACACACCTTCCTTTTTTTCAAAATATTTCCCCCTTGTTTTACGTCTACCTACTGGTTACATGTTACATGGCTGTACCATCATAGCCTACTCTCCTACATCTTGTCGATGATGTCGCATACCCCAAGGCTTTCTCGTACGTACTGTGATTGTTATTTTAATCTTACTTTACTTATGTACAGCCCACGTTCTACTGCCATACATAATAACTTGCCTTATTATAGGTTTATAAATCAAATCTTTAAGTTTAGCCGGTATCTTCTTCTCGCAAGTTACACCAGCAACCTTTTGTCACATCAACTACGCTGCGACGATTGTATTGAATGTTGCATTTCCAGTTTTCAGAGATGTGCATCTTATTGGCCACCTATTTATATCGACCGCCCAATATCAATAATTATTTCCCATTCAATTCGAATGATTGCATATTCAACCGTCACTTTATTAAAAAAAAATGATTGCTAGGTCAATCTAAGATTGCATTTTTTGGATTAGGATCGACTATTGATATTGGGCGTAACTGTTATTCTATGGGGATCAAACTAATAGTGGAATTTCGGTCATTTAGGGTCGTATTCTGGGTTGTTGTGTTGTGGCCAGTCGTGGCCCAGTGGCACAAGCGTGTGACTGTAAGCGACTGGTTGTGGGTTTGATTCCCACTCGAGGAGTGGAAATATTTAATATTTCCATTTTCTTCTCTCTGGTGTCGAGGTAAAGCGCGGCGTTAAGTTCCGCCACTTAACAGGCAATGTCTCCGAATTCGGCGGAAAGTGGGGAACGGAGTGTCTTAACACTAGGTTCCCTCTGCCTACCCTGCTGTTTGCGGGATACAGCGTGAAGCTGAAAAAAAAATATTCTGGGTTATAGCAACACTGAACTGTAGGCCTCCAACGTGCAACAGGTGTTTCCACGCTAGCTGCCGTTTGTATCGGTATGTAAATCTAATAATACTCATGTATGTAAATCTAATAATGCTCATTATATTAAAAAAATAGTTTAGCTTACTTTATAAGTAGTGGCTATTAGAATTTGGTGTCACTACAAAAATTACAACAATTATTGACATCTATGTCATGTATTGTTATAATATTAATTTAGGCAATAGATGATGTGATTAAATCAATAGTTACAAAAGTTAAGATTAATTATCTTTCCTACTTCTACTATTTATGTGTTTGTTAACGATACAAAATGTTATACATCAATAGACCCAGAACTCTCACGGTCAATCCATGGAATGCTAATGTATCTTTTACTTATAAATTGAGAGACATATTTTTTTCACTTACTATAATAATATAATTAAAACAAAAACATTGTATTGTACTCAATTTTATTTAAATAAATTTACATTGTTATAAAACACTTCCTGACGCCAACTTAGACTTACTTAATAATTAAATATAAGAAGAAAATTAAGAAATATTAAGAGAAAGATATATTATCTTTTTATTTATTTAAATAATAAAGATATCTTATAATAAGATCTTTTCTATTCTTATTACACATTTTAAAATAAAACTTTTTTTAATTGGGTTAATCGTACCCGACCAGGTCTACGGTAAAGTGTTCGAAACGTGGGGCTTTCTAAAAATGTATTATCGAATACTAAACATATACGTGATGAATCCATTTAAAAATAGTTTAATTTTAAAGATATCACACCTAAAATATATAAAAATATAAAAAAAAATTAGGCAATAGATAGATAAGTATATTGTGCACGGGAAAATACTCTGAAACACTCAATTTCACACACATTAAAATTTTATTTATATACTAAGCGTAACAAAAATATTTTAAGAAAACATACGAAAACTTCAACGCAGCGGAATTCTAAATCGTACTTCTTAAAAAGAGCCCAATTGGTATAACTATTTTTTTTATTGAAGAAAGGGGGGCAAACGAGCATAAGGCCTACCTGATGGTAAGTACTTATCTTCGCCCACAGACATTCACAATATTCGAAAGGTTGTGGATGCGTTGCCGACCTTAAGGAGGAAGAGGTAAGGAGGGAAGAAGGATGGGGATGGTGGGAATAGGGAATTAAGAGGTACAGGATCGAATCCTGCTGCGCTCAATTTTTTATACGTTTAAAAGTGTCATTAGTAGTAAATTAGATTACAATTGAGAGATTATATTTGGATTATTTTCGTGTCTTCTTTCTTGACACTACGATTTCTCTGACAACACTATGCGGAGAAAAAGCGTGAAGTTCCTTTTTTGTACATATGTGTAAATACTACATACATACGTATGATTTTAAGGTAAAATATATAGAAAATGTCTTAAAATGTAAATGCGCCTTAATTATAACTTTTTACAACCTTTTTTTTAACTTACAATAAAATAATTCGTTAAAACCTTAAAAATATCTTATTTTTATTTACAATTTTTCTATTAATAAATAATCATTATAAGATAAGTTTTATATTAAATGATCTTGTTTAATCATGTCTGCCGCCTTTTCCGCGATCATAATGGTCGGTGCATTTGTGTTGCCTCTGACTATTTTAGGCATTATTGAAGCATCAATTACTCTTAATTTTTTAATTCCATACACTCTTAATCTTGGATCAACCACAGCTTCCTTGTCCCACTCGGGACCCATCTTGCAAGTTCCTACAGGGTGGTAAATAGTGCTAGTATACTGTACGAGTAGACAAGCAAAATAATCATAAGTCCCCCATATATATTGCGTGCAGCCTGGTAAATGTCTCCTTACAAACCTCGCACCACTTAGCTTAAACGCCTCTGTTTCTTCTAAAGTTACAGCATAACGCATCCCTTCAACTAACACGTCCATATCTTCTTTCACCGTAAAAAATGATGGGTAAATCAAAGGTGGACCGAATACTGGATCTGTATTATTCAACAAAATCACACCTCTACTTTTGGGTGTTAGTAAGAGAGGCCTGGCAGCAATGCCATTGTAAAATGATAATGGGAATATATTAGTTGCTAAATACGTCGTTGGATCTGAAAAGAATTCCTCAACGTTTCTACCGTCGAAGTGGAATTGTATATCTGGTACATATTCATCCTCATATTTCGTCCTGATGAAACCGATTCCGTTAAGAGTACAAGTCGATGATAATGGACCGCTCTTTTTAGGATATTGTGCCTTGTAATTGCGAAGTTCTTGTAACAACTGTTGTCCAGTCACTTGAGTTGATGTTTTATTAGATAGGCTTATGATGAATGAGTCAGTGGTAACATGATCCTGTAAGTTCTCACCAACACTTAAATCTGCTAATACTGGAATATTTAAACTCTCCAGATGTCTTCTGGGGCCTACACCAGACAGCATAAGGATTTTCGGAGAATTTATGGCTCCGCCACTTAGTATTACCTCTTTTTTAGCATACACATTATACTGTACGCCGTTTTTGATATACGTTACTCCTATTGCAGTTTTAGTATGGGGATCAATAATTATTTTGGTAACGTAGGCATCTACTTCAATTCGGAGATTAGGTCTTTTATTTCTAATAGGCTTAATATAAGCAACATTTGTCGAGAATCTTTTCCCATCTTTAGACGTTGATTGTGCTATGTCAGTACCGAGGTTGTCATCTCTATTTAAATCTTTTACTGGGAGACCTTTTTCTCTAAAAGCTTCTACTATCATACGCGTAGTATCATCGACATATTGAAACCGCTCCACATGTAACGGTCCTCCGACAGAATGAAAATATTTGTCATGTGATTCGATGTCATTGTTGTTTTCTGCTTTCTTGAAATAACGTAAAATCTGAAAACATTTAGAAATGATTAGTCATTTACAAGCATTCAATAAATATTTCAACCTCTCACAATAGTAATTATTTATTTTCTTTTAGCACTTTCTACCCATAAGTGTGAATTAAAATGAGTTTGAATTATTTTTTCTGTCTGCTAGTGGTTGACACATTTTGTGGTATGTTTATTAAGCACAAGTACTTTGAATACAAATAAAGATTATTATTATTTAAATAACAATTGAATTAAATAATGATTAGTTGAATATAATATCATAAATATTTTATTTTTCCGTACTTCATTGTAACTCCACCCATGATTGCCTAATTCTGCCCAGAAATCGTAGTCACGTCTGTTTCCTCTCATGTAGACCATGTAGTTGACTGCACTGGAACCTCCCATGGTTTTACCTCTGTAAATAACAAACATATGGTTAATTTTTCTTTGTCGATATAAAACATTAATAATTTTTATATCACTAGATTTACAATATCAAAAACCAAAAATGTATACTGTGTTTTTTTAAAGGTTTCACGGATAGGCAGACAGAACCTTGAGTCTTCTCTGCTTTTCGTCTGAATTACAGACATTGCGTATTAAACAGTGGAGCTCAACGCCGTCGTCGAGTGTTTCAGCACAACAACTTCTATAATATTTATCAACGATTCCAAACTACCAACAAAAATCTTTTTGAGTAAAGTATAATTAGAATTTTAATTTTAATTCTTATTTATCCTATGTATAAGTTGCGAACTTTATGTCTATATTTGTCAGTTTAGCGTTTAATATTGGCAAAATACATAATGGTTATTACAGAACATATTTGGTTTATAAATCTGTTGTGCTACGGTTATGTAGCTTTCACGTATACGATAGTTTACGAGCTCAGAAGAGCCATTACTCGACCTAACTGTTGAGATGTAGCAATCGTGCCATCGTGATTTATATCTCAACCTTCTCTTAATGGGCCCTTCACGATACGCTATGGGGTTTAGCAAAGGGTATTGTAAAAAACGTGTGGAATTTTGCTGGTATTGCCTTTAAGTATGTGTTGGAGTGAGTTTGAAGTGCGTTTTGGTTTTTTATTTAATGTTATCAAATAGACTTTTTTTTAAATACTGGAGGAAAGACTGCTATGAAGATAGTTTCAACTGTACTTTGTGAGAGGGAACCTGGTGTTAAGACTCTCCGTTCTCCACTTTCTATCGAATTCAGGAGACATTACGTGTTGAGTGCGCAGAACTCAACGCCGTGCTTTTGTCTCGACATCAGAGCGAAGAAATTGAAAAGTTAAATATTTCAATTCTTCGAGTGGGAACTGAACGCAGAAACAGTCGCGTTTATAGTCACAATATTGTGCCACTGTGCCATAAATGGCCTCATATAATTATTAAAATGTTATAGAAATCCTTTTTTACGAAAATATATTTTTCTAGTCTACAGAGAATACAAAATTTTAAAGTTAAGCAGTAGAGTGCAGTAATTGTTTTCAATCACTATTGTAAGAATTCCTTAACCGCCATATTAAAATGGAACGTGTGATTATAGCGATATTAACAATACCACGTGTTATTTTTTCATATTATTCTGCGAACCTTAAATGAGGTTATAACTTACATATATGAATAACACATAGTGAAGCATAAAATTCTAAACAAACTACTTATAAAACTGAGAATTTTTTCAAACGATAGATTATTTGCTTATTCTTTTTTTATTATCCTGCACACAGCAGTGTAAGGAGAGGGAAGCTAGTGTTGACACACTCCGTTCCCCACTTTCAGAATCCTGGACGCACTTAGTGGTAATTGGCGGAACTTAGAACGAGGAAAATGGAATATTTCCACTTCTCGAGTGGGAATCGAACCCCCAACCAGTAGCGCTTACAGTCACACTTTGTGACCACAAGCCAAGACTGTCTTGTGTTTTTATTAAAATATAAAATGTTGAAGCTTCTTTTATTAAGCGTCCTCGTATCTAGACACTGTTATCCATTTTCCATCTAAAATCTGCATCATCATAAGTGGCGAAATTTAACGCCTATTGTGAACCATTTTGTTTATCATTTTCAGAATGTTTTCGAAAACATTTGGCAATATGGCGACATTGAATTAATTTTTGAATTAATTGATGCCGCGTAACAGGTGAGGTCTTGGTGCAGCGTAACAGGGTGTGACACACACACACTTGTGCCACTGCGTCTCTCCAAACTCCAATTATTGTAATGTAAACAAAAAGTAACTATAATATTACCTAACCCAGGCGCAAGTTTGACCCCTGCTAGACCTGCAAGATAGTTTTTCAGGCTGTGTCCTGTAGTTCCAGTCGATACTCGAGCTGTCTAGTACCGTGGGTAGACCTGGTATCATAGTTACATCGGGCTCTTCTGGACCTGCCTCTAATAATAAAATCTGAAAAGAAAAATATTTTTATATTAAAATATGTGTCGATGAATGACAAACAAGCGTTTGCTTACACTATTTTGTTGACATCATTTACTTTAGTGTGACCAAAATAATAAGATCTCTAATTATAAAGATAACTTATAATAATTTTGACATAGCTAAACGTATGTCCCATTGGTAGGGATGGTTTCTAAGGGGTGCTGGTTCGAGTCCGACTGTACACTGATTGTAGGCTTGTTTTAATTTTGTTAGGATTTACCTTTTGAAAAGTGGTTATTTTAAAATTAGCTTAATTCCATTGAATGTAGAAAAGTGCGCCCTTTCTTCTGCCTCTAAATTCAAAATTTTATGATATTCAGTAATCTATTAGAGAAATTTGGTATTAAAGATATTCGGTAATCTAAAAAGAAAATGTAGAGAAGAATCACTCTCTTTTCCACAAAATACCAACTCTAGTATATTGATATGCCAATCACTTTTATTCGGTCCGATGATTTTTAATAGTAACAGCTTTTGAACATGCATGAATAAAGTCATAGTAAAATGTTTTATGATGAAAAATGTAAAATGAAAATTTTAAAACAATAATAGTTAATGCAAACAATTACATTCAAATTTGTTTGTGAAATTTTTATTCAGTTTCATCTGTCAAAATTAATTTAGCGAAACGGTTTGGTACTCGACTGAATTAACTTGATTACCTTTTCAATGTTTGTATATATGTATATGCATGCTTATATTTTAGGTTGAATGTCTATTGTTTTTGACAAATTTATATTTTTACCCACATAGCGAGATAATCAGAGAAATTCTAGTGCCAATCCTCTCTATCCTCCACTCCTCCACTTTCGTCTTAGCTACTACACGTTGTATCCCGCATACAGCAGGGTAGGCAGAGGGAACCTAGTGTTAAATCACTCCGTTTCCCAATTTTCACTACTTACTTTAGTCTTACCAGAGCAAAGAAATAGAAATAATTTAAATATAATCATTCCCCAAGTAAGAATCGAACCCACAACCATCACGTTTCCGTCACACGCCCTATTGAATATATTTTTAATGAAAATACACGATTACATATATGTATCATATATGCATATGTCAATAGCCCCAAACTACGTAAAGATTATTTTACTAAGTAAAGCTGGCAAAAGATTATTAAAGTTCCTTAATCTATTTCATTTTGTAGAATATATATAAATTTGCAATAAGTTAAAGAAAAAATTGGTTATAAAACATATAAATTGGAGCAACTGCAGTATATTTTTTATGAACACGCATAATAAAGCTTTAAAAGGGACTTCCATAATAATATGATTAACAAGATGAGCTCATTTTTTGGAAAATTTTGATATTATACTTTGTATCTCTGTGAAAACGCATGCATGTTAAGATCCTTGGTCTTAGATTATTCTTTACAGCTTCCTTTCGTTTAAATTGCAATGCTTGCTTGAAAAATATTTTCCTAATTCTAGCATATAGTTTCTTAGCTATTAATTTAAATCTTAATATGAAGAAGGTTTAAGATTAACATAATATTATTTAAAATTTTAATCATTTTTAAGGAATTTCCAAATTTTCTCGAATTTCGTTTCATATGAACCTTCTAAAAATATTATTAGAAAACGTATGAAAAAGATAAATATAATATATCTTATAGCTTGAGCAAGTGTGATAAGTATTCATGGCCACCTTTGAAGATATATTTACCTATATAATATCACTCAAATAGATCTATCGCACAGACATTACATATATGTTATATGAACATATTGGGGCCAGTCGTGGCCCAGGGGCACGTAAGTGTGACTGTAAAAGTGGCTGGTTGTGGGTTCAATTCCCACTCGAGGAGTGAAAATATTTAATGTTTCCATTTCCTTCACTCTGGTGTCGAGGCAAAAAGCGCGGCATTAAGTTCCGCCACTTAACACGCGATGCCTCCAAATTCGGCGGAATGTGGGGAACGGAGTGTCTTAACACTAGGTTCCCTCTGCCTACCCTGCTGTGTGCGGGATACTGCGTAAGGCTAAAAAAATCAAAAAATACTGTACTCTTTAAGGAAGTTGTAGTAACTATTTAAATTGTTAGTTAGAAATCGAGTCGTAATTTCAAAGACAATGCAAAATGATAAAGGAGGACAGTTAACTAAATAACAAAAGATACCGACTATAAGTCCGGAGTGAGTGTAATAGAAAACGTAAAAAAATAAACTACATTCAATTTTCATTTCTTTGCTCCAGACAAATCGCGGCGTTGAGTTTCGTTACACGCAATGTCTCAATTTTGGTCGGAGAGATAATAGAGGGATCTTGATACTAGGTGACAGACCTTATATATATCTCGCTATGCTTGAAAAAGCTTCTAGCTGACAAAAAAAGATTAAATGTATTGAATTTATTAAAAATACAGCCATTTAAAAAACGTCAAAAAATTTGAAAAAAAAATTATGATCCTTTAATTTATTCCGCTAGTGTATAGTAATAAGTATATATACTACTATATACTACCTCACAAGCTCGCATCCATCACTGTGGGCAACGGGCATGCCCACAACTTTATCTAACTTTTTATCATTTTTAAAGTGTTATTCAACACTTAGGAAAATCGAAAAAGACATTTAGAAAACGTATCAAAATTTGTACGCAGCGGCCTGGACGGCTTTCAAGAGGCGTGGGTTCATATCCCGCTGCGTTCAATTTTTTATACGCTTTCTATTTAAAAAAAAAAAAAAAAATAGCTTCACGCTATATCCCGCACACAGCAGGGTAGGCAGAGGGAACCTAGTGTTAAGACACTCCGTTCCCCACTTTCCGCCGAATTAGGAGGCTTGCGTGTTAAGTGGCGGAACTTAACGCCGCGCTTTACCTCGACACCAGAGCGAAGAAAATGGAAATATAATTTCCACTCCTCGAGTGGGAATCGAACCCACAACCAGTCGTTTACAGTCACACTCTTGTGCCACTGGGCCACGACTGGCCACTATTTTTTTTAATTTATTAAAACCTACGATCTTTCATTCGACTTTTCACTACTGATCGTATCGTTGAAATTAGAATTTGGTCCACATCGCCTGACAAAGATTAATTAATAGTATGTCAAAACAATTAGTTGCGATACTTACACGGCTTTCATTAATTTGCCTGCATTTAATTAAAGCTTAATTTGATTACAAGCGCATAGTGTCTAATATATTATTTAGTATTTGTAAAGCTTTTACGTGTTCACGATTAAATCAACGCGGTTATGGTGCAGTGAGACGCTACCTGTAGGCGATGGTTGTGGGTTCGATCTTGGAGAAATCATGGTTCGAAAATAAACTTTTTTTTTGGTCGAGACACGGTGTTGAGTTACGCGGAACAACACACAATATCTCTATTAGGAACGGAAAGGAGAGGACGGAGTGTTTTGATGTTTACTTTCTCTGATTATGGGGAAAAACATTTCTTTCTCGAAATTAGAAATTAATTTGGAACTAGAGTATACATCACATTAAATTAAACATTAAATAAAAAGTATTAAATACCGTTACAATATTCTAAATAGTCAATAATCACAAAAAGTCCTTATTTTAAATATCAAACTACTTGAGAAACGGCGTTGAGTTCTGCAATTCAACACACCATGACCTTCCTTTCTGAAGAAACTGAAGAACCTTACCACTAGGTTTTCTTATGATTCAGTATGGAGAAATTTTAGGAAAACCTTTTTTTAGCTTCATGCTATATCACGCACGCAGCAATATAGGCAGAGGGAAACTAATATTAAGATTCTCCGCCCTCCACTTTCCACCTAATTTCCTCGGCATTACGTGTTAAGTGGTGGAACTTAACGTCGCGCTTTGCCTTGACACCAGAGCGAATAAAATGGAAATATTAAATATTTCCACTCTTTGCAGTTTAAGTAACGATTGGCCTCAAGACAAAACTCTGGCTATATTACTTCTTTATTGTTTCTTGATGATTTTTTCAAATTATAGGCCCTCTGACTCTGGGTAGTCAGAATCATTTTTGATTGAATTGGACATTGCATGTTAAGTGGTGGGGCTTAACTCCTCGCTTACAAAATATTATACGTTTGATCTTAATTTAACAAAAAATAGGTATATTACGAGTTGTTATTTAACTTTCACGAAAATTTAGTTATCGTTTCGATATCATAATATAAACGTTACCGTATCGTTTTAGTTACGTTTTCATATATCGCTTTCATTTCAACCCTCTTCCTTTGAATCAAATAAAAAAAAGAAAAATAGCAGTCGTGGGACTGCCGATGGAAGTGAAAACATAATTAAAACGAATAGTGCTAAATTTTAAATACAAATATTCGTACAAATATTAAAAATGTTTAAAAATATATTCGTTGTTTTCATTATTCATTTATCTGTATAAAAATATTAATATGTTTCATACTCACTTTTATACTGAAGTCAATGAATTTAAATTCAATAAATAAACAGTAATCCTTCAATTAAATAATTACAATAATAGTCAAATTAAAAATTCACTTAATTGCTGTCTGGCTCTCCATAGCTATAGATATACTCTATTACCATTAGCATGTCGGTGACGCGAACCGAGGATTTTACCCTCTACCAAAACGCTCAACGCGCCTAAAGAAGTTTTCACTTCAAAAACAGAAAATATTTATATCTACTAAATAATTATTAAATATAATACGACGTGCTTTAATAATAGTGAACCAAACTATGGTACCTCCTACCGGAACAAGTTTTGGTTTGATGCAAACTTCCAATATTAATATTGAACGTCTATTGAGGAAGTCGCTACCAGCTTAGCAAGCCGGCGTAAGTTTTACATGGATCTGTTAAATATAGGCGTCTAAGTCTAAGTATACATGAATAATGTAACGTTTATAATAACTTTTTTTGCCGCTTCACGCTTATTCACGTTTAGTACGGTAGCTATCGATATAATTAAAAAAAAAAAAATAAATAGAATGCAGTTTTCTTGAAGTTAAGTTTCTGTGTTCTTTTGTATGTTTTTTTATGTAAGTCAACATTTTACCGTGACCAGTATGTGGCCAGTCGTGGCCCAGTGGCACAAGAGTGTGACTGTAAACGACTGGTTGTGGGTTCAATTCCCACTCGAGGAGTGGAAATTATATTCCCATTTTCTTCGCTCTGGTGTCGAGGTAAAGCGCGGCGTTAAGTTCCGCCACTTAACACGCAAGCCTCCGAATTCGGCGGAAAGTGGGGAACGGAGAGTCTTAACACTAGGTTCCCTCTGCCTACCCTGCTGTGTGTGGGATATAGCGTGAAGCTATTTAATTTAATTTCAACATTTTACCGGTTCCTGATGTGGTACCTTAAAGTGTTGTGCATTTAACTATGTAATTTATATGACTGCATTTAATTGCAAAAATGTTATACTTGAGCAGTGAAATGAAAATAAATTAAATGTAATCATTCCCAGGCGTGGAATAGAACCCACAAAAAAATGCATTTACAGTCAGCACTGTACCACTGCGCCACGAGCAACGCTAAGTCTTTCTAACATTCAATGATGTTCAATTTTCAATAGTGATCAAAGCGCTTGAACAGTTTCCAAGAGGCGTGAGTTCGATTTCCACTGCTTTCAATTATTATTATTATTATTTTAGCTTCACGCTGTATCCCTTGTGGGGTAGTCAGAGAGAACGGAGCGCCAAACGCTACGGTCCCTGCATACTTCTTTCGCCTTGTCCACAGTCATCAACCTCTTCATACACGCCCTCCGGGAGCTCCTCATGCTTCTTACGTGTCCTTCCTCCAGTATCGTCGATACTGTGTTTTCGAAGGTCAACCGAGGTCTCCCCGTGGCTCTCTTACCACTCACCGTTGCCTCATATATATTATGTTTCCTAAAAATGTCATTTTCAATCACCTAAATGTATGAATAACATTTTAAAATTTTAAGCCTTTTTTATCATAATTAGCATAATTTCTATATTAAATGGAACGTATACATTCAACCATTGTTATAAAGCGAATTTATATGCGATTATTAACTTAAAATTTAATACCGATATTCATTAATTTGAAACTTCGTCATTTCCAATAATTAATTTGTCAATTGGGTGATATAATTATTATTAAATTTCAAACTGCTTATAGGTCTGTGTTAATTACATACAATATACTCTTATAAGCTCGAGAGGCCGTCGTGGCGCAGTGGTACAGAGTCTGAATGTAATCACAATTGGTTGTGGGTTTGATTCCCACTGTGTGGAATATTCATAATTTAATTATATTCATGAGGTCAGTTTTGGTGTAGGAACACAAAGTGTGACTGTAAAAGTGAGTGGTTCTTGGTTCGATTCCGATTCGAGAAATAAAAATATTTAATATTTCATTTTCTTTGCTATGGTGTCGAGGTTAAGCTCGGCGTTGCGGTTCACCACTCAACACACAATGCCTCCAGAATTCGACGGAAACTGGGGAACAGAATATCTTAACTTAGATTCTCTGCCTACCCTGCCGTGTGCGGGATAGTACGTGAAGCTAAAAAAATATTTTCATTTCTTCACTCTGGTACTTAAGATTGAGACAAAGTGGCATTGAGTCCCGGCACTCAACATGTGTCGATTTCTAGCAGAAAGCGGAGAACGGAGTGTCATAACACTAAGTTCTCTCTGTGGAAAAAGCATAAAGCCCCATTTAAAATGAATATATTTTAAAACAATTCGTGTCAATGCGACATTCTCGTTAGCTCTAACCGTAATACGGTCAGAGAATTCGACGCGCTATTGCATATCTATTGTACAATTAGCTGAAAAGTTATTCAAGGTTATTGCAAAGTTAAGTAAATCATGTAATTTAGCTGTAATCGTTTCTTTTGAACAAAATCTTTTAGTTTTTTGTATTAGAAATGTGGGTCGACGTGACGAATCATCAAAAGAATGACGGATTTTCGTTACATTTAATATAATAGGGCTATTTTTTTCAACTTTAAATAGAACATTTTTTAATAGTTACTTGTATATTTGAAAGTTATTTTAATATACAGGTACTTTATTTCATCAGAAATAGAACGTATTTCGTGTTGTATGCAGGAAGGCACAGGTTTCGTTTTATTGAAATGTCAATTAATATAAAATAAAATTTAAGGTCTTGTGGTTAGTTTCTCTTTTTATTTTTTTTAATATTTCCTTTTTCGTTTTTTTCTTTCTTTTTTCAAAATCTTTCTTTTTTCTTTTTGTCTTTCGTTTTTTTCAAATATTTCTTTTTGTCTTTCTTTTTTTAAAATCTTTCTTTTTCCCTTTTTTCTTCTTTTTCTTCCTTTTTTTAAAATCTTTCTTTTTTCTGTTTCCTTTTCTTTGTTTTTTCTTTTAACAATCTTTTTTTCTTTTCTTTTTAGCCGTTATATTTTGTCCGCATTTTTCTTTGTTTTTTGTTCATGGCAATCTGGGAGAGTTAAGACACTTTGCGATTTGTATATAGCGAGAAATCTTCAGTTTTTTGTTACAGAAATGTGGGTCAACGTGCCGAATCATCAAAAGGTGACGGATTTTCGTTATGTTTAATATAAAAAGAAGTTCTTTAGTAATTGCTTGTCTATTCAAAAATTATTTTAATACTAGCGACCCAGCCGCGGCTTCGCCTGCATAAACTACTATACTATATCTATTACGTATCTACAGCTGCCCGTGTTCACGTTTAAATAATAAACTTTACTTTTGAGCCTAAGAAGAATCTTATCTTTTCTAATGAATTTACATATCAAAAAATTATTTCAATGGCACATTTGAAGAGACTCAATAGAAAATTTCATGCTTGAGGTGTATTGTATCTTTGCAATCATTAAAGGTAATAAATAACCTTTAATTAATAAATAAATCATTTTTCATGACTTATTCAAAGCAAGATAGACCTCGACCTAACGACGGCTGATAATCCTATAAAGCGACACTTTAAAGTTCTTCAAGAAGTATGATGTACTGAGCATAATATTAAAAGTAAAATGTCTATTATAAGGAAACTTTTTTTCACAAATATTACCATTTTTAACGATATAAAAGTATTAATTTCAATTTAGCGTTACGGGAGAAGTTAAAATGACGTATAGTGACATGACAATGCTGCCATTATAAAAAAATAAAAAGTTATATAGATATGAAATATATGCATATTTATTTTGTACTTCTTAGTTTTATAATTATTATATTAGTAAATGAAATTAGAAGTATTTTAGCTTCACTTGTAAAATAATTAACACAATTTGACTATGTCAGCTTTTTTTTATTTTTTGCCGAAACTGTATTGAATACCAGGATAAAAACTATCCTATATAATGTCCTAGTCTCTAAGCTAATTCTATTCAAAAAATCATTTATTTATAATCAGTAAGTCTGATACTTACTGATTATAAATAAATGATTGTATGAAGAAAATACTTATATCGGTTTTTTATTTTTTCCAAAAAAACTACATCGAATACCAGGATAAAAACTATCCTATATGTACCTTTGGACTATAAGCTACCACCATGCTAAATTTCATTCATTTCCATCCAGTACTTTTTGCGTGATTGGCGAACAAATTAACAGACAGACAGACAGACAGACAGACAAAAATTCTACTGAGTGGATTTTTGGGCTCTGTTATCGATATATTAATGCACCCAATTAAAATTTTTCTGAAATTTTTCATGTACAGAATTGACTTTTCTACTCTTTTATTATATATTTTAATATAGGTACTAGTATTTTTAATATATTTTATTTATTTCATCAGAAATGAAGAGTGTAACATTGTTACAACAACACACAGGTGAAGGGAGGTATAGGTGTTAATTGAATTTAAAGAAACAAGGACTTTTGGTAACTCCAAAGAATGTAACTATCGTGGATGATTTTCTCTTTGTTTGTTTTTTAGGGTAGTTTGAAAATATTAGAATACTGTAGATGCATACAGTCTATTTTAGTAATATTTCGATCAGTAGAAAGGGAAATTTGTTGACTAATAAAATTCTGATTTCTATACGAATTTTCAATTATTTAGACAGTAATTTCAATGCAATATTTCGTAAGAACCATATGAATAAATATATTTTATTCACAAAATATATTAAATCCGGATGAATTAATATATGGATATATATCTTGATGTACCATACAAACTAATACGTTTTAAGTGCGATATAGATAAATAAATGCGTAGTATTTTGTTTAAGATTTTTTTAGCTTTACGCTGTATTCCGCACACCGCAGTGTAGGCAGAGGGAACCTAGTGTTAAGACAATCCATTCCCCACTTTCCGCCGAATTCGGAGGCATTGCGTGTTAAGTGGCGGAACTTAACGCCACACTTTGCCTTGGCACCAGAGCGAAGAAAACCGAACCCACAACCAGTCGCTTTACAGGCACACTTTGTGCCACTGAGCCACGACTGGCCCCTAGCCTTGTATAAGGTGTGATATATTTATTTGGTTACCTCTTTAGTACATATATAGCTTAGCTATTACAGTTCTTTTTTCTTTTTCCCGTATATTCTTTTCCTTCTTTTTTAAGGTAGTTTAGAGTATTAGAAAACGTATGCCTGCATGTATTGTCCATTTTAGTAATATTTATCTTTGATATTATTTGCAAATAATAACAATCTAATATTGATATAGTATTAAGTACGCACGTACTAGTTACTAAATTCCGTAAAGTAATTTCATTACATATTATATTAAAAAAATAAAGTGAATTAATTTAATTAAGCTACAAAATTTATTTTGGGAATATTTAATATTTGCATTTCTTTCCTTCTGGTATCAGAGGCAAAGCGCGGCGTTAAGTTCCGCCACTTAACACGCAATGCCTCTAAAAATCATCTTAACACTAGGTTCCTTCTGCATACCCTGCTGTGTGCGGGATAAAGCGTTAAACCTAAAAAAAAATGCCTTGAGATATCATACAAACTAGCATAAATGTTCACATGCACGCTCGATTTTACACTCCATTTCAGTATAATCCATTGCAATACAAAATTATAGCTCAATCTACGAAAACAAAATCTCGTAACAGATTTACGTGTTCCTAATCAAATTGCAGATTTAAGCAAGCGATCCGTAAGAAAGATTATAATTATACTTTAAATAATTACTTTTAAAAATGACAACATTTTTGTAAGTACGATTCTATTATTGGGTGTTCTACGGTTCACTGAACACAACAGTGTGATAATAATGCGGTGTAGTGACATTAACGATTGGGCAATACTTAGCAATAGCTGACGGTTGTTCGTGTATTGAACAATAGGTTGAATAGAGAGTTTCGCCCGCCATGCCAAATTTGTAAATAATCATTTTAATTTCAATTATAATAAAATTGATTTGTACATGTTAGAAATCTCATCTTATGTCCATGGCTTTTTAATGGCACAACAAAATACAGTTCTTGTAATTTTTTTTTAGCTTCACGCTGTATTCCGCACACAGCAGGGTAGGCAGAGGAAGAGGCAGAACCTAGTGTTAAGACACTCCGTTGCCCACTTTCCGCCGAATTCGGAGGCATTGTGTGTTAAGTGGCGGAACTTAACGCTGCGCTTTGCCTCTGATACCAGAGCGAAGGAAACGGAAATATTAAATATTTCCACTCCTCGAGTTGGAATCGAACTGACAACCAGGAAATATTTATTATTTCCATTTTCTTCACTCTGGTGTGTGAACACTAGGTTCCCACTGCAGTGGGACTGCACTCCCCTTCTGTGTGCGGGACACAGCGTGAAGCAAAGAATAAAAATTTCAAAAAGAAAATTAAAATGCGTGGAAGTAGAAAACGGAAAAATAAATCACTAAGATTCTTCATAATTTTTTAGGTGTCTTCAAGATACTAAATCTTGAAAACACCTAAAAAAAAATATTTTATGAGTATCGATCGCTATCGCAATTAAATGGTTGAAATGACAATATTAATACATTTACGAGTATTACGTAACAAAAGCGATTGTGGCACAGTAGGTTTAGTAGGTAGGTTTGTCTGTAAACGCTATTAGTTGTAGGTTTGATTCCAACCCTGAAGAATTGCTGTATTTAAATTTTATTAATTGCACCACTCAGTAACACAAAGCGGGGCGTTGAGTTCTGAACACGAAATATTTCGATTTCGGAAGGAAAGTGGAGGAGAAAAATAGATACAAAAGTGGTCTCTAGCACTCCAGCACAGTACCTATAGCTTTTTGAATGTGAGATTTCGAAATGAAGAATTTTCATAATCAGTTCAGTATTTCCGAACATTACCACTTACAAACAAAGTTATAAACGTTACCTCTTTATATCCATACTTATATTATAAATGCGAATGTCTGTGTGTTTGTCTGTCACGCTTTCACGACTAATCTACCGGTCGGATTTGGATTAAGCTTAGAATGAAAGTAGTAATAATTACTGGGTCAAACATAGGGTACTTATTTTTGTAAAAATCAACCTCTAAAGGGTTGAAATAGGGGGATGAAATTTTATATTAAAAAATCCACACCGCTTGACCGATTGTAATGAGTTTTGGCATAAATATAGTTGATAATCCAAGGGTAAATATAGGCTAATTAATTTTTAAAAACCCACCCCCGAGGCTTGCAATATACCGAAACAGTTATGCAGTGAACGCGGCAAAGCCGCGGGCCGCTAGTTATATTATAGATTACAAAGGTTGTTAAAGTGTTGTAATCATTGTATACAATGTAAGATGAGTTTAGGTATATGTGCAAGCATATATCCAGTTCACGTTAATTATACTGTAATAAATACTTTTGAGCGACCCAAAGGCTTGCTTGATAGTGTTAATTTCAAGGTAGATATAAATGAGACAAATGTAAACTAATTAGTTTTGAACCACTCGTGGTCGTTCGTGTCAAAAGATAGTTCGTGTCGCAGTGAGACAGTCTACGTCTGAAAGCGCGATTGTTTGTGGGTTCGATTCCCACTCGGAGGAATGATTATATATAAATTACTTTAATTTCTCTGTTCTGGTACTGAATACGAAATACGGCCTTTAGTTTCGCCATTCAAGAAGCTATGTCTAATCAAGGATGGAATGTGGGCAATAGAGTGTCTTAATTGTTATTTTTTTCTGGTTAAGCAGGGGTAAGCGTGAAACTGCGTTTTTGCTAATTTTAAAAAACCTATGAAAAACATATTTTAGTATAGTTTGCATACGTGGCACCGGGCACATGTATAAATAAGCAAATTTAAAGACTTTCTCACATTAACAGAAACGGGACAAGTTATAAAAAGTATTTTAAAAACAGGTATATGTGTACTTATTGCTAAATGTCTACCTCAGAATTTACTAATTTACCCTATATATTGAATGCTGATTATTTACCTCCTCAACTCTAAGTATGTTAGTCCTTAAAGAAGTTTGTAAACATTTGTTTCTACATTTCATATGAAATGTATGCTTATTAAATTTTGACTATATATGTTATTAATTTTAACCAAGATTTTAAAATTTTTATACAAGTTTTAAAGTAGTTTATGTTTGAACCTGGATCTTTAACTATTTTCATTGCAAATTCTATCCAAATCGGGTGGGTTAGTCGTGAAAGCATCACAGACACAGATTTTCGCATTTATAGTATTAGTATGGATTTACTTCACCTGTTTGTATTTATATACCAATTAATTAATGTAGAAGAAGCTTTCAATACTGCTCCGACCCACTTCTTAACCAATTTGCTCGAATATATGCCCGTGAGCTTGAATTCGACGACAGTACAATACTTTTAACATTTTTAAAGTGTTGTTCACTTATACACATTTATTTATGATATAAAACCATTTTCAGAAAACGTAAGCAAAGATATGCGTAGCACTGGTTCGAATCCCCGGATAATACCACCATACATTCAAAAAAATAACTCTGAGCGTGTTTATCATATTATAATTTTTTTCTTTTTTTAGCGTCACGCTGCACACAGCAGCGTAGGCAGAGGATAAATAATTTTAAAACACTCCGTTCCCCACTTTCCACTGAATTTTAGATACATTGTTCATCAAATGGCGGAATTTAACGCTGCGCTTTGCCTCGACACCAGAGCGAAGAAAATGGAAATATTAAATAATTCCACTCCTCGAGTGGGAATCGCACCCACAACCAGTCACGTTTATAGTCTTTCTTGCCCCTGCGGCACGACTGGCACCAAATAATTGATTATAAGAAATTCATTCACATTATACAATGCATGCAAATGCATTTTAATTATGCAATGTATTCTTTCATAACCGCAGGTGGGACACTCTCATACATCATTTGGTTCTCACGTAACAATAACAATTAAGTATAGCATATTATACACTATCATTAACGTCTATCGTTTCAATCTTTATAAGGTTTAGGAAATAATTAATTTTTGTATACTATGTATGGAAAATCTTATACTTTAGACACCACAGTGGTACAGTGGTTGATTGATTGTAGGTAAGATGGTCATGGCTTCAAATCCCGAATGAAATTTAATTTTTTACTATTTTTTTAAGAGAATAGCAAATAGTTTTTACCGAACAAATTTAGATTCAACTTGCTAATTATGACGTAGGTAGTTAGTTTTATGATAACCGGTGTGATGCTTAATAAAATTATGTATAACTAGAAATAACCTAGTGTCAAGACACTCCGCTCTCTATTTGCTATGTCAATTTTAGACATTGTGTGTGTTGCGGAAATCAATGCCGTAGATTTTCTTAGTAGGACCGGGAAATTAAAATAATTTTAATAAAATTATTCCCCCGAATGAAGATGATTTTTACATACAATAATAATCGCGTTTATAGTCAGATATTGTCACACTGTCCTATAGCCTTAAGAATATTAAATAGGAACTATCAAATGTAATCATATCCCACATGTGCCAATGACCTATCTCTCCTAACCCTATACTAAAAATAGCAATAGAAATTTCATTAAAAAAATCAATTTTTTTATATATACAATATGTATCTCAAAACGTTTCTCTATTAAGTAAGTATTACAGAAACAGTTCCAAGAACTAGCAACAAAGCGATTGTAAAAGTTTTTCGCTTTGGGACTCGCTGTCATTGTTTTAGTTTTATCATAGAATTATTTGTATGGATGTGGCAATTGATTGTTTATCCATGAAGTGTACTACTAGACCTTGTAGTTGTAAAGTCAAGAAGTTCAAATGTCAGTAGAGATCACATTTTTAAGGAAAATCAGTTTAGCTTCACGCTGTATGCAGATCAGGCAAAGGGAACCTAGTGTTAAGACACTGCGTTCCTCATTTTAAAATTGTTTAGTACTAGAAAAACATTTAATAATATATTAAACGATAGTTATTTTAGGACTATCGATCCCATTTTCGTTCATTATCTACTTATTGTTAGAAAGAAAAACAGGATATAGTTAGAAAATTGTGAAAAATATTTTCTTTTAAAAAATATTTCATAGGTCATAATTTAAAAAAAAAGAACATTTTTTTTTCAACAATAACATTGAAATATTTTTATAAGACAGAGAAAATACTATATATATAATACTAAAATTAAAGCGCCGTTTTTCGCTTCCCGTATGACTTCAAATTATTTCGCGTAATTTATTGTTTCCAATATTTTTATTTTTTAGCTTCACGCTTCATCCCGCACACAGCAGGGTAGGCAAAGATAACCTAGTGTTAAAACACTCCATTCCCCACTTTCCGCCGAATTCTGAGGCATTTCGTGTTAAGTGGCGGAACTTAACGCCGCGCTTTGCCTCGACACCAGAGCGAAGAAAATGGAAATATTAATATTTCCACTCCTCCAGTGAATTATTATATCATTTAACATATTTAATGAAACAATTTATTAAAAAAAGGATTTATAATAAAAAATAAACCGAATAAAAGTTTACTTTAAACATAAAAATCGAGGTCCGAAAAAATATCAAGAAACACAGTCACTTCTAGTTACGCTTTGTCCAAGATATTATCACGCGGAAGTTTTTGCTAAAGCAATACTAATTTAAACAGTTCCTACAACAGTTGTTGAATACGAATAGTTATTCTTTCATAGTCACTCTGCAAATTGTTATGTTTGCGAGAGCCAGAACTTAAAGTTAATAAGTTAATTTTGTCTCAATTTTTTAAATTTCATTAATAAGATATATATAATTTAAGAAAAATGTGACATATACATAAATACAATATAAATATTTATCTATTTATTCAAATACTATAGGCCCGCTCGCGGCTTCACCGCGTGAACTACTTAATTGTTTCGTTATATTGCAACCATCGGGAGTGGCTTTTTGAAAATCAAACTAGGCTATGCTTAGCCTTGGATTATCTACTATATTTATACTGAAATTAATTACAATCGGTCAAGCGGTTTGGATTTAGCAAGTAAACTTTCATCCCCTATTTCAATTCGTTAGAGGTTGATTTTTGGAAAAATAAGTAGCCTATGTACCCTGGATTTTTTACTGCCGAAATTCATTACAATCGGTCAAGCGGTTTAGATTTTTCACGTAAACTTTCATCCTCTATTTCAATCCTTTAGAGGTTGATTTTTGAAAAAAATACGTAACCTATGTTTGACTTTTTGAAAAACTAAGTAGCCTATGTTAGACCCAGTCCTTTTTACTACTTTCATTCTAAATTTCATCCAAATCGGACCGGCAGATTAGCCGTGAAAGCGTGAAAGACAAACAGACAGATATTCGCATTTATAATATAAGTTATATTGTTTTTCTAATAATATAATAATACAATTCAGGTCACATTTATTATTTCATTAAAATATGTAAGCCACTGTAAACTCTTCCTAATAACAAAAATGTATAATTAATGTTTAAGGTAATCTAATTTAAATAATTTTACCATTAACTCCAATAAACTAACACTTTCTAGTTTTTCTTTAATCGGAAACACTATCGTGGCTTAAATTACCATAAAATATACATGCTGCAAGGTTTTAATACAATGTATAGTATATTTAATGTATATTTCTTCTATATGAATAGAGCTATCGTGGCGCAGTAACACACCTTGCTAGTAGCAGTTTGATAGTAAACGTAGGTGGTTGTAGGTTCGATTTCTCTATAGATAATGACTTTTTTACATTTTTTGTAGTTTCATGTAGTATCCCGCATAAAGCAGGATAAGCTGAGGGAACCTAGTGTTAAGACATTCCGTTCCCCACGCACCGCCGAATTTGGAGGCATTGCGTGTTAAGTGGTGGATACAGCGTGAAGGTAAAAAAAAAACTATAATATATGTTGTTTATACAGTTTTTTTTCTTAATGTTATCTTAACCACGTCATGATGTTTGACATAAGACTTAAGAATTAATTATTATTAAATACTTTCCATAATGTTTTTTGACCTTGACATATAATGTACTTAACATGTATTTAAACAACTGTAAATATATAATAGGTATATGTTTGCTTATAACTAACTAAGTAACCGGCTCACAGCTACGCTCGCATGGTTTTTCTAGCAAATTTTCATCCCCTATTTTAGCCCTTAAGGGTTAATATTTAAAAAAAAAGGGAACCTATATTTGATCTTGGGCAATCAACTATTTTTATACTGAACCTTATCCAAATCGATGCATTGAATTAGCTGCGAAAGCAGTAACAAACAGACAGACTTTCGCATTTATAATGTTAGTATGGATACATTACATAAAAACATCTGTGACATTGATATCTGCATATGGTTGTGAATATTTTCATTTGTGTATATATTAACATTTTTGAATTGTATTAAAAAATTTAAATGGCCTGTCATATGTAATTTAATAATAAATAAAAAAATGCCACGACTGGCCCCAGCCAGTCGTGGCGCAGTGGCATGAACGTGTGACTGTAAACGACTGCTTGTGGGTTCGATTCCCACTCGAGGAGTGGAAATATTTAATATTTTCATTTTCTTTGCTCTTCGGTGACAGAGGCAAAGCATGGCGTTTAGTTCCACCACTCAACACGCAATGCCTCCGAGTTCGGCGGAAAGTGGGGAACGGAGTGTCTTAACACTAGGTTCCCTCTGCCTACCCCGCTGTGTGCAGAATACAGCGTGAAGCTAAAAAGAAATGTTAATCCCTCAGTAGCTTCACGCTTTTTCCTACATATCAGGATAGTTAGAATAAATCTAATATTATGAATACTCCGTTTTCCACTTCCCGCCTCATAATCGAGACTTTGTCTAGGGAACAGAGCAAAGAAATGAAAATAATATATAATTATTCCCCCGATCGGAAATCGAACTTGCAACCATTACGTTTACCATCTTAGTATCAATAAATCTATCACAATATTGCGCAATGAACATAATTTATTAAATGATCACAAAAGAAATATATATATATATTGAACGGCCTATGGCCGTGACCTCTACGAAGGAGGTCAGGAGTTCGATTGTTATTTGTAATTACAAAATTTCTGTACTAATAACAATTAAAGGTCAAAATTAGGTTATTTTGATTGTTGGTAAAGGTCCAAAAAATATTAACTTTTTTTATACGTATAGTTGAATAATATTAACTTTTTTTTTGTACATTATTGAAAAAATTAAGAAAACAGACTAGTTTTGAAATATCTATGCAGTGTTAAGACCAACGTGACGCAGTGGGATAACGTCTAGCTATAAACGCAATGGTCGTGGGGTTAAATCCCACTGGGCAAAATGATTAAAAAAAAATAGCTTCACGCTATATCCCGCACACAGCAGGGTAGGCAGAGGGAACCTAGTGTTAAGACACTCCGTTCCCCACTTTCCGCCGAATTCGGAGGCTTGCGTGTTAAGTGGCGGAACTTAACGCCGCGCTTTACCTTGACACCAGAGCGAAGAAAATGGAAATATAATTTCTACTCCTCGAGTGGGAACCGAACCCACAACCAGTCGTTTACAGTCACACTCCAGCCACTGGGCCACGACTGGCCACCAAAATGATTATGTTTATATTATTTTCATTTCTTCGCTATGGTATTTAAGACAAAGAGTTTGTTTTGAGTTTCTATACTTAACACGCAATATCTCGAATTCAGACGGAAAGTGAAGAAAGAAGTATCTTGATACTAGGTTCCGAGTAAATCCCAGTAATCAATAAAGAGATATGTACTTAAAATTTAAATCGATAGAAATGTCTCGATTATGCTACTCGGAGCTAGATTTAAAATGAGGTCAGTAGTCATATAAGGCCATCGCTTCTTTGTTAGTGCAATTTTCTGATAAAGCTTTTCATTATGCAAATTTTACTTTTATAAATCTTGTTAACCTTCAAATGTAGATTTGTGACCCCTATGATGAAAGGTATGCACATATTTAGGTTATAATTTTTTTTAGCTTCCCACTGTATCCCGCTCTCAGCATGGTAGGCAGAAGGAACCTAGTGTTATGACACTCCGTTCCTCATTTTCTGTCGAATTTTAGGGGCATTGCGTGTAAGGTGGTGGAACTTAACGCCGCACTTTATCTCGATTCCAGTGCGAAGAACATGGAAATATTAAATATTTCCACTCCTTAAATGGGAATCGAACCCACAACCAGTCGTTAACAGTCACACGTCTGTGCCAATGCACCACGACTGGTCCCCTAAAATGTGGAAAGTAGAAAACGAAGTGAGTAGGTTTGGAAATGTACCGTTAAATCATTATGAATAATATCACAAAAAGAGATTCTCACAGTCGACTTAACTTTTAAATCTGCCGTGAAAGACAAAAAATGATTATTATGTCATTGATTATCTTCATAATTTATGTTATTTCTTATTATAAACAAATAATTAAGCGAGTTTTGTAAATAAAATTGTAATTTACTAGTGTAAGTAGAGTAGTCAGAACCTAGTGTGAAGACACTCCGTTCTCCACAATCGCCCAATCTAAATATTATGTGTTGAATGGCGAGCTTCAACGTGGCACTTTATCTGCTCTGGTGAGCATAAAAAAATAAATCATTTAAATATAATCACTTTCCCGAGTGAAAATTGAATTCACAACCATCGCGTTTACAGTAAGACGCTGTCACTGCGCCACGAAGGCTTTACCTATATTAAAAATAGAATAAAATTCTAAAACTCACCTTCCATTTCTTCACTTCCGACAATCTGTTAGCCAACACGCAACCAGCTGATCCTGCACCAATTATAATAAAATCATATTCTTCTACTTGTCTTCTCTTCCTGGATGCTCGTTCTCGTTTACCTTTGTCATTTTCTGGCACTACTTGTACATTCTTGGAATCAGCATAATTATTATCTTGAAAGGCTTTCTTTAAGAAATCAAAATCAAAAAATGGCTGGTGTTCAGAAAATTTGGGATATTGATTCTTATATACAAAATCAGAAAACGGGTTTAGGGGATAAGGGCTAGAATCGAATGGATAGAAATTGTTGATATCATGAGGTGAAGGATGAGACGTTTCTATATTGAAGCTAGTTTTATGAATTTCTAAAGGATAATTGTGTGAATTCGTTGGGTTTTCGTAAGGCGATATGAAACTTGACCGTAACCAATCATTGCTGTACGGATTTTTCTTTATCTCAGGCACACTGTATGAGACACCACCAAAAAGCTGGACCAAAAGTGATAAAAATGCAAATCCTGTAGGCGAGCATTGAGTCAAAGGTGCTTGTTGCTCTGGGCAAATAGTGCTTATATCCGGAGGCGTCCACGTCGACATTTTTCCACATTCACTACACTTACTTACTTAAAAGTTTTTTTTCATATTATTTTAGTATGTAATAGTTAATTTTTACATGAAATTTAAATTTTACTATGTTAGCTGCTTGTACTTCGCGTGAGCGCTACAAATCGAATGATAGATTGCGGTTATAAAGAGTGAAAGAAACTAGCGTTGAAAAGTTATTCTATTGTATAGAATATGTTTTTTTATGCTGCCATACTTCTATAATTAACTTTTACGAAATAATATTGGAATTAAAGTTTCGATTTCGTGTTAATTTTGTTTTTTTTTTAACTTAAGATTATCTTTACTTTTAAAACATTTAATTGACACATAATTAGTGAACTTCTTTTTATACGTGTGAATAGTGTCTCGTAACTTGTTGTTTGTTACTTTTTATCTTTTTAATTACTTCAAGGAAATTATGTTACGTTCACGGTCTTATATACCTTAGGGAATATTTAAGATCTTACGAGTATTTAAGGCATACAACGCATGAAATATAATCTAAATGCTGCTGCTTTATTATTGTTATGTTTTAGCTTGCTTTATCCATGTTTTTTTTATTAGTTTTTTTATTAATTTCCCGCATAGCGGGAGTAGTCAGAAAAGTCCTAATATCAAGATACTCCACCCTACACCTGCTCAGGTTAAAAATACAATTCCCCTCCACAGCTGGGTAATGACCCATAAAAGACGAGTAAACCCGTAGTTTGGTGGTAGGGCATTTGTTCTCCAACTGACTCAAACACGAACCGCCAATCAACTAACCTAACCAACCAACATCTGATAATGTGTTAAAGTTGGATGGCATGTAAGCCAGCTCTTCCTAATCCCACCAATCCCATTCTTCCTTCCTTCGCCCTCAAGGCCGGCAACACATCCACAACTCCTCTGACGATGTGGATACGTCTATAGACGAAGGTGGTCCTTCTGCTCGTTTGCCTCCTTTGTTTAATAAAAAAAAACACAGCTGACTTTCACAGCAACTAACTATATGCCGTGTTTCAGTGAAAAAATACCGTATCAATTGCATACAATCACCGTAGTAACAAACTACTGTAGTGTTTTATAGTTTATCAATTATAAACCTTATGTGAATATCGATAAGAATGTTCTTCAAAATAGTGTTTGTTTGTAATGCATATAGACTTTTGGTTAAGATTTGCAATTGTAGCGGTGTGGCACAGTGTCTGACTCTAAGCGCTAAGGTCGTGGGTTCAATTTCCATTGAGGGGATTTTTTTTCAGCTTTAACCTTTTTTCCCGCAAAGTGAGGTACTCAGAGAAAACCTAGGGTCAAGACATTTCGTTTTTAACTTTCCGGCTATAATCGAGACACTGGGTGTTGAGTGACGGAACTCAACGCCCTGCTTTATCTTAGGAGCGAGGAAATAAAAATATAATTGAAATACAATTATTCTGTCGAGTAGAAATCGAACCCACAACCAATGAGTTTCACAGTCAATCGCGGTGCCACGATGGTCTCATTATTTCTGTTTTGTTACTTTTCCTTAACATAGATATACATCAGTTTTATATCAATATTGTATATTGTTGGACAAGATACGATATACAAAGAGATAACATTGCGTAAATAATACAAATTCAATGAAATTATTATTTTAAAACTATATAATTTATGCTAGGCATCTACATTATATTACACTAATATATAATAAATCTTTCATAAAAGCCATAAGATCTCTTTCACATGTTTAAACCCAACATAAAATACACGTTATACGTGTAAATAAATATTTACACGTATAACGTGTAAATATTTCACTCATTCATTATAATTTTCATTATAATTTTAATGACTGCTATTCGCCCTATAATATGCTTTGATCAAATCAGCTACCTTTTCAGCAATCATAATTACAGGTGCATTTGTGTTACCGCGAACCACTGTGGGCATTATAGAGGCATCAACAACGCGTAAATTCTTTATTCCATAAACCAGTAATCGTGAATCGACTACTGCCGTTTTGTCTGAAGCAGGGCCCATTTTGCAGGTTCCCGAGGGATGGAAAATAATTGCTGTATAATGATAAAGTAAACAGGCAAAGTAATCATATGATCCCCATATGTGAGAATCACAGCCTCTAACTGGTGTTCTAACGAAAGTTGCACCAATTCTCTTAAATGCATTGGTATTTTCTAAGCTCACTGCAAATCTCATACCTTCTACTAAGGCATGAACGTCTTCTTGAACAGTAAAGAATCCTGGGTATATCAATGGATCACCAAAAACTGGGTTAGTTAAATTCAATAGCACACGCCCTCTACTTCTTGGTGTAAGTAATAAGGGCCTAACCGCAAGACCATTGTAAAAGGACAATGGAAATATAGTGCTTATCGGATAGTTTTGTGGATCTGCGTAGTAATCTTCGACATTTTTAGCATCAAAATGATATTGAATGTCAGGTGCGTTTTCTTGAGCGTATCTCGTTTTTATAAATGCAACAGCATTCAAAGTACTTGTAGTGGAAAGAGGACCATTATTTTGATTTCTTGATCTGTATAACAAGATTTCATTAAGCAATTGTGTAACATTAACCGCAGTTGAAGTATTTGTTAGTGATATTGTCAGCCCATCTGTTGTTGAATGTTCTTGTAAATTTTCACCAACATGCAGGTCTGCTAATATTGGTATATTTAAACTTTGTAAATGTCTCTTAGGACCTATACCTGATAGCATAAGTAATTTGGGAGAATTGATCGCACCTGCACTGACGATAACTTCCTTACTTGAGTATACATTATAAAATTGGCCATTTTTATAATAAGTTACCCCTTGAGTTTGTTTTGTAATAGGATCTATTAGAATTCTAGTGACAAAAGCATTTACAATTATATTTAAATTTGGTCGGATGTTGCGTATAGGTCGTATGTAAGCCAAATTAGCTGAAAATCGTCTTCCATTCAATGATGTGGACTGAATTAAGTTTACTCCAAGGTTATCAGCTTGCGTCAAATCTCTTTGCGGTAGTCCTCTTTCTCTAAAAGCTTCGATTATGGCTAACGTATTAACGTCAGTGTATGGAGCCCTTTCTACATTAAGTGGTCCTCCTACGCCGTGATAGGTCGTGTCCAAAGCCTCTTCATTTCGGTTATTTTCCGCCTTCTTGAAATATGGTAATACCTGAAAATATATAATTAGTAAGCATAGCATAATAACTTTTAAATTTTCTATTTTTATATTACAGTTACAATAGATGGAAATGGAAATACTAAATATTTCCACTCCTCGAGTCCGATTCCCACTCGAGGAGTGGAAATATTAAGTATTTCCATTTTCTTCGCTCTGGTGTAGAGACAAAGCACGGCGTTAAGTTCCGCCACTTAACACGCAAAGCCTCCGAATTTGGCGAAAAGTGGGGGAACGGAGTGTATTAATAATAGGTTCCCTAGGTGAAGGTACAGCGTGAAGTTAAAAAAAAGTATCTAGTTCTATACCTCATCATAACTCCATCCAGTATTTCCCATTGCAGCCCACCCATCGTAATCCAGCCTGTGTCCCCTCATATAAACCAAATAATTAATAGAACTGCTTCCTCCCATTGTTCTACCTCTGTAAAGTAAAAATAACTTTGTTATGGCGTATTTAATATTTCGAAACGCAAAGGTTGTAGGTTAAATTCACAGTTGAGGAAATGATTAAATGTAATTAAAAATCAGTGTCAGTTTTCCCGGTCCGATTAGGCAATATAAGGAAACATTCAGTTCCGCCATCCATTCATCAGAAACGTGTACGTTTATCAATTTAAAAATATATGAATTTTTCTTGCATAAAAGCATATATATGTATGAAATAGAAACTTTATTATTATTACTTTAACTAAAATAAAATAAATTGATTGTTTTTAAGTTTCAACTTTTCTTTTCTATTACCTTGGCCAAGAACAACGGTTCCCAATATAACCTCTACATGTCAATTTTTCAGGTTGTGTATAGTAGTTCCAATCGATACTTGATCTACTTAAAGTTGGTGAAAAAGCGGGTACCATAGTTACATCCGGTTCTTCAGGACCTGCTTCTAGTAAAAGTATCTGTCAAATATATAATTTAATATTGTATGTTAAATAAAATTTGATTAGTAGTTTTTCTTTTTGTGTGAGATTGTGCCATACATAAAATTAAGTCGTGTAAAAACTGTATATAATATGCTAGTTAGAATTGATATAAACGATAGTTTTTAAGTGAGAAAAAGATCTGAACAGATCATCCCCATAACATAATTTGTCCCAACTTAACTTTATTTATTAAAGATTGCTGAAATGTATGTTTTCTACAGTTACATGCCAATGAAGGAAATAAAAAGAATTGTATTTTTAAAAAAAAACCGCCTTTTTCCCGTATTGCATAGTAATTAGAGAGAACTTTAGGTCAAGGCACTCTGCTCTCCAACATCTGTCTTATATCTATACTAGGTACTTGGACCTATTGTTACTTATTCAAGACTTAATTAAAAGCTATTGACTGCTTAGAACAAATCTATGCATTTAGTAATTCACCTTAGAATCAACAACATTTTTCAACATAATCATAGTTCAATGTTTCAGCGATACAAAAATTCATAGCATTTTAATGATGAACATAAAAGAAACACAAATGGGAAGTCATTGTATACTGAGTTTATGAATCGATTTTAATAGTTTTTCTTCCTGACAATACTAGAAGTGCATTGTAATTTTTGTATTGTCTTTGTACTAACATTGTGTTACTCAACAATTGGTTCCCAAGTTTTTTTACGCATTATTGTTTGTAAACCATAATACTTGTGTTGTAATGAAACCAATACAATGATATAGAATTAAAGCATATCGAATTGTTTTATCATTAAATATAATTGTTCTCATACAGTCAAATCTATCACAGAAGCTTCTATTTGGGCTTCAATTATTATTTTTACAAATGCTAAGTGACGTGGTTCTTTTGTGTATGTTCATACATTTACTGATTTTTTAAAGACGATCTCTCTGGGAACGATTTTTTTATTTCCATTTAATAAGTTTTAGTGATATTTTCACGATAGTGTTTATAGCGTAATATTTCAGTTTTTTTTGTTATTTTTAGTTAAACAGAAACATTATACTTACTCTCCAGTGTCTAACTTCCGACAATCGATTTGCAAGTACACAGCCAGCGGAACCGCCACCCACGATAATAAAGTCATACTCTCTAACATTTCTTGATCTTTGTCTACTTTTAGATGTACGCCCATTATTTGTGTTATTTGTTGACGCTGTACTGTTACTTTTAGATGATTTTCGTCTTAAGTACCTAAATTGCACAGGTCTTGTTATTGTAGAGCCTTGATTAATAGATTGATATTCAGGATAATTTTCATAATCTGTCGGGTTTCGTGAAGACATTGCATTGCTTGGATTAAAAAATGGAGTAAAATAATCATACATGTCTTCGATTGTTGGATTTGGAGTTTCCATCGCTGCTGGCCATCTTGGAAGTGGCATGTTTCCATTTGAAGGCTGATACATTATTGGGGAACTAGGTGCTTCAGGTGGTGTAGGAGAACTTTGTAATGTTGGTGATGCTGTCACGACTGACGGTAAGGATGTCACAGGCGAAGGTAGTTGAGGTATTGAATTAGGCATCTCACTTGGATAGGCAACTGCACCTGTGTAGGATATACTATATGACACTCCTCCAAAAAGTCGAGTAACAAGTGACAAGAACATATACCCTGTCAAGGTGCATTGGGTTAATGGTGCACTTTCTCTTAAACAAACATCTTGAATATCCGCTGGCAACCATACTGTAGTCATGATTAGACCTTAAATAACTTTATCTAGTAATTTGGTATATATTTCCTATTTAAAAATATTATCATTTAAAATAATAATGACTTAGCAAAACGAAGGTTCATTTTAAAATAGCTATGTAGGCTTATGTAGGTGGTCTTTCTTTAAAACTAGCAAAAAATCTACAAAATTGAGTTCTTTTTTTGGAATACGTTTATGAATAAGTTTTGCATATATTATAATTTTTTCTCAATAAAGTTGCTATTGCTTACAATGAGGAAATTGAAAATTTTCACAAATCAATTAAATATAAGTTGAATAATTAATTAGTTCCTTGGCATAATTTCAATACCTATTGTCATTTTCTTCACATGAATATTCATGTATATGTAATTAACTTTTTAATTGGTTGATAAACATTATTTTTTAACCACATAAGTAATGATTTTTTTACGAAATTTAAGTAACATTTTAAACTTTTTATCGTGTTTAGGCCAAATTAAAATGTTTTTTCGAATACATTAGTCATTATTATTGACACCTGAAGGAAATGGTAAATGATGAATATCTTTAGCTCTATATTCTGGAAAGTAATAAAATAATTTTTTAAAAGTGAAAACATGAAAATATTTAAGGTAAGCTAAGTTTTATCTATGACGATCATTTCAGTAAAATAATGTTAATTAAGGCATTTAAAGAAAACGTATAAAAATTTAAACGCAGCGGGATTTGAACCCGCGCCTCCTGAATACCGTCCGGGCGCTCTGACCACTGAGCCATGCGTTCAATTTTTATACGTCTTTTTAAATGTATTTTTCAATTTTCCTTAGTGTGGAATAACACTTAAAAATGTTTAAAAGTAATGTTAATTATTTTGGTCACAATTATTAGGCCATCGCGCTCGTTGAATTTGACCACACGCCTGATCGTAAAATGCGATTTTTATGGATTCGGCTCTCATGCAGGGGAATGATTATATATAAATTATTTTCATTCTCCTACTTTATTAAGACCAAGTGTAGCGTTAAGTTACGTTAGTAAACACATAATGTCACGATATCAGGTATAAAGCGGGGAACGGAATCTATTGACACGTTCTCTCTATCTGTGCTGTAGATTATATTAGTATTTAACATTTCATACGAGTTCGATGATCGTAACAAGCTCGTAACAGAATTATGTTCAACCACGAACGTAATTTTATTACGGTTGTAATCGCTTCCGGAACATTTTAATTACACACACAATGTTTCAAATTAGCGGCAAATATAATTATGGGTTTTATCTCGCTTTGCAAAATCATCTATTCAGTGGACTATATTGTTTGACCTTTGACTTTGTATTTTATTTTTGTCGCTTTTAATGTAGAGGGAAGTGTGTATATTTTAAAATGTTCGTCATTTAAAAACATTATTTATATAATGTTTTAAATATTTCTAAGTAATTGCGGTGCAGTGGAATAGCGTCTATGTGCTAACACGATGTTTATTTGTTTTTAAGCTTCACGCTCTATCCCGCACACAGCAGGAAGGGCAGAGGGAACCTAGTATTAAGACACTTCGCACTTTCTGCCGAATACGGAGGCATTGCGTGTTGAGTGGCGGAACTTGACGCGCCCCGCTTTGCCTCGACGTCAGAGCGAAGGAAATGGAAATATGAAATATTTTCACTCCTCGAGTGGGAATCGAACCCACAGGTGTTTACAGTGACAAACTCGTGCCACTGCGCTACGACTAGCCATTTTTATGCTATAGAAGTTGAATTGAATAATATGTGAATGGTGTGTCATGACACTACATTCTCTTTGACTATTGTTACTTTTGCTATGTAAATCCATAACAAAAATATTATAAAAAATATTTTTATAATAGTATTTATTGTACACACAATACATTTTCAGCAACAACTAGAGGTAATATACATTACAGTCAAGTTCCCCAATGTATGCTTTCTTCTCTTTATTTTACAGCTTCTTCTCGCATAGCGGGGTAGCCAGAGAGAACCTAGAATCAAGACATTCCGTCCTACACTTTCCGTCTGAAATAGAGACATTGCGCGTTGATTGGCGAAACTTAACGCTACTCTTTGTCTTAAGTACCAGAGTAAAGAAAATGAAAATTTATCTATAATAATTCCCCAAGTGGGAATCGAACCCACAAACACCGCGTTACATTCAAACGCTGTCCGACTGTCCACGACGGTCTCTCAAATATTTTAAAAATATATATATAAACACGATACGAATATACTATTAGAAGAGCTCCAGCTTCAGGGTTTACGAATCTCATTAGCAGCTTCTTATTTTGACTTTGCCATTTAACGTAGTGTACTTGAAACTTATCAAGCAATTATTTCTACACTCGTACTTAATGTAGTGATTAACTTTCAGCGTAATTAGTCCCTAATTTGCTTGTAGATTATACATAAAAGATACTAGATTGGAGTTAGCTTCTTCGTGTGTCATCCAGTCACAGGTTACTAATAGGACAGGTCACTCCATTTTCAATTTTCTGTGATAAATTGAAAGTAAAATGACCAATCTCTCTCATCCCAGAAATACTCGCATGTTATTTAATTTATATATTCTCCGTTTTGCAGGAACATATCTAGCAATTCATAGTGTAATCAAGAATTTTTAACATTAACGAAATATTCTTTATTAAACATATTGAAAACGGTCAATAAAGGCAAATATCTTCTATATAGAATTAAACGCTGCCGGATTAGAAATCGAATCTTTAGAAAAAATCGTTATAATAATATCATAAATAGAAATACTAGCGATTCGCTCGCGGCTTTGCCCGCGTTAACTACACAAGTGTAACTGTTTTGTATTTTGGACAGCCGGCGTCCTCGGTTAAGTTACACGGTTTACATTTTTCATACAAATTTTCAGCATCAATTTGAGACTATTTCTTAAGACTTTAAAAAAAATAAGGTTAGTTGAAAAAAAAATAAGTAATGTCACTATCATGTCAATGTCATGCAAATCAGGCCAGTAATTTAACCGTAAAAGCGATACAAACAGACAGGCAGACTCTAATATTATTATATTATAGTCTGCCTGAAAAATATATTTATTCGATTATACATAATAATGTATAATCGAATAAATATATTTTTTTTTAGTTTCACGCTGTATCCCGCACACAGCAGGGCAGAGGGAACCTACTGTTAAGACACTCCGTTCCCCACTTTCTGCCGAATTTGGAGGCACTGCGTGTTAAGTGGCTGAACTTAACGCTGCGCTTTACCTCTAACACCAGACCGAAGAAAATGGAAATAATAAATATTTCCACTCCTCGAGTGGGAATCGAACCTACAACCAGTCGTTTACAGGCACACGTTCATGCCACTGCGCCGCGACTAGCCCAATAAATATAATATAATTCCTATCGAAATAAACAAATAATAGACAGCTAAGTTAACCAGGTAACTCTAATTGAAATAGTGGAACAATTAATATGACGTGAGTGCATTATTCAATAAAAGCTAATTAATACTGCAGTGCTTGACATAATAGTTTTGTTTATGATTTGTATGAGTTTGGATTATATGGAATTTTAAAAGAATTTTAATTCAAAAAAGAATTTTATACTACCTATCAAGGGGCCACTAAATATTTCCACTGGAGGAGTGGAAATATTTAATATTTCCATTTTCTTCGCTCTGATGTCGAGGTAAAGCGTGGAGTTAAGTTCCGCCACTTAACACCAATGCCTCCGAATTCGGCGGAAAGTGGGGAATGGAGTGTCTCAACACTAGGTTCCCTCTGCCTACCCTGCTGTGTGCGGGCTACAGCGTGAAGCTAATAAAAAAAGCTATCAATAGCAACTTTATTTGCGTGGTCTTTGACCATAGTTATAATTTTATCTCTTTCCTCTGACATTTCTACTACACAACGTAAGTTCTAAAGTAGAAGGTATTTTATTAAAAAATATTAGCTATCTAGTTTTTAAGCATTATAATATGTCCTTATTAGAGGCGATAACGTAATATCAGAACACTCCGCTCCCCACTTTCCGGTGCAACTTAACGCTACGCTTTGTCTTGTACCAGAGAGAAGAAATATAAAATAATTTAAATATAAAATAATCTTTCTAAAGGGGAAGCAAACTTGCACCCAAGTGCGTTCCGAATAAGACGGTTTTTTTAGCTTCACGCTGTATCCCGCACACAGCAGGCTAGGCAGAGGGAACCTAGTGATAAGACACTCCGTTCCCCACTTTCCGCCGAATTCGGAGGCATTGCGTGTTAAGCAGGGAAACTTAACGCCGCGCTTTACCTCTTATACCAGAGCGAAGGAAATTAAAATATTAAATATTTCCACTCCTCGAGTGGGAATCGAACCCACAACCAGTCGTTTACGACTGTAAACGTGTGACTACACGTTCATGCCACTGCGCCACGACGGGCCCCAGACCAACAAATTACTATTTTACTTGTTAGATCATTAATTTAACTATTTGCCAGTTAATTATAGATACGACCTAAATACCTAAGACCTACATAACTAATATTATATAACAAAAAACTTATTTTAATCTTCTACTTAAGAGAAATTATGAATTAAAATGTGGAACAATATAATGTAAAACTTTTTACTAGCGTTTTAAATATAAATGGAACTCAGAAGCTCAACGAATCTCCAACGGTCTTCCTCGCTTAATGGATTTACAAGTGCAAAAGAATTACCCTTAAAACCTGCATAGCGAAGTGTTCAAAGGGTGCTTTTTAGGGGTCTGCGGGTGAAATTTGTTTATTGTTTATACTGTAAGGTTACATAATATATGAGTATGTATGTATATTTTGTTTATTTGTATTACTTTCTATATAGATTATATATAAGTTTTCAGTGAAGGAATTTATAGGAATAACATAAATTGCTTGATGATTATTTTCACTTGATGATTATTCACATTTACTTTTTAAGATAAAGTGGAGAACGGAGTGTCTTTACACTAGGTGCTCTCTAATAATCTTGCTAACTATGCGGGGAAATACGTTAACCTGCAAAAAGCACCATAATATTTCTTGTTTATATTTAAATAGGTGTTTTTTTAGCTTCACGCTGTATCCCGCATATAGCACGGTAGGTAGAGGGAACCGCGCCTTACGCGGCTTTGCCTCGATACCAAGCACACCGACACAGAAAATGATTATATTAAATATTTCCTCTCCTGTGGAGTGAGAATCGAACTCACAACCAGTCGCGTTTACAGTTACATTTTGTGCCCACGAGCCACGACTGGCCCTGTAGATGGTGGAGTGATATAGGTATAACTTTTTTTTTCGGGTTACCTGCTCCTATTTTTTATTATTATTGTATTTCGTTCATTGATATAAAAATAAAATATATAAATAATTTTACTATTAAATATATTGTATCCATCATGGTTTAGTGTAACATAGACATATACAAATAGAGTGTAAATGCGTTGTAGGTTGAATATCTACACAGAAAGCTTGAGGCAGCCTCATAGGCTAAAATTTTTAAATCATGAAATCAATAATATTTTATAAACAACTATAAACACTATGACTGATTAGCCCGTTAAAAGTTTTAAGCCTCTTTTTACGAAAATTGTAAGGACAGACTTGCACAAAATGAATTAAAATACATTAAATAAATAATAGATATCCCATGTATTACTGGAGGAAGGTCACGTAAAAAGCATGAGGAGTGTGTGTATAAAGAGGTTGATGACAGTGGACGAGGCGAAAGAGGTATGCAGGGATCGTAGCGTTAGGCGCTCCGCTCTCGTTCTCGCAGGGGAGTCCCCCGCAAGGGATACAGCGCGAAGCTATTATCATATATTTGACATATAGACTTGTATTTAAAAATACACGTTGCTATGACAACGCATGTTTTTCTCTAGGAAGCCAGCGGTTGTCATACGAAACTAATTCCCAATATGTTGATATAATACGATGTTTTATATCAACATCGCTAGTCGACACCTCTGTAAGATATATTTATTGTGAATATTTGAGAAAGGTATATATTGTAAATATTTGTTTGTTGTGTTATTGGTGAACGTCCCTGTATTGTTACTGGATCTGTTCAACTTGTAGTCTAAGATAATGCAAGTTTATCTCCTTTGTCTTTTTTTTATTCAATGTACGGCGGAGAGTTTTGCCACTCATCACGCAATGTCGGGCGGAAGGTGAAGAAATAAAAGTCTTAGCATTAGATTCTGTCTTACTAGCCTGTTTTACAGGAAAAGAGTGAACCGATCAATCTGGTTCATATAACCATTTTCGATAAAAATCCATACTTATATTATAGTTGTGAAAGTCTGTCTGTATGTCTGTCACGTTTTCACGGCTAATCTACCAGTCAGATTTGGATGAAATTTAGAATGAAAGTGGTAAGTAATCCAGGGTTAAACAAAGGTTACTTATTTTTACAAAATCAACCTTTAAAGGGGATGAAAAATCTAAGCTGTTTTAAACCTAGACTACTTTATTTTTCAAAAATCCACCCTAGAGGGTTGCAATATACCGAAACAGTTACGTATAACGAAACGCCTAAGTCGCTAGTATTACTATATACAATAACTAAACGTTATACAATAACTTAACTAAGTTGCCTATATTAAATAAAATGTATACAGAACCCATACTTTAAAAGTCCATTTCGCACTTTCCCGACGTTTTGTTACACAAGTTCTATAGTGTATATGTTGATCTAAATAGCCTTATTTTTGAATAGGTGAGAACAGTATAGAGGTATAACACTTTAGACTATTACACTTCTCTATAGGTACACGCGTATTGAATCACACCCCTACCTTTTGTTGTTTTCCACATGTCTGTTTATACTTTGTGAATTTCACTTTATAATTATGAAAAATATTGCTTTTAAAGGATTTCTTTTTACTTTTTATTCAGTTTCATGCTTTTTCACGCATAGCAGGAAGGGCCATTGTAGCGCAGTACTTATTATAGACGAATTTTGGGTTCAATTCCCATTCAAGAGAAAGATTATATTTAAATTACATTTCTTCTCATTTTTTGCAACTTCACTCCTTTTTTCTTATAGCAGAGTTAATGAGAGAGAACCTAAGCCTTACCTTAAGATTCTCTGGTCTCCACTTTCCGCCTAAGATCGATTGCGTGTTGAATGACATTGCATGTTGGCGGAACTTAACTTTTTCTTCTTACCAGAACAGAGCAAATAATTATTTAAATATGAGGTTATCCCTATATGATAAGATTGACAAAACGATATTTTGTACTTTTTATACCAAAAAAATATCGAAATTCTCAAATATTTTAATTCAAAGTACTTTCTAACAACAACTTTCTTATAAAATAATATATGCAAAAATATTTCTAAACTCTTCATCTCATCCTTTAGGAAGTATATGAATATTAAATATGCAATAAACAAAAAAGTACAGGACCAACGAGGCGCCGTAGAACAGTGTTCAACTGTATTCGTGATCGGTTGTAGGTTCCTTCCACTCGGTGAAATGATCATTATATAGTTATTTTCATATGTATTATATATTTTTGATAACTCATTCGGTCAACTTCCTGAGAAGGTTGTTAATGACCACTACATAGTTTTGAGATAGAGCCTTTGTCGAAATGTATTTCGTGTGTTAATTTTTTAAGTACCAATAAAGATATTTTTTTTATTTCTTCGCTCTGTCGAACAAGATAAAGCGCGGCGTTTAGTTGCAGTCACCAATACGCAATGCCTCAAATTTAAACAACAAGTAGAAAACGGAGTATTTTGCCGCTAGATTCTCTCTAACTAACTAATAAAGCGAAACTAACTAACTAACGAAAAAGCGTAAAGCAGAAAAAAAACCATAACATTTTCCTCTCACGCTTAACTTTCAATAAAACGAGGACAAGTTAGAAAAAAGTTATACGAACTCGCTAAAGACGGGATACTTTTAAATCATCCCGATATAATAAAGAAAGTTAGTACAAAGAGCTTCGCAAGTTTAGGTGAAACGATGCGCTAAATGACGGGGGCTGTTATCATAATACTTGACTTGATAGTATTTTTACTGGAAAATAGTTTAATGGAGCTTAAAGCTTACCTTGTAATATAACACTGTTTGATATTTAAATGTAGGTAAAATTGAAATTATTTATTTATTTATTTATTCGACTAAAGACTTTTTTAAGAAAGCGGAATCCTTAAAACGCTCTTTGTTAAGCCACGTGTTCTTCCATGTCTAACGGTAGGTCTTATATTAAATTTTGCACTTAAAGACAGATATATTTTATATAGGTGAATACACAAACACTACTTTAAGGTTATATCTTGCATATTATAATTGCTACAGGTAACATGAAACTCATGTTACCTGTGGCAATCACATTAAATAAACAAACATAAAAAAAAACACTGAAACTTAACTTTACCAAAGTATCTTCTTAAAATATAATTATTGTCTAAAAAATGTAAAAAAAAAATATGTGTAGTAATGTATTGTGAAAATTGTCATAAGAATCTTAGCAGAAGTAGTTTAGTCTATTTTTTTATTTTAATTTGTTTTATTTTTTTTAGTTCGAACTTATTACATTTTTTATTATTTTTATTATTAAACTCTGGCTTGTGGCCAGTCGTGGCCCAGTGGCACAAGAGTGTGACTGTAAACGACTGGTTGTGGGTTCGATTCCCACTCGAGGAGTGGAAATTATATTTCCATTTTCTTCGCTCTGGTGTCGAGGTAAAGCGCGGCGTTAAGTTCCGCCACTTAACACGCAAGCCTCCGAATTCGGCGGAAAGTGGGGAACGGAGTGTCTTAACACTAGGTTCCCTCTGCCTACCCTGCTGTGTGCGGGATATAGCGTGAAGCTATTATTTTTATTATAATTTTAATACAAAACTCAAGATATAACAAAAAGAAATACCGAGCAGATCTCGATCACCTGATGTTTATTATATAACATGACAATGTGTAATATTTTAGTCAGTAATGCATCGCATTCTTATGTATATATATGAAACATATTCACTGCATGCGTAATGATAATTATTGCATAAAAATTCTGCTATATTAAAATACTAGCGGCCCGCTCGCGTACAAGCTTGGATTATCAACTTGACATATTTTTGCTAAAATTGATTACAATTGGTCAAGTGGTGTAGATTTTTCATGTAAACTATCATCCCCCATTTCAACCTTTTAGAGGTTGATTTTTAAAAAAATAAGTAGCCTATGTTAGACACAGTAATTTTTACTACTTTTATTCTAAATTTTATCCAAATCAGACCGGTAGATTAGCCGTGAAAGCGTGACAGACAAACACACAGACATTCGCATTTATAATATAAGGATGGAATAGCTGCGCCCGCGACTTCAACAACGTTTATTATTTAATTTAACAAAAAAAAATTGTTCAGTTCGCACTCTTTACGATGATTTAAAATAAAAGTAGCCTTAAGACACTTCTTATCACATCAATTGCTAATAGCAACTAGTACTACTACTAGTAGAAGTTATTTTTCTTCCAAATTAGTCCTTCCGTATTAGAGATAAGGGGGAACTAAGATACAGACAGACAGAAAAAAAAACAGTTACTTTAATATAACAAACAGACACTCCAATTTTATTTATTTATATTAAAGATTTATAAAAATTTTATACATTTTTGGAATACGTACATTACATTTACAGTACATTTAAACATATTCACACCTGTAACTGTAACAGTAATTTAAATAATGATAAGAATGAAATATTATACATAATGTAATGTGATCTGCAACTTATATAATTTAATATATTAATTTATTATATAGATAAGTACAGCATGTTGTTACAGCGTATTTGAGCCCAAGGGTATGAAATCGAGTGATATTTTTATTTAGGTCGCTTTAAATATTGGTTAAATGACTAATTATTATATTCCTATATATAATTAAGACCGTCATAGCTCGGTGGGACAGCGTTTGACTGTAACTGAGATTGGTAGGGAGTTCGATTTCCATTTGGAGGAACGATTATAATTTAATTATTTCCTTTTTTTTCTGTTAAACGAGATATGCGTCGGGTTCCGTGAGTAGTAAGTAGTGGTTGAAAATATTAGATGATACTTTGTATGAAATATTGCTTAGTTACGTAGGCGAAGCTGCGAGCGGTCGCTAGTGTATAATAAATAACAATTAATTTAAGTTTCCCTAGGAATCCATTTGTACTTGTTAAAATATATTTAACAAGTGGCCAGTCGTGGCCCAGTGGCACAAGAGTGTGACTGTAAACGACTGGTTGTGGGTTCGATTCCCACTCGGGGAGTGGAAATTATATTTCCATTTTCTTCGCTCTGGTGTCGAGGTAAAGTGCGGCGTTAAGTTCCGCCACTTAACACGCAAGCCTCCGAATTCGGCGGAAAGTGGGGAACGGAGTGTCTTAACACTAGGTTCCCTCTGCCTACCCTGCTGTGTGCGAGATATAGCGTGAAGCTATTTTTTTTTTTTTTTTAAATATATTTAACACGCAATTTACTTTTTTTTACTTTTTTTTTATTTTGACTATCATTTTAATTATTTAAGGTTGAACTAAAAAAATATTTTAATTATGTGTTATCGCAATAATGAAACTATTTACGCACTTTCTAAAACAACATAATAATTAAGGTGATTAGTAATTCTTAGTATGAGTATTTAAATGTTTTTTTTTTCATAAAAGATAATAAATAAGGCCACAGAAGCCGCAGTGAAACAATGTCTGACTGTAAACGTGATTGGTTGTGGGTTCGATTCCCAGTGGAGGAATTGATTATTTTACACTATCCGCTCGCTACGCCTTGTCTTATATAAAAATCCTTAATACGAGTGAGAAACGAAAACCTATCCATCGTTTTTACAGGCAAACGCTATTAAACTGGTCCTGTCTGACTGCTTCAATTATTATTATTTTTAGAATCATGCTGATTGTGCATCCCGCACAAAGCAGGGTAGGCAGAGGAAACGTAGTGTTAAGACACTCCGTTCTCCACTTTCCGCCGAATTCAGAGGCATTGCGTGTTAAGTGGCGGAAATTACCCCCCCGCGCACTGGCCCTTAATGGAGTATTTTTTTCACTAGTAAACAAAAAAAACACACTTAAGCTTTGACGTAAATAACATTTCTAATTACATATCATAATTCATACTTGACATATGATACTACATCACATTACTACTTTTTAACGAAGAAAACCATCTTAGTCTTTTATATATCAAGATTGACATTTTCAATCTACGATAGAGGCAAAAAAGTTGGCCTGAATAAGTCGCCCGATCCCTTCATATTGTGCGCCTAAAAATTGTGCCAACTAAAACGATATTTCTATACGTAGTTATTAGTTATATTCTTTATTTTTCTTCACGCTGTATCCCGCACACAGCAGGGTAGATAGAGAGATCCTAGTGTTAAGACACTCCGTTCCCCACTTTGCGCCGAATTCGGAGGCATTGCGAGTTAAGTGGCGGAACATAACGCTGCGCTTTACCTATGATATGCCAGAGCGAAGGAAATGGAAATATTAAATATTTCCACTCCTCGGATAGGCATCGAACCCACAACCAGTTGTTTACAGTCACACGTTCCACGACTGGCCCCAAAGTTAGTTATATTCAATACCATATATACAAATAATATAGATTGGAGTGTCAGTGTGTAATATTAAATTAAATAATTTTTAGTTAATGTATATTAATATACATTTATGTGTACACGGTGCATACCTATAGCAAAATAACATTTTTTACAACTTTTGTTTGTCTGTTCGTTCTGACTATTAGCTATTTGATATATGTAACAAAAAGTAACTTAGACTACTTTTATTTTAAACTAAATACATTATCGTAACATAAATAGAAACATTTTAAAGTGTTAATCACGCATTTAGGAAATTAAAAAAGATTTTTTTTAAAAATCGTATACTATTCCGCTGCGTTCATCTTTTAAAACGTTTTCTAACAATCTTTATGAATTGGATAATACATTTTTTATTTAATTTAAATATTTTTTTTATATAAATTATAGTGACTAAGAAAGAATTTGGATGACAATATTCGGAATATATAAATAAGATGTTTTCAGAACTTAATTTTTTTCGTAAGCTTATAAAGTATTATACTTTAAACTTTCTCTCAAACCCCACGTGCCATTTTATTCCCAATAAAGCTTTCCAATAGTCTATTTGTGTTCAAAAATATACTGTACATTTCTTGAGCGGAAAATTCAGTTGTATACAAAAGTGACACAAAATAAGCTACTTTAGAAAACCATTTTTGGTTATTTGTTCTTTATATATAAAGAACAATTTTTAGAATAAAATTTAGTATAAGTGTTTGTAAGTTATTATTGAGGCCAGTCGTGGCGCAGTGGCATAAGCGTGTGACTGTAAAGGACTGGTTGTGGGTTCGATTCCCACTCGAGGAGTAGAAGTATTTAATATTTCCATTTTCTTCGTTCTGGTGTCGAGGTAAAGCGCGGCGTTAAGTTCCGCCACTTAACACGCAATGCCTCTGAATTTGGCGGAAAGTGGGAAACGGAGTGTCTTGACACTAGGTTCCCTCTGCCTACCCTGCTGTGTGCGGGATACAGCGTGAAGCTAAAAAAAAGTTATTATAATGACTTGCCGATACGCTTTCGTCGCGCAGAGAGACAACGTCTGACTGTAAACGTGATGGTTGTGGGTTTGATTTCTACTAACGGGAATGATAATTATTTTCATACAGAATGTCTTAATTTCGGTAGAAAAGTGGAAAATATTCTGTCTTAATTATATAATTATTTTCTCTCTGATTACCCCGCTGAGTGCAAAAAAGTGTAAATCTGCAAAAAAACATATATATTAGATATGTTGTATTTACAATGTTATGATAAAGGTAATTTAACAATCAATTTATAAAACTAATGTTCTTTAAAGAAAAAATCAAAAAAAATAATAAAAAATAATAGTAAATCAATGATTGTTTGTATTTCATAACACTATTAGGGACAGAGAAGATATCATATAGCATTCTATAGATGGGGGTGCAAATGCACCAAGCTGTGCTTAGAACTTGCGACACAAGTGTTGGTTTAAAGGGTCCCTTTCAGCTACAATAACAGTACTAATAAAATAATATAATATAGTTTTCATTCAGAATACATATAAAATAGAAGAAAATCAATGATTTTTAGGTAACAGCTTAATATATAACATATGAACTTAACTCTACCTACATTTCTTATAGAAATTTCATTCGTCCCACTTCAAGTATATAATAAAATAAATAAAGCTAAGAAAATCTAAAACTTAATAGAATGTCAAATATAAAAATTTTAACAGTACAAGAAGGTAATAACGATTTTGGCTCGACGCTGTTCAGTCCATAAAAGTGTAATCGTCCCATGTTATTACAGTTCAGATGTTAGGAAAAATGAAACTACGTCTAATTTCGGTATTTCTCTAAGATTCGCTTTGCGAATTGAGTTTGTTTATTGTATTTCTTGTTAGGAAGTTGGTTCCTTTTGTTTTACGATTGTATGTTTGAGATTTATATGATGTCGTTTATCACTTTATCTTTTGAGATTATTTTGGTTGTGAGTATCACAAGCTTTATCAGCCACCTTCATGTTTTTTCTCCCATGGGTGGTCAAAGAGACCTTAGTGTCACGATACTCCGTTTTTCACTTTTCGCCTGAAATTAAATTTAAAATATTTATAAATTATCATATAACTATTTATTGAATCATTACGTAAGAGTATGTCATAAACAATCATTATATTATTGCATAAATTAAAAGCTTTGTGGCCCTTTTTAAAAAAAAATGAGAACAGAACAGAAAGAACAGAATGCACCCCTGTGGGTTACCGAGAATGTAATGGTAAGAATTAAGAAGAATATGCTCTCTTCTAACAACATTAGCTAGAATAATAAACATAAACAAGCTAAAAAATACAATTTTTTTTATTTAACCTACTAATAGACGGTCACGGATTTTGACAAGCCTTGCCTTTGAATACCAACTTTATGAACTTTTATACAATGGAGGTCAACACAAATTTACTAAAGCGACGAGTACATAACACTTATGACACACTTGAATGTTAAGCTTAAATTTTCAAGTGTTATAACTTTAAATTGCAATAGGTATATTGTACACCGTGGGGGGACGGGTTAAGAATACAATTCCCCCCGCCGCTGGGTAGCGTCCCGTAAAAGGCGGGTAACCCAGTAGTTTGGTGGTAGGAGATTCGTTCTCCGACTGGCTTGCGACCACTATCGTGTCAAAGACGAACCGCCAAACATCTGATGATGTGTTCCGGTTCGATGGCACGTAAGCCAGCTCTCCCTATTCCCATCATTCCCATCCTTCCTCCTTCCTTTTTGTCCTACATCCCCGAGGCTGGCAACGCATCCATAACTCTAATGTTGTGGATGTCTATGGGCAAGGGTAACCACTTAACACCAGGTGGGCCTTCTGCTCGTTTGCCTCCTTATTCCATAAAAAAAAATGATTTTCATTTTGTTTTTTTAGCTTCACGCTCACGCTGTATCCTGCAAACAGCAGGGTAGGGAGAGGGAACCTTGTGTTAAGACACTGTTCATTTCATTTTTATTTAGCAAAATATCTACTTTTGAAGAGTCATAAATAGTAGTTAAAGAAGTTTAAATAATAATTAATTTGTTATTCTTAATCTTATATAAATTTTAAGTGTTTAGACAATAACTGTTTTTTTTTTTTTTTATTAAAAATATCATGGCATTCTCTTAATTGGAAATAAAATGCTTACATATTTAATATAGGATGTCAAAAAATTGACACGTACACGGATATACGAGTAGACATTACAACTTGATGGTTAGGGCGCTTACACTCCCCCAAATTCATCCAAATTCTTATACATTTTCTTAAGATTTTTACCTGAACATACTATTACTAACTAACGCATACGAGATTTAAACCTACAGCTAACCGGTCATTCACCCAATATAGTACACTCCTATGTTCGTCAACATCAAAACCAAAATCTAATTTACCCAAACAAAAGAAATCCACATTATCGCCTCTAAACAACTATACTATACGGAAATTGTTAAACTACCAACTTGCCACTATGTCGAATCACAAACAAAGTTTGCCGTTGCCAGAGTTAAAGTTAGTCACATACTTATAAGTTGTTATATGCTTACCGTCAGATAGTGATGATGGAATAAAAACAAGAGAGCAGAGAGAAGAAAGTTTTAAGTGCATGGGACAAGCTCAGCTTTTGATATCGATACTGGTTAGAATATTGGTTGTTATGCGAGGCAAATAGAATAGTTGTATACCAGACGTTTATGTTGGAACGATTTGGTTTGTAAGAACTGGGTTATATTAGTATATGTCTTGTTATATATTTTTTTTACCTCACGCTGTATCTCGCACAAAGCAGGATAGGCAGAGGGAACATATTAAGACACTTCGTTCCCCCACTTTCCGTCGAATTCTGGAGGCATTTCGTGTTGAGTGGCTGAACTCAACGGCGCGTTTTGCCTCGACACCGGACAGAATAAAATGAAATAATAAATATTTCAATTCCTCGAGTGGGAATCGAATCAACAACCAGTCGCGTTTGCAGTTACACTTTGTGCCCCTGCGCTAAGACTGGCCTCACTTTTGTTATAACATAAATAAAAATAACACAAAATCAACTATCCTGGTTCGGTTTTTTTCCATATAGCAGGGTAAACAGAAAGTATCAAATGTGAAGAAGTCTCTCCAATCTTTATTTAACAGAGTACCGTTTACCATAGTCAGCCCGAATCCGACACTATTACATAATATCAGTATCATATCTACATTTGAATTCCTTTTCTTTTTACCGTCAAGACACTTCATTCTCCACTTCCCACCCGCTTTCGAGATTTGCTTGTTGATCAGAAAATCCAGATCATTCCAGAAGGACTATGCCAATGACCTTATTATATTACGTACATGTGAGACAAAATAGCGGAACACCCAATACTGTTCTTAGTATTTTTACCAGAACAGGGACTATTTTCTACCATTCAACCAACGAATGGAAATCAAACCCACATCTATTGCATAGACAGACATATCCTTTCACTTTATGCTATGATGGCTTTACTATATGAGTTATTAATATATGTTTGTATTTAGTTACCTTATCCAGCTTTCAAATAAAGTCATTTTAGTACTTCTTTATGTAAAAACTATTGAATAATAATAATAATATTAGTATGTAAGTTTAGTGCGAAATGGTACTATTTGCTTATTGATACCAATATATCGTATTGGTTTTTCTTTATATATTGTCTTTTTGTATGTGTATATTTATGCTATACGGGATATATTATATAATTATTATCTTTTCTATTCGTTAGGTTTACACATTTTAAAATTAAGCTATTTGAACTGGATCTAGATATAATTTAGAGTTACACAGGTAGACTACATCTCAATTAAAAAAATAATAATTTCCAAAATTTATGACCTATTTCTCTTTTCTTTATTTACTGCCTTACATACGTTGTGGGTCATTCAATGAAAATTAAAATCCACTCCAAAAGCTATTAGAACTGCAAAAATGTACAACTATCTGTTCATACTGCCTAAGTTATTTTGCAAATTTTAGTTTTATTCTATGTTTGAAAAAGTAATGACTTAATACGCATTTTAAGACAACAAGTGTTTCAGGTCAATATTTTAAAACACATTATTATCTACACTTTTTTCTACTAACCTACAGTAATTGTAATTATATAATAACACAAAAACAGAACACAACAATTTAAAATAAAAAGCATAAAAGCATTCCTTTCTCCATAGTACTGTCATAATCGCTATGCAGGATCCATACTAATATTGTAAATGCGAATGTCTGTTTGTCTGTAAAGCTTTTATGGCTAATCTACTGAACAGATTTGGATGAAATTCCAAATGAAAATAGTTGAACATCCAGAGTCAAACATAGACTTCTTTTTTCCAAAAGTCAATCACTAAAGGTGAAAATAGGGGACGAAAGTTTGTGTGAAAAATCTAAACTACTTAACCGATTTCCATTAATTTTTTCAGGAAGATGGATAATGACGCAAAGTCAAATATAGGGTACATATTTTTTTCGAAAATTAACCCCCAAGGAGCTGAAATGGGATATGAAAATAGTGATCTACACCGGCGAAGCCGCGAGCGGGTTGCTAGTTATACTATACTTGTAAATCCATTAAGCCAGCAAGATAGTCGTTGAGATTTGTAGAAGTCCTGACATAGATTTCTGAGTTATAATTTAAATGTTAAATTATTTATATAATACTAGCGACCCGCTCGCGGCTTCGCCACGTGAACTACCACTTTCATCCTCTATTGCCTCTTTGGGATTGGTTTTTTTTTTGTAAAAGGAGGGTAGTCTATATTTGACTTTCGTCACTAATTATGTTCATGAGAAAATCATCGATACATTTAGTGCAATGTCTATATTATTTGATAACATATAGCGATAACTGTTCTAGTAAGAAAACGTACGAAATCTGCTATCATATGATAGTAGATTTCGTACATATATACCATCTGGTATATAGTATTATAAACCGGTCATAATATCTTAATTAAACTTTACGCTTTTTATTTTACAATTGTGTTACTTATTGATATTAAAAAATAGCTTTACTTGCAAATAATCAATGCAATTTGACTTTGCCAGTTTATTACTTTTCTGCGGGAACTATTTTGAATACCAGGGTAATTTTTAAAAAAAGAGAGATAGCCTATGTTTGACCTTGCCTCATTAACTATTTTCCTGAGAAAATTTATTCATTTCAGTCAAGGAGTTTAGATCTTTCATTCTCACTATATACTAAACATACATAAGTTTCATCCACTGTTTCAACCTCCTAGGGTGTGATTTTTTATAAAGTAGCCTATATGACCCTGCATCTTCAACAATCTTCTTTACGAATTCCCGTCAAAACATAACAAATAGAAGAGATACAGATTTTTGCATTTTTATAATAATAATTTTAATGAGTGCGGATATGTCTAATACAATGTCAACTATTTAATAACAAATGGCGCTACCCGTTGCAGAAAACGTAGTGACATCTGTTGTCATATAGATTATATAAATATATAGATTATATAAAGTTTTATAGACCGGTCAAATGTATATTTAATAAATGTTATGCTTATTTTATTTTATAATTATTTTAATTAGTGATATTGAAACAAATTTAGCTTCACTCGTGAACTATCGACATAATTTGAATGTTTTTTTTTTTTTTAATTTTATTTTTCTGCGGGAGTTGTATTGAATACCGGGATGAAAACTATCCCATATGTTGCTCTAACCTCTTAGCTAACTCCATACAAAAATTCATTAATTTCTACCCGGTAGATACCGATATACAAATGATTTACTTATATCGGTTTTTTATTTTTTACAAAAAAACTACATGGAAATCCGGGATAAAAACTATCCTATATGTACCTTTGGACTATAAGCTATCACCATACTAAAATTCATCCATTTCTATCCAGTAGTTTTTGCGTGATTGACGAACAAATTAACAGACAGACAGACAGACAGACAGACAGACAGACAGACAAAAATTCTACTGAGTGGATTTTTGGGCTCTGTTATCGATATATTAACGCACCCAATTCAAATTTTTCTGAAATTTTTCATGTACAGAATTGACTTTTCTACTCTTTTATTATATATAGAGATAGGTATACAGCTATCGTTGCATCGTTTGACAGCGTCTGACATTCTGACATTCATGTTATGATTTGTTTTTCTTTTTTTTCTTCTACACGCCGAATTCCCCACACAGCTGGGTAGGCAGAGGAAACCTAGTCTATTCCTCACTTTCGAATTTTTGGAGGCATTGCGTGTTAAGAGTTAAGTGTACCCACAACCAGCCGCTTTACAATTACACTTTGTGCCACTGCGCCACGACCGGCCATATATATGGCTTCAATTATGATTATTTTCCTATTTTCATATAGCAAAGCGCGGCATTGATTTCAATGAGCGGCAATGAGAAATATCACATTTTAAGAACAGAGTGTCTTGCCGCTAGGTTCTTTTAGACTTCTCAATAGGATAAACTACCCAATAATAAAGCGTGATAAAAAATAATATTGTAGGATAAAGCCTGAAGTTAAAATGCCATCACAATTAAATAAATGAATTACTGCACTCTTTCTTTATATCAATTTACGTATAAAATATTTTATAAAATATAACTGAGCATATTTACGAAAGCCACTGTCTTTAGCACATTCTCCTTAACTTATAAGTCACTTTGTGATAACTTCCATTATTATATTGAGACGATCTTTTCTTGTACAAGTTTCTTGAAGCTCGATGGAATAAAGTTTACTAAAATAAGTTATATGAACGCAATGTTTTTTTTATTTTTTAGCTTCACGCTGTATCCCGCACACAGCAGGGTAGGCAGAGGGAACCTAGTGGTTAGACACTCCATTCTCCATTTTCTGCGCGCTGCGGAACTTGACAGTGCGCTTTGCCTCTACACTAGAGAGAAGGAAATGGAAATAATTAATATTTCCACTCCTCGAAAGGGAATCAAACTCAAAACCAGTCGCTTTACAGTCATACTTTGTACCACTGCGCCACGACAGGTCCCTACACATATAAATGTATTTTTATTGTATTTAATTTTCGAGAGAATATTAATTTCCACTTTAGTAGTAGTAAACGAAAAGACTTAAAAGAAAAGAAAGATGATGGAATTAAATAAAAAATAATGAATATTGTTAATGTGTATTTTTAATAGAAGCAAAGGTTACAAAACTTTAATGTTGTAGAAATCTAAATATGATCGAATTAGATTAGAGGTTACAACATGAATATTTTTTTTAAGTCAGGTTGACCAACCTTTTTAGCAACGAGCCTATCCAATTTTAATATTTTTGGCAGGACAAAAACTCACTTGATAATGGTGTATAAAAATAGTATCTGTAATATATTTCACAAATTTAATAAGTGGGCCGTATGGGTTTTTTCATTGCTGCATTTTCCCTGCTCTTGCTTTAAGTTATTTAGTAAAGATTGTTACTACCTGTAGTCAATTTTGAGTGACATTACAAATTAACCTAGATATTTAACCATACTACATACACACTAAAAATTTTAACTTTATGCTTTTTTTTCGCATAACCCCACATCAAGTGAGGAAAATCGAAGCTAATCATATGTTTCTCACACAAAATATTAACTAAGGAACTTAAGCATTCTACGTGTTCGAAAAATTACTAATCTGCTTCACGTTTATTTCCCCCATATCATGGTAGTCAGAGCGCCTAGTGTCACTTCGTTTTACACGATCCATCTGAATTCTGAGAGACAAGGAATGTTCCACCAATCGATTGAATTAACTTGTCTTAAGTACCAGAACGAAATAAAAATATGAATTTAATAAAAATCGAATGGGAATGAATTCATGTTAACGTTCAGACGTAAGCCCACTGCACCACGAAGGTCCTAAAATTTTTGAATGTGTTAATATTTCTTTGGTATAGTGCCACAAAGTAACTACATATTGTTCTAAATAAAAATTGTCAGTCAACCGTTGATTTGCAAAAGCATATATAAATTTCATCATACGCAGCAGTAATAAATCGTTTTATTTGAACGAAGCAACAAAGGGAAGATGACTTCCAACAAGTCTGAGAAGCGAGTTTATGGCCTGGAATTCAATATTGGAAATATCAGCTGCTTGCGACGTATCGCGGCTTTAAATATAACTTTGTATTTTATTGTTCTTTTCATGCTTAGACTTTGTATTACATGAATATTGCTAAATATTTATCTATAAATAAAAAGTGGCTTCGAGCTTCTTCCTGCATGGCAGCGTAGTCAGAGAAACTAGTGTCAAGACTCCATCCTCTACTTTCTGCCCGAAATCGAGCTATGCGTGTTGAGTGGCGGAACTCGATGCCACTTTGTCTTGGGTACCTAAGAAATGAAAATTGAAATATAATCATTCTCCTGAGTGGAAATCGACCCCACAACTACTGCGCCAGACGCTGTCCCAGTCGCCACGACTGCCTCTATACTAGTAGTATATTAATAAACTAGCGGCCCTGTCACGGCTTCGAGACTACACAAGTGTTTCCTTGCATTGCAACCCTCAGGGGGTAGATTTTTAAAAAATAAAGTAGCGTATATTTAAGTTTGGATTATCAACTATATTTATGCCAAAATTTATTACAATTGGTCAAGCGGTTTAGATTTTTCATATAAATATTTTACCTCTTTAGAGGTTGACTTTTTATTGTTGAATAAGTAGCCTTTGTTTGACCCAGTAATTTTTACAACTTTCGTTCTAAATTTCATCCAATTCGGATCGGTAGATTAGACTTGAAAGCGTGACAGACAAACAGACTGACTTTCGCATTTATAATATAAGTATGGATAATATAATAAAAAAAAATAGAAAATAAATATACGGCATGTACAAACGCACGTTTTCAAAACTATTAAATGGAGCCAAATGAAACCAATTTTGTTGTATAACTTTTAAGCTTAGGGGGGGACTTAGGCTATAATTGATTTTGATAATGTGTAATCATAAAAGTGCAACTAAACTATAAGAAATGGCGTCTTAACAAAAAAAAACAACGTAATGCGTACTTCAGTAAAAAAAGGTATTAAGTTCACATAAACATAGTTGCAGGCGCATACTAGTATACCTATATGTCAGTGGCAGAGTGTGATAAATTTTTAAATAAAACATAGATCACGCTTTTTCCAGCATCGCAGGAAGGTCACAGTTTCATTTTCTGTCTAAAATAAAAAAAATACTGCGTCTAAAGTGGTAAAACTTTACACTACACTTTATCTTTGCTAATAGGACTCAAAGAATAGTATATAGTCATTGCAATCATGTATACCTAAGAATGCCTTAATCATATAAACATAGTTGAGAATACTTAGTACTATGTACTATTTTAACTTCTAATTGACTACAAAAGTACAGACAAACACATCCTACTTATATATTAATTTGAGCTTTCCAAACCTTTATATTTTAAGTTTATATTATTTCTTCACTTTATTATTGAAGTAAACAGTGACCACAGTCACAGCAAAGTATTCAAAATTTCTAAAATTATATTTTCCAATATCAACAATTAACAATTGATTCGGTTAAATAAAGTAGTTTCATTTCAAACAAAAGATCTTATTACATTCTAACTTCCTCAAACAATACCAAATTTTAATAATTTAATCTAAAGTTAATCTAAAGTATGTACATACATAAATAACTAGCACCAAAGTACTATTGAAACCAAAATTACTTCCATAACTTAAATGTGTAGAAACGTGGATAGTCAAATAGTTTTATTAACACTTATAATATACATTTAAATTGCTTTTGCATATTATAATACGGACAGAACCTCTCGCTTTATACTCATATTACATAATAAAGACTTTACAATGAATCGTTCTAAAGGTGGAAAACCAAAATTTGTGCAAATATACTAAAATTGTTTTTAACGTCCTTCTTCTTGTTAATCGTAATAACTGATAATGAATGTTTATTTTTTTAGCATTTCCTAGTATAGGCTCAGTAGATATATTGTATACAGGACTAAGATATTACAGGATTTCAAGTTTTTGTTCGCGACCATATGTAACGGAATTTAGGAAAAGGCGACGTGGAAAAAAGTAAACGTAATTTCGGCAGCAGTTTATTCTTGTATTGTTGTTGCAAGCAGACAAGAAGCTATTATGTTGTTACAAGTTCTTTTATACCCAATTTTAAAAAAACAATGTTGCCATCTCAAAATTCACAGATTCAATAAATTAATGCAACAATCATAATGAAGTAATTTATAAGTTTAAATAATTTAAATAATAATTAATACAGAAACATAAGTCCTTTATATTCTATTTAATTTATAATATATAATTAACACATTCAAAATAAAGTATATTATATGTAAATATTTAATTAATCGTTACACATGGCGTGTCGTTAGGTGTAATTCAAAACTGCACTTTTCTCTAATTAGGCTAAGAAAATGAAAATGTTGATTTAATTACACCAGTGTGTCATCTACAAGTTAAAAAGTATTTTATTGTTGTAGTATACAATATGGCTATATGATTGATATATTGTATGCTAGTGACCTGCTCGTGACATAATTTGAAGTTTCAGTACGGATATATGTATAGTATATATAGTATGCTATATAATAATTTTGTCCAGAAAAATTTTAAATTATTTTTTTTAATTTACCAAATTAGCTAAGTAATAGTAGTATTAAATGATAAGGGTAGATTACGTCAATACAAATGTCAAAACTGAATTTCAATTGGTTAAGCCGTTTCTGAAATTAACGTTTGCAAACAAATAAACAAACAGAAAATAAAATAATTGTTTTGAATTCTATTCATAAATTCCACCAACAATAATTTCTGTCATACTTCTTGTACAGAGAGCTTCACGGTGTATCCCCCACACGGCAGGCTAGGCAGAGGGAAGATAATGTTAAAACACTCTGTTCCCCACTTTCCGCCGGATTCTGGAGACATTACGTTTTAAGTGGTGGAATTCAACGTCATACTTTGCCTTGACATATTTTACAGTTAGATATTACAATAATACTTGAAAAAAAAAAACAACACGGAAGTTACAAAAGTTTAAATAATATGTCATGGCTGGCATCCAGCGAGTGTAAAACATGAATATTGTACATTCTACCCCGCACTTTTGTTTAAATTTTAATGTGTAATACGGTGGGCGAGAATGGTGACATTCATTTTACTTATATCGTATAAGAAATTAAAGTTTTCATTTTCGTTGCAAGATTGTGGAATTCTCAATGGAATGGAAAATTTTTTGCTTAGCGTACTTTTTTCAGTATTATTTTCTGTTTCGTGCATATGAGTGGTTATGGGAAGCTTATTTTTTTATATAAAATTTAAATTGGTTTTCAGAAGAATATGTGATATAAAATTTCATTAAATAAACTAATTATATTTTTTTATAACTATTATACTTTCCTATTTTATAAATACTAAAGAGAGTACTTGTATATCAATAATATTTTTTTTTCTCCATTTTACTCTCATACTAACATAAACTTTATTTTTCAGCTCCACGCAAAGCAGGTCCTGCAATGCAGGGTCAGCAGCCAAAGCGTACCTAGAGTCAATACATACCGTTCTATCTTTTTACCACCACCATAAAGACATTGTGCATGCCGAGTGGCGGATGTCAACACTGCGCAAGACCTACCTTGCGGCAGGGCGGAAAAATAAATTAATTTAATAATAATAATTTCCTTGAGTGGAAATCAAACCCAAAACCAATCGTACTTACCGTCCGACGCACACTGCACCACCTTTAAATGTTCATAATCAAAATTCGTAGTATTTCTACGATAATCCGTGTTAAATTGCACTCCAGGTCAATTAAATTATATGAAATCTATTAATAATTAACATATAAGTGGTAGCTTAATACATTATATTTATTCAAATGATCTAGAGCTGATCTCGGTAATCGTTGGTAATTTAATTACAGGTGCATTTAATTTTGATATGAATTTCTGCTTATTTAAAGCGATTATTGAATAAATGTATGATACTTAATTATTTTCACGCACGTTTTATATTTATCGGCGTAGCTAAAAGAAAGTCAGGCTTTTTTGTCTATACTTTTTTAGCTTCACACTGTATCCCGCACACTGCAAGGTAGGCAGAGGGAACCTCGTGTTAAGACACTCCGTTTCCCACTTTCTGCCGAATTCTAGTGGCGTCTTATGTGGTGGAACTCAGCGCCGCGCTTTTGCCTCGTTATCAGAGCGAAAAGAATGGAAATATTACATATTTCCAGTCTTTGAGTAAGAATCGAACCCACAACTAGTCACGATTACAGTCACACTTATATGCCACTGCATCAGGACTGGTCTTTTTTGGATATTATAAGTCTGATTAGGTAATTTGAAGTTATAGGGGTATATAGCGCTGACATCATTTCTACCTTAGTCCAGGTCCTAGTCTATTAAAGTAAAGATACTTGCACGATTTACTATATCCCCAGTCCCCCCACGATTTAGTATAGTCCCCAGTGGTTAGCTCATTGGCTCTCATATTCCTTTGAAAGGAAGTTAATTTTATATCTGGTATGAATTGGCTGATAATACTATCGTAGTATGAGGATTTATGATATTATCTTCGTAATCAGCTTCACCCTTTTTGAGTGTTAAGTGGCGAAGCTTAACGCCGCGATTTGTCTTACCAGAGCAAGGAATAGGATAATAATAAATTATTCATTCTTCATGGCGCATTGCACATCGTCTGACTGTGGGCTGCTGACTGTAATCGTGTTTTTTTTTTTTTATGGAATAAAGGAGGCAAACGAGCAGAAGGCCCACCTGGTGTTAAGTCGTACCTTCGCCCATAGACATCCACAACATTAGAGTTGTAGATGCGTTGCCAGCCTTAGGGATGTAGGACAGAAGGAGAGAGGAAGGATGGGAATGTTGGGGATAGGAAAAGCTGGCTTGGGTTTGGTTGTAAGTTCGATTAGTATTTCGAGAAATTAGTCCAATTTAATTATTTTTATTTTTGCGCTCTGGTAAACAAGACAAAACACGGCTTTAGGGTCAACTCAATGTGCTTTAAATATGGGAAAGTAGAGAAGAGAGAGGTTTCAAAAGAGAGAGGTTTAAAATATTACAAAATAATCAGGATAATCTCTAAATGATATCAAATTTACAATCTATCTCTACTATTTCAGATCAAAGGCTAAAATACAACCGTACATTTATATTCCTTTTCGAACAAATGCTTTATAAATGAGATAATATATTTCATGTTTTATGCCTAAAAAGTAGATTTTTATAAAAGCTCCATAGCGGTACTAAATTGTACATGATTTGAATCTGAAATAGCATATTTTGGAATGTTATTACAATATGTACGTAAAAAAATCTACATATATGATAATTTATGTAGATTTTTTTACGTACTGATTACTACGGAATAAAATTGCAATTGAAATTTAAAGTTTCAATCCTCTCTGACTTTCGAATCCGTTTTTTATATAACGTGATTAAGTGTAAGTTCGGGGGTGAGAGGAACTCGGGCAGTGGAGGTGAGTGTTTATGCATTATAAAGGGATCCCTTAAGCCTGCACTTGGGTCACAAGCCCCAGGCACTGCTTTAGAGTTCCTCTCCCTGTAATCGTGAGGGGTTCGGTGCCCCGTAGTCTCTATTACGTATCAATATGCGTTCGTGTAGTGTGTAATGTTATAATACGCTCCTGGCCCGTTGCCTACGCCCAAGAACCATTCCTGACGTTTATCAATCTACATACGTATTCGTTATGTGTTACATATATCATAAGTGATTTATCATTCTTTAGATAATCTTACATCAGAAGTGGGATATATTATTTTAATTCTACATATATTTATAGTGTCTCTTGTATACCTATATAATAAACTAGGACTTCGACTTCTACTAGGAATGTTTGTATTTAATTTTTTAATTTCATCAATCTGGGAACAAAGGCAATGTGCGGCGTTGAGTTTCGCTAGTCAACACACAATGTTATGATTTCAGGCGGAAGTTGAGAACGGAGTATCTTGACACTCGTCTCTGACTAACTACCCTGTTATGAAAAAAGCGTAAAGCTGCTAAAAAATTAAAAAAATCTACTAGGTTAGCTTAACAATAAAGATATTTCTTTTTCAATAATATGCTTCACGCTGTATCCCGCACACAGCACGGTAGGCAGAGGGAACCTAGTGTTAAGACACTCCGATCCTCACTTCAATAAATATATATTACTTCATCTCACAAATTTAAAGAAAAACTAGTATAAAAACGTAAATACACTCAACAATGTTTGTTAATTCCACAGATACGCTAATATGGACAAGTTATAGTCGTAAAAATGATATATGACAGCGCATTACGAGTTGACCACATGTGTTGGTATGGTTTGTTTATGTTTTTCTTTTCATATGAAACTGAGTTTATACAGTTAACTAAATATATGTAGATTTTAATGCACTCAGTTTAGAACAAAGTTAAAAAAGCGGTCTAACGTATTTTCCCACATTGCGGAGTATCAGAGCAGACCTAATGTCAAGACAGTCCATCGTGCTAAATGGCAGAGCTTAACGCCGCGCTTTGTACTAAAACGAAGAAATGAAAATTTAAATGTAACCATTCCGTGAGTGGGATTCTAACCCATATCCCATTGCGTTTACGGACAGATGCTGTCCCACTGCGCCACGACGGCAATGCACTTAAAAAATATGAGAGGCCAGCCGTGGCCCAGTGGCACAAAGTGTGACTGTGAAGCGACTGGTTGTGGGTTCGATTCCCACTTGAGGATATTTAATATAGTTCCGCCATTTAACACGCACTGCCTCCAAATTTGGCGGAAAATGGGGAACAGAGTGTCTTAACACTAGGTTCCCTCAGTCTACCCTGCTGTGTGTGGGATACAGCGTGAAGCTATAAAGATAAAAATCAGTTTCACCCTTTTTCTCTCACAGCGGGGTAATCAGAGAGAACCTAGTGTCAAGAGACTCCGTTCTCCATTTCCAGCCAGAGACATTGCGTGTTGAGTGACTTCAACGCCGTGTTTTGTTTTGTTTACCAGAGCGGAATGAAAATAAATAGATTATGATCAGTCTTCAGAGTGAGAATCGAACCCAGAATCAATCGCGATTACAATCAGACGCTGTCCAACTGCGTTACGATAGCCAATAATATTATTTAAAAAATGTGTTCCTCGATATGTTGCGACTATATAGCAGAAACGTGTGCAAGCAAAGTGGAACTTGGATTAACTAACTAACCTAACCAAGCCATTGCTATCTTTGCATATGTACCTGCATACATATACATGAACATTCCCCCAACTTGAATTTGAACCCAAATCATTAATTATGTCAATATAGTTTAAATTTTTTTCCGCGTAACGGAGTAGTTAGAGAAGTTACTTACTTACTACCCATTTGTAATCAAGCCAATGCCTGTCGAATGGCGGAGCTCAGCGCCGTGCATTGTCTTAGGTACCAGAGCGGAGAAATGAAAATAATACATAATTATTTCCCTAGTGAGAATCGAACCGACAATCATCGTATTTACAATATTCCACTGCACCACGACTAGGTTAAAAATGGCTTTTTTCAACTTTAATTCCTGAATCATCCAATAAAACACCTCTAAAGTATAGATAGTAGGGCAATTGAGATCACGATATGAATATACATGGATATGCTACGAACTTAGCATACTGATACAAGTGCAGCAATATGAGATAGCTAATTGAATGTATCTATGAATAGAATTTGTGAAAAAAAATCTGAATTACGTATTAAAATGATATATCTGCGTAAATGAGGCTATCGTGGCGTAGTGACAGCATCTGAGTATTACCTCGATGGTTATGGGTTCGTTCGTAATTTTTTTTCATTTCTCTGCTAAGGTATTTTTGAATAAAATATTTTATATAACTTTGTTTTAGAAAACATGACCATAACTATGGACTCGTATTGTAAGTTGTAAAATATTTTTTTTTCTTTGATTTTAATAGCAGGGTGATACTAGTGTTGTAAAAAATCCAGACATTAGTGTGTTGAGTGACGGTGAATCACTTTTCATATCAGGACGAAGAAATGAAAGTAATTTAAATATAATCATTCTCCCGATAATGAGTGACTGTAAAACGCTGGTTGTGGGTTCGATTCCCACTCGAGGAGCGGAAATATTTAATAATTTTATTTCTTCGCTCTGGTATCAGAGGTAAAGCGCGGCGTTAAGTTCCGCCACCTTACACGCAACGCCTCCGAACTCGGCGGAAAGTGGGGAACGGAGTGTCTTAACACTTGGTTGCCTACCCTGCTTGCGTAAAGTTAAAAAAAAATACAGCAAATACATGTTTTACTAGCGACAAAATGACGTGATTTTTGCACTTACACACATATATTTAGTTCAACTTTCATTCATTTCATAGGAAGCCGTTTAAGCGTAGTAGCTACCATAATCTGTACGTAATGCTCGCGAGGGACTTTGTAGGTCACACATTATTGCCCTAAGAACATATCGAAATGTGTATAATTTTATGTAGTTTTGTGTATTTCCTTGATTTTTTTATGTTTAGTTAGTTAGATTATTTTATGTATTTTAAGATTTAGATATAGGGGCCAGTCGTGGCGTAGTGGCACAAAGGTGTGACTGTAAACGACGGGTTGTGGGTTCGATTCCCACTCGGGATTCTTATTATTATTGTTTTATATTGAAATTATTATTGTTTCTTTGCTCTGGTAATAAGACAAGGCGAGGAATTTCGGTCTTGTGTCTCAAATTTGGGCGGTAATTGGAGAACGGAATGTCAAAATTGACACTAGGTTCTTTCTGATTACCCAGCAATGCGGGGAAAAGGGAGATAAAGAAAAGGGAAAAAGTTTTTATTGAAGTTGTAGTGTTGACTAGCTTACCTTTAGGTTTAACCACTAAACCAAATTCCGCAATTTAGGTATGCAGATTGCAGTAAAGTATATTTCAAAATATATAAATAAAATTATAACATATAAACGCTGATGGGATTTTTAAATTACTACGTTAACATCACCGGTTCGAGTCTCGCTAAGTTCAATAAGATACACGTGACTTTCAACGTTTTAAAATGTTATTAACATACACTTACGAAATTGAAAAGACAATTTTTGAAAACGTACGAAAATCTGAACGCAGCTTGATCTGAACTCTTGTCTTTAAACACATGGTTTAGCGTTCAGTGCTTCAATGGTTTCCGAGAGGAGCGGGTTTGAATCCCGGTCTGTTCAAGATTTTATGTTTTCTAAAAATGTGTAACATTTACCTATCTAATATATTTAATATCAATTGATAATAACTATTGACTAAATTATCAATTCTAATTTAATTCTTCTTTTATTTTCACGCTGTATCTCGCACACAGGTAAGCATTGGGCAATATGATAAGACTCCGTTCCCCACTTTCCACTGAATACTGAAGGTATCGCAAGTTAAGTGGCGTGACTCAACACCACGCATTGCTTCGACACCAGAGCAAAAAAATTAAATATTAAATATTTAAATTCCTCGAGTAAGAATCGAATTCAAAACCAGTTGCGTTTACAGTCACACTATGTGTCCCTGCGCTACTGACTAGCCTCAATGACCTCTTACAATTATGTTCTTTAGCTTTACGCTGTATGCTGCACACAGCAGAGTAGGCAGATTAAACCTAGTGATAAAACACTCCGTTCTCCACTTTCCGCCAAATTCGGAGACATTGATTACTAATTAATTACACAATGACTATTCAAATTCCAAAAAATCAAAGCTAAAATTTATCGTACCTAATTAGAAACGTCACTCTCGCATTCCATACATTTACCATACATGTTGATTTGAGACAGCAAAATTTATCCTAATACTAGTAACAAATAACCCTCTGACGTTATATCCGAACGGTCGGATGAATATTCAACTGGAATTACGAATACAAGCTGTTTGCTGTGGACATGTTTATATTACTTTGGTTTATAAATTTTGTGTTTTATTTGTTTTTGGTTAAATTTAGCTGTTTGGATGATTTGGTGTGGCCAGTCGTGGCCCAGTGGCACAAGCGTGTGACTGTAAACGACTGGTTGTAGGTTCGATTCCCACTCGAGGAGTGGAAACTTTATTTCCATTTTCTTCGCTCTGGTGTCGAGGTAAAGCGCGGCGTTAAGTTCCGCCACTTAACACGCAAGCCAGACTTAACACTAAGTTCCCTCTGCCTACCCTGCTGCGTGCGGGATACAGCGTGAAGCTAAAAAAAAAAAAGATTTGGTCGATGTTGTTGATGTTTATTATTGAGTTACGAATAACAGTGTGTTTTAAAAATAGATTTACTTTTCTTATCTTTGTAAAGAGAGTAGAAGAGATTTTTGGAAAAAATTACGTTTTAATTTTATTTAAGTACTAATGTATTTTATAAGTATTTCGAACATCGTGATGCAGTGTAAAATCATCTGACTGTAGATTCGATTGATTGTGGGATTGATTCCTACTCAGGGGAATGGTTATATTTAAATTGTTTTTTTCGTTTTGTTATCTTAACAAAGCGCCGATGTTGCTGTTGAGCTGTAGAATTCCGCATTCTTAACACAAAATGTCTTGTTTTAGACGGAAAGTATTGAACAAAGTCATTCTAAAAATGAGATATTCTACTGGTATTAAGAATTCAGTTGTTTGCTGTAGACTTTGGTTTATAAATTTTGTGTTTAATTCTTATTGGTTAAATTTAACTGTTTGGTTGATGTTTATGGTTGAGTTATGGATAAGGGTATGGTTTAAATAGATTTTCTTTTTTTATCTTTTTTAAAAGAGCGGGCGGGAGATATTCAAAAGTTGTATAATTTAATTGAATGCATATATAGATACAAATATACATACTGACAGCGTTAGACTGAAATTTTATTGTGGGTTCGATTATCGCTTGGGGGAATGATTATATGTCAATTATTTATCCCTTTTGTTTTGTAGACAAAGCGCGGCGTTGAATTTCGCATTTCAATACGCAAGAACTCATTTTTAACTGTAAAATGGAGAACAAAATTGTTTTGAAAATGAGATATTCAACTGGAATTACGAATACAAGCTGTTTGCTGTGGACATGTTTATATTACTTTGGTATATAAATTTTGTTTTTGGTTAAATTTCACTGTTTGGACATTTCGGTTGATGTTTATTGCTGAGTCATGGATAACTGAGCGTTTCAAATATAGGTTATCTTTTTTTTGTTAAATATCAGGAGAGATTTAAGAAAAATATACATTTTTATTTTATGTACAAATATTAAAGCCATCGGGACATGTGACAACGTCTGACTGTAAATTCTAGTGTTTGTTTTTTACTCGAGGGAATGATTATATATAAATTAACTATATCGGTTTTGGTACCTAACACAAAGCCCGGCTTTGAACTCCGCAATGTTCAATTAAGGCGTACAGTGGAGAACAAAATGACTTGACACTAAATTCACACTCCCCTGCTATTATTTTCCCACATAGCAGAATAGGTCAAGAGAATCTAGTGATATGACACTCCGTTCTCCACTTTCTGAATTGTCACATTGCGTATTAGATAGCGGTAGTTAACGCCACGCTTTGTCATAAAACCTTTTAATACACTACCAATAATCTCTCAAAAAAAAACAAAACAATATAAAAAACGTTAAAAAGTTTCAAAATTTCAACCCAGTAATGCAGAACAACAAAAATAACTTGGCACATTTACACCGTAAAGCGAGGACCATATACGCAGGAAATATGATGACAATATCTTTAATAACGGCAAAATAGGACGGTGTAAGCACTGAAAATTTGAATAGAAGACCATTGTAAAATTTTATCACTCACTCGGCCGGAACGAATGGCCAGTTTTACCGTGCAGCGTTTCCAACGGTGATTAATTGTCATTTTTTCATACAGCTTAGTACAATGAGAGATACAAGCTTGTTATTTCAAAAACAGAGCATTCTGATAATGGATGGATGGGAACTGGGCGATGTGGAAGCAATCTCATAATGTGGATTTTCTTTTTCGATTAATTAGTGAAATTGGTTGGAATAATGTCACTTGGTGTAGATTAAGTTCTTGTCAATAATATGTAGGTATTAGCTTCACGCTGTATCCCATACACAGCAGGGAAGGCATTGGGAACTAGGGTTAAGACACTCCGTTCTCCAGCTTCCGCCGAATTTTGAAAGTATTACGTTTTGAGTAGCGGAACTCAACGCCTTGCTTTGCATTGACACCAGAACGAAAAAAAATAAATATTACATATTTTTTCGAGGGGGATTCGAACTCACAACCACTTGTGTCCCTTTATGCCCCTGTACCACGATTGACTTATGTGTAGACTTGAGAGTTGCAACCTTTGTAATTGTGTAATTTTTTGTGCCTTTAAAAGTAAATATTTCTTCTATAGAATAATATTTACCTATATTTTTGTTAATAAATAAGTGCAAACGAATTATCTCTTAAATATTAAATAATACTTAATAGACAACGCGCTTGCAATTTGCTTATAAAAATAAATATTCCGAACTTTTCAAATAAGTTTTATTTTAAACTGATACCGTCCAGGCGCTCTCACCACTGATCAGGAGGCGCGGGTTCGAATCCCGCTGCGTTCAAATTTTTATACGTTTTCTAAATGTCTTTTTCAATTTTCCTAAGTGTGGAATAACACTTTAAAAATGTTTAAAAGTTGTTTTCCTCAATTTTACATTTTTTCTAGCATGTGTAGTGCGGTGTAGTCAGAAAAAACATGGTATCAAGAAACTTCGTTATTCATTTTTGTCTATTTATTTATTGTGATTTAAAATAATCGCACGTTACTTTATTTTTCACACTCTTTTAAGAAAAATGGAAATAAAGAAAAACGGTTCGAAGCCATCGTGTACTCGTATATATCGTGTAATCAAAATATTTTATTACCAGATTTTGAATAACTACATCATGATTTCCTTTTCCATGTTATTTAATCAATGTATTTTTAAATAACTATTTATCTTTTCAAAAGAAATTCGTCTCATGCACCAAGTGAATCATAATTCAATATTAATCCACCATAATTGAATTGAAATAGATATTGGAATAGTTCACAAGCAAATGAAGCACGGAATATCGACACTGTTCGAATCGGAGAGCACGTGAATTTACTAACTAAAGTTACAGACGGAGTTTACAACTTGGGCGGAGCAGTTCGTGTATTACGTCCGATGGTGTGCTAAAAAGGTGTTTTAATAAAGTTATTTAATGAAATAGACTATAACACTATTTGTGGCCAGTCGTGGCCCAGTAGCACAAGGGTGTGTTATTGTAAACGACTGGTTGTGGGTTCGATTCCCACTCGAGGAGTGGAAATATTTAATATTTACATTTTCTTCGCTCTGGTGTCGAGGCAAAGCGCGGCGTTAAGTTCCGGCACTTAACACGCAATGCCGCTGAATTCGGAATTCAGCGGAAAGTGGGGAACGGAGTGTCTTAACACTAGGTTCCCTCTGCCTACCCTGCTGTGTGTGGGATATAGCGTGAAGCTGAGAGAGAGAGACTATAATACTATTAAATGAGGCCACAGTTGCGTAGTGGGATAGCATCTGACAGTAAAGCGATGGTTGTTGGTTTAATTCCCACTGGGGAACTGACTATATTAAAATTTTCAATTCTTCGTTCTGGTACTTAAGATAAAGCGCGGCGTTGAGTTCCGCCACTTAACAATTAACTGATTTCTGGCAGAAAGTGAAGAACGGAGTGTTTTGACACTAGGTTCTCTCTGACTACTTTGCTATGAAAAAAGACTATGGAACTACTATTCACTATGAAACAAAGCGGTTTTTTCGTAACGATTTTAATTTTGATTCAGGTGTATTCCAGATTTGTTGGCCTAATTGGTGCTATGAAAGGGAAAATGTACAAAATTTAAACTTTTGTTTGTATAGAGCACTAGATGTATCTAAACAATATATTTTCGATATAAGCACTGAAAAAGTACAAAAGAATAAATATTTTAAAATAAAATATAATCTGTAAAACAAGTCCAATTATATGAATGTAATAGTACTTACAATATCAAATCAAATTTCGACTTTTATACTTTATTAGTTTTTCAAATTGAATTAAAAAATTGTAAAATATTAATCAATTGTCTAATGGATGTATATAAAATATTAAATTGGAACGTAAAAAATTGGATAACGTTATAAATATATTTGAATTTTGGTGTTTTACCGCAAATAGCTTTACGATTACGTTTTTCCACGGGAGTTTTACTCCATCTTTCACTTTTTGCCTGAAATCAAAACATTACGTGTTGAATAGCAAAACTCAACATCAGTCTTTGTCTTAAATACAAGAGCAAAGAAATGATTAGCAAAAAACATAAATATACTCATTCTCTAGAGTGGAAATCGAACCCACAACCATCAATTTATAGCAACACGCTATCACTACGCCACGACGGTCTTTATATGGAAAATAATATTTAATATCGTTATAATGTATGCAAATCCTGATTAAGCTATTAAATCCAACAATAATTATCATATTGCATTATATTTTTAAAAAAGTAGTCTTTTTCTTGTAAAATGGTTAAAGGATCACCTTTTTGGTAGTCTACTGTAATCAATTTTTGTATTATTTTAGAGATATGCTCTTTCTAGTCTAAGAAGGCTAGCCATGTGACTGTAAACGCGACTGGTTGTGGGTTGAATTCTCACTCGAGAAATGGATATATTTAATATTTCCAATTTCCTTGCTTTGATATTGAGGCAAAGCGCGGCGTTAAGTTCCGCCACTTAACACGGAATGCCTTTAGAATTTGGTGGAAAATGGAACAAATTGTCTTAACACTTAGTTCCCTCTGCCTACTCTAAGATAACCTATACATTAAAATATTTGTTTTTTTTTATGGAATGAAGGAGGCAAACGAGCTGAAGGCCCACCTGGTGTTAAGTGGTTACCTTCGCCCACAGACATCCACAACATTCAAGTTATGGATGCGTTGCCAGCCTTGGGAATGTAGGACAGAAGGAAGGAGGAAGGATGGGAATGGTGGGAATAGGGAGAGCTGGCTTACATGCCATCGAACCGGAACACATCATAAGATATTTGGCGGTTCGTCTTTGACATGATAGTGGTCGCGAGCCAGTCGGAGAACGAATCTCCTACCACCAAGCTACTGGGTTACCCGCCTTTTACGGGACGCTACCCAGCGGCGGGGGGAATTGTATTCTTAACCCGTCCCCCCGCGGGAATAACGGTTTTATTTAAGGATCATTTTATTACAATATCCTGTACTAGTCATATATAATCGATATCGCCCCTATAGACACTTTTCAAGCACCACCACCATTATTTTTTACCGCTGTACAGTTTCCCACATTTGAAAAAAACATCTATATAGGTACAGCCTGAGTTACTTTTATTATTTTTTTTAATTAGTTACTGTTACTTTTATTTTTTTTTAAATTCCACGCAAACAAAGTCACAGGCTACAACTAGTCTTATATAAAAGAGTATAACATTTTTTACTTACCGGTCTTACGTATAAAAAAACAATTTATTATATTGTTATTTTCAAAGCAAACAATATCTTGGAAGAAAAAAAACAGTCTATTTCAATGTAGTACAAGGATAAATGAAGATTGCTTGATCATCGCTCAGGATTTACGCCCGGTTAGCATTACACGCCTAATTCTTTGGATTAACTCGGATGTAACACTGGATTTTTACACCCTCAAACAAAATAAGATTAATTGTACGTTTTTATGAAGTGACCACAATTGTTGAAATTATTTTATTATGACGTGGCCACTTGAGGCCGGTCATGGTGCAAGGGTATAAAGTGCGAATGTTATGCGACTGGTTGTGGGTTCGATTCCCACTCGACAGATGGAAATATGTACTATTTCCATATTCTTCGCTCTGATATCTAGGCGAAGTGCAGCGTTAAGTTCCACCACTTAATACGCAACGAATTTAAAATTCGAAATGGGGAAAGGAGTGCCTTAACACTAGGTTTCCTTTGCCTACTCTGCAGTGTGCGGGATACAGCATGAAACTAAAAAAAATCGGAGTGATTTGGAGTATGGTGGTCTTGATCTCTCCGTCTGGAGATTATTGTAGCGTAATCGGACAGCGTCTGATTTTAACCGGAATGGTCGTGGGCTAGTTTCCTACTTGGGGGAATGATTATATTAAAATTATTTTAATTTATCCGCTATAGTTAAAAAGACAAATGTTTCGGTTTCTATTGAAAAGTGAAGAACAGAGTGTCTTGACACTAGATTCACTTTGACTATTGCGGAAAAAAAATCTTGAATTATATTTTTTTTAAGTGTAAGAATGATTAAATACATTTTTGTTTTGGGAATTAAGTACAATATTAATTAATTAATCACATTTCTACTGCACTATATAGACTAAAATAATATTATAGAACAGACAGCAATCCTAATAATATATGTATGACTGTGATACATTCGTAAGATATACAATGTCAACCTTGTAAGTATATGAATATATGAATAATGCAAGTATGAATTAATGTATAGAAATAGGTTACCCAAATGGAGGCTTTGTCTTCTAAATAAATCGTTCAATCATTTGGAAATATTATCGAAATATTTTTATATAAAACTGTATTTTAAGTTGCTGATTTAATTATATTAATAAGTTTTCGATTTTATTGTTTTACGCACCAAATTTATGCTATTAAATTGAAATTTATTTTATTCACTAACACTATTCTTTCTAAAAATACTAGAAAAAATCTATGAGTTGTGAAAAATGAAGAATGAGAAGTTCTTCTCCAGTTTCTTATCCTTTATTAACATTGAGTTATGATACTGGGAGTAAACGGTACTATTTTACCATGTGTTTCTGGTTATAGTTTAATATTATGGAGGCAGTCGTGGCGCAGAGGCACAAAGTGTGACTGTAAACCGACTGGTTGTGGGTTCGATTCCCATTCGAGGAGTGGAAATAATTAGAATTTCCTTTTCTTCATTCTAGTCTCCAGGCAAAAGCGCGGCGTTAACAATATGTACCTAATTACAAATTATATTTTTTTCACAAATGCATCATGACCATCGTGGAGCAGTAGGACAACATCTGTAAACGCGATTGGTTGATTTACCATTTTGAGGATATTATTTAAATTATTTTAACTTTTACGCTCTGATGACAAGACAAAGCACAGCGTTGAGGTCCGCCACTGAACGCGCAATGTCTCTTATTCGGACGAAGAGTGGAGAAGATAGTGTCTTGAGAACCTATCTCTGCTATGTGCAAAATATAGTTAAAAATATTTAGTACAAAACGTTAATTTGTCATTTTTTTCTTGCATTACAATTTCTCCATTTATCCATCTTACTACAATACATATTCAAAATGGCATGTCAGTAATCTGGCTGAGCTCAGCTAGTTTATTTAGCTGATACAAAGCAATAAGCGTCGGAACTAAGCAGCGCAAATCCTCGTTCTACAATTCCGATTTGTTGTATAAATAGTTGAATATTGTAGGATAAACCATGGGGACGGAATAAATTTGGGTAATATTTTGCTTAAGGAATGTCTTTGACTGAATAAACTTTTACTTTCATAAATATAAATGTATAGCTTTAATGTCAAGACACTCCGTTCAAAATCATAAATTATAATCATAATATTCTCTGGGGCTAGTCGTGGCGCAGTGTCACAAACGTGTGACTGTAAACGACTGGTTGTGGGTTCGATACCTACTCAACGAATGGAAATATTTGTTATTTTCATTTTCTTCGCTCTGGTGACGGGGCAAAACGCGGCGTTACCCTGCTACGTGCGGGATACAGCGTGAAGCTAATAATAATAATAATAATCTCTATTCAAATAGGCTATGAGGCTAGGCGTGGCACAGGGGGACCAAGTATGACCTTAAACGCAACTGGTTGTGGGTTTGATTCCAACTCGAGGAATTGAATTATTTAATATTTCACGAAGCATAGCCCGGTGCTAAGTTCCGCCACTTAGCACGTAATGCCTCCAGAATTCGGCGTACTGTGGGAACAGAGTGTTTAACATTAGGTTCCCTTTGCTTACCTTGCTGTGTAGGTAATACAGTCAAAAGCTAAAAATATGGCTATTACAAGTACTTTTGAAAGATCAATTAACATAAAACGTCAGTATTCTCAGTACTACTAAACACGAAACTCCTGCAGGCTGTAGAAACTCAACAGTGAATTTTTTTAAACATAATTTTACAGGTATTTAACAACTATGTAATCCTCTCGTGTGAAATAAATAGTTAACATTAATTTAATATTTTCAATAAGAATAATAAGTTTCTGTCATTTATATATTGCGTTTTAAGTGACGGGATTCATCAATGCACTTGCCAAAGCGAAGAAATGAACATAATTTCAATATTAAATTATATTATAATCAACTGAGTGGAAATTGAACCCATAGTCCAAAAGAATACTTCATATATTATTTTCTGACATAATTTTATATTTAGCCAATAATTAGCAATAACGCTATACCATTTACGCAATTGTAGTAGAGTGTTCCGGTTCCGTGAAAGCATCAATGACAATATGTTACAATGAGGAAAAAGACAATTAATTTCGTTTGAAATCGTTCTAACCTTACGTTGAAATGGATATAATGTTTTGTGTATTTTAATATTAGTAATGTAAGTAATGGGGCCAGTCGTTGCGCAGAGGCACAATAGTGTGAATAAAGCGACTGGCTGTGGGTTCGATTCCCACTCGAAGAGTGAAAATATTTGATATTTCCATTTTCTTCCCTCTGGTGTCGAGGCATAGCGCGACGTTGAGTTCCGCCACTTAACACGCAATGCCTCCGAATTCGGCGGAAAGTGCGGAACGGAGTGTCTTAATATTAGGTTCACTCTGCCTACCCTGCTGTGCGCGGGATACAGCGTGAAGCTAAAAAAAATATAAGTAAAAAGACATTTAAAGAAAACGTATAAAAATTTGAACGCAGCGGGATTCGAACCCGCGCCTCCTGAATACCGTTCAGGCGCTCTCACCACTGAGCCATGCGTTCTACTAGCCGCTGCGTCGAAATTCTTATACGCTTTATTACAACTTATTTATGTTCGTAGAATAATCTTTGGGTAGCAGAAATTTGTAAAAATCTCTCTACAGAGATGCTAACAACATAAATAAGTTGTAATAAAGCGTATAAGAATTTCGACGCAGCGGCTAGTAGAACGCATGGCTCAGTGGTGAGAGCGCCTGGACGGTATTCAGGAGGCGCGGGTTCGAATCCCGCTGCGTTCAAATTTTTATACGTTTTCTTTAAATGTCTTTTTCAATTTTCCTAAGTGTGGAATAACACTTTAAAAATGTTTAAAAGCATTTAATAAATTGCATTCTCTCTAGCCAAATGATTGTTCGTAGAATAATCTTTGGGTAGCAGAAATTTGTAAAAATCTCTCTACAGAGATGCTAACAACATAAATAAGTTGTAATAAAGCGTATAAGAATTTCGACGCAGCGGCTAGTAGAACGCATGGCTCAGTGGTGAGAGCGCCTGAACGGTATTCAGGAGGCGCGGGTTCGAATCCCGCTGCGTTCAAATTTTTATACGTTTTCTTTAAATGTCTTTTTCAATTTTCCTAAGTGTGGAATAACACTTTAAAAATGTTTAAAAGTATTTAATAAATAGCATTCTCTCTTGCCAAGTGATTGTTCGTAGAATAATCTTTGGGTAGCAGAAATTTGTAAAAATCTCTCTACAGAGATGCTAACAACATAAATAAGTTGTAATAAAGCGTATAAGAATTTCGACGCAGCGGCTAGTAGAACGCATGGCTCAGTGGTGAGAGCGCCTGGACGGTATTCAGGAGGCGCGGGTTCGAATCCCGCTGCGTTCAAATTTTTATACGTTTTCTTTAAATGTCTTTTTCAATTTTCCTAAGTGTGGAATAACACTTTAAAAATGTTTAAAAATATAAGTAATTACTTTACTATATTAATCTTATTTTTATTATAAAAATGGGTCCGTATTTATTTAGCTCCATACAAGTCCCGCCTTGAGCTGGGTAGACAGAGAGAACCTAGTTTTAAGACACTCTGTTCTCCATTTTTCACTTAGTTTTGATACTTTTTGTATTGAGAGGCGGAACATCAATATCACCTTGTATTTCCATAAAGATTATGTAACAATAATTTAAATACAATCATTCTTCCAATTGGAAATCGAACCTTGAATAATCAATAATATAAATAAATACTGTCCCACTGTGCCATGATTGCTGTAAGTTGATGAAATGCAGTTTAAGGTTAATTGTTGTCCTTGGTTAAAACAACGGCACATTTTTTGTTCAAAGACTTTCCTATAATCAATTGTTTGGTTTTTATTTTTAATGTTAAAATTAACTGAATTAATTTAAAATGTTAAATTTAACCTTTAAATAATAAATTAAAGTTAAATCGGTTATCGTTTATAAATAATTTAGTTTTTTAAAAAAATATTATTTATATCATGCAATTTTAATCACTACAAATATTTTTCACTCTGTTCTTTCTAAAAAGGACGTAATACATACATATGTACAAATTACTTGAATTCAAGTACGAGTATTACAACTAGTGGTACGACGAACTGAAATTTCAGCCGAACTGAAGTCAGAACCGAAGGTTCGGTTTCGGTTTCAGTTTCGGCCGAAACCGAAACCGAAACCGAAACTGCTGATGACGTCATAAAATTTGAATAATATGTAAAAAAAATACATTTTTTACGCTTTCAAAATTACACGTGCATTTGAATTATTGTGATTACGTTGATTTTATTATATATACTAGCGGAAATAATTAAAGAATCATAAAAAAAAACAATTTATTTGAGGTTTTCCAAGTGACAGTGAGAGGTTTCCTCAAAAATAGTCGCATTGAAATAAAAAAACCATTTTAAAGCTTAAAGTGTCTAGTTTTGAGATCTTAAGATGAAAAATGTCTTCAAACGACGTGTTCCTATCTATCCTGATAAATATTGAAAGAGAAAAAAAAACAATTTTTTTTTCTAAAAAGTTGAAACATTTTTTCAACTTGACCACTATATGGATCGGATCACTTGTTAGTCTAGACCTATGCCACGTTCTCTTTACCCAAGGCTCCTAGGGATTTACATAGAGGTTTTTTGAGCCGTTGCGCAGGGACCTGTGGGTTATCAAGGCCCTCGGTCGCCACTTAAGATTGGCAACACTTGTGTTAATAGGTATTTCTTTACAAAAAGGTTTTCACCTTTAACGTGTTCACCTGTGCATTTCTTGCAGAGAAATTTATGTGCTAATTTATGATAAGATTTACATTAGATATATATTCATATTAACTTATTGACTATATACTGCGTAACATTTATATAGAAAACGGTTATGTTTAAATAATATTAAGGCAAGCCTCCAATATAGTAACTAGCCCAGGGCTCGCAAAATATCAATCAATCATAGGTATTCGACCCCTGAAAGGAGCCACACTTATGCGAACAGACACATAGTTTCGTTACAGACTAACAGGGATAGTTCATCGTCAGCAGTTCATAGTATTCTCATCATTAATTTAAATATATTAAAATTTACTACATCTTAAGATTAGGTTGACAAGCTATAAAAGCACTCAAAAGTATCTAAGCTACATGAAAATTCTTGAGTACGTCATGAGTTTCGGCATTGCCGAAGGTTCGGCAGCTTTTTTGCCGAAACCGAAACTACGGCCGAAACTACAATTTTTGCCGAAACTTGCCGAACCGAACCGAAACCGACCTTCGGGACGGACAACTAATTAAAAGATAATTAAGAGAGCCTCAAGCTCGCACTTTCGCCCGCGTTAAACTACACGACTATAGCTGTTTCGGCTCTATTTTAATCCTTTAAAGGGTGAATTAAATTAAAAACAAAGTAGTATGTTATAATCCTGGGCGTAAAATCAATATATATTTTTCTATATATGTGATACAAAAAATGTCGAAATCGTTTACTTTTTACACAAGTTTCATGTTATATTATCAACCCTTAGTTTGATTCAAAAAAAATCAAATCTACGTTGACCTTAAGTTTTCATTTATTTTGATCTAAATTCCATCCAAATCGGGCCAGTGGCTTAGACGTGACAAATAGACAGACTTTCACATTTATAATATTAGCATGGTATTTATTTTTGGAAGTACATCGAAAAACACGTAATTTTTCAAAATTTCATACATAAATCTAGTCAATTATGTGTATCGGTGCGTGAAACGAGAGAAACTATCCCAGTTATTATAGAAGGCCGAAGCCGGTGTGATGAAAATGAAACTTATTTTTCTGACATTATATACATATATATTATATTTTTTTTGGGTCACTGACATTCATTTTTGGCGAAAAAGATTTCAGAGGTATAAAGTTGACAGGTTTCTTGTAGATACGTTTGTTCATAGATATATACCAGATTCAATATATAAGAACGTATGGTTGACCTATAGAAGCAAATTATTTTCACTTCAAGACTATGTATAACACCATCAAATTTAGATGCTTTAATAATTTTTTTTTTCAGCTTTGTTAACTAAACAAAGTTGAAAAAAAATTGAACAAGAGCGGAGTAATAAAAATTATTTAATTATGATCTTTGCATTGAACCGGAATCAAACCTACAACAATCACGGTTACAGTTAGACGGTGTTCCATTACGCAATGTCAGCTTCTGTTTCTTTAACCACTATGTTTATATATATACAAAATTTCGAATATAATTTAAACAATATATTATATATATACTTTGTAAAAGGTTTTGTGACTTGTTATGTATAATACGTTTATATAATATCCTATTTGTAATAATATCTTAAGACCTGTAAAAAGCCATGTCATTTCCAACAATTATCATACTATATTGTACAATAAAAAACTCCTAACCTACACACCATCACATTTTCACGTACAGAATCCACAAAAAACTGAAAATCTATTTCAAAATAATATTATTTTTAACTGGATTAGTTGCGCCATCTATTTTAGGTATTCGATAGTACAATTTTATAAAACCTTACGTTTGGAACACATTACAGCTTACAGCGGTCTATTGTCACTTTACTAAAGTGGCATTCGTCTGTCATTTGATACAATTATCATATCAATCTACTGCAACGCTCTCTTAGTTGCCTCGCATAAGGCCCTGGATACTTGCAAAATAAGTTAATCTTGCTCTCTGGTATTGAGATTTCAAAGTAGGTGGTAGAAAATCCACCTAGAGTCAAGAGATCAGTCTCACTTCTCCGCTTTATGCCAGATGATTGGTGGTACCGAACGCCACGCTTTGACTTAACAGAGATGGAGAAAAAAAATATTAATTAATAATTTATATACAATCCCTTCTTCGAAGTGGTAATCATAGGTACAGCCAACGCCATTAAACTCAGAAGCTAATTTAAGACACTAATTATTCAACTATCCAATCAAATTTATGGCCAGTCGTGGCCCAGTGGCACAAGCGTGTGACTGTAAACGACTGGTTGTGGGTTCGATTCCCACTCGAGGAGTGGTTCGCTCTGGTGTCGAGGTAAAGTGCGGCGTTAAGTTCCGCCACTTAACACGCAATGCCTCCGAATTCGGCGGAAAGTGGGGAACGGAGTGTCTTAACACTAGGTTCGCTCTGCCTACCCTGCTGTGTGCGGGATATGTGTGCGGAAGCTAAAAAAAAAAATCAAATTTATTTGCTAGAAAACTCATAGATCCCAGTAAGTAATCACAATGGTCAAACAATATATTCAGCTATAAGATTTAAATAATAATACAGTTTAATTAAAACCCCACCAAATAGAAATGTAACATGAATTTGAAATGACGCAATAAAGATTAGAGCGACCGCAATCGGCTGGCTAATTGCATCGACAACTAGCCGTTGCTTTCAATGGCATGGATTAAAAGGGTTCGCCTATAGTTTCCAATAACTGAGTGTTGAAATCAAGTTTTGTATAATTGTTTACAAAAAAAAAAAAAAAAAAAAAAAAATAGCTTCACGCTATATCCCGCACACAGCAGGGTAGGCAGAGGGAACCTAGTGTTAAGACACTCCGTTCCCCACTTTCCGCCAAATTCGGAGGCTTGCGTGTTAAGTGGCGGAACTTAACGCCGCGCTTTACCTCGACACCAGAGCGAAGAAAATGGAAATATAATTCGAGTGGGAATCGAACCCACAACCAGTCGTTTACAGTCACACTCTTGTGCCACTGGGCCACGACTGGCCACAAATTGTTTACAATTTAGTATCATTTAAGATCAGAAAAATATTAATTATTCAATTTATTTCTTTTATGTTGTAGATGAAATGGTGCAAATTCATATTAATATAATTATCTATACTAATATTATAAATATGAAAGTCTGTCCGTCGGTTTCTGTCAACTTTCACGTTTAAACTAGACCCGATTCGAATGAAAGTCGGAATGAAAATCAATTTTTAAAAGTGTTGAAATAGGTAAGTAAGTTCTGCCACTTAACACGCAACACCTCCAGAATTAGGCGAAAATTGGAGAATAGAGTTTCTTAACACTAGGTTTCCTCTGCCTACCCTACTGTATGTGGGACTTGGCCTCGATGCCAGAGCGAAGAAAATGGAAATCTGCAATATTTCCACTCCTTGAGTGGGAATCAAACCCACAGCTAGATGTGGATGTGTAACCTGAATGTGTAATGACTGACTGGCTGTATAATGACATACTGATAAATTGCCATACCCCGTTTCTCACTTTTCTCTTTGTTCCAAGACATAATGTACGAGAAAATGTAAAGTGGCAGAACTCAACGCTGCATTTCATCTTACTAAAGCAGTAAAATAAAAATAATTTAAAATAAAATCATACTCCAAATAGGAATGAAACCCATATATACGTGAGTACTTTACCACTGCACCATTATGGCCTCAAATGGATAAACTAAATATAACACAATTACCGCAGTCAATGGCGTGGCTTAGTTGGGGTCGATCTACTATCCTAACCAAACCACATTGGTGCCCTATTCTCTTATATTATATACAGATTGAATTCAAGATTGGCACATTGTTATAATCTATTAAAAAAAAGGGGCCAGTTGTGGTGCAGTGGCACGAACGTGTGATTGTAAACGACCGGTTGTGGGTTCGATTCCCACTCGAGGAGTAGAAATATTAAATATTTCCATTTCCTTCGCTTCTGTAACCAGAGTACCAGAGGCAAAGCGCGACGTTAAGTCTCGCCACTTAGCCCGCAATGCCTCCGAATCCGGCGGAAAGTGGGGAACGGAGTGTCTTAACACTAGGTTCCTTCTGCCTACCCTGCTGTGTGCGGGATACAGCGTGAAGATAAAAAATAAATAAATAAAAAACAATTCAAAAAAATGACACTAATATCTTAAATAACGTTTTTATTTGAAGAATAAATATAAATTATTAAGCCAGTAAATTGTATATTATTTTACATAATTTAACTTCCTTCAGTGCATATTAGCTAAGTGTAGTATAAATAATTTAGAATTGTTGCATTTTAAAGGAGATCCCTCCCTCCTCTTTAAAATGAAATACTTTTAGATATTCGTAAATATAGTAGTAAGGCGACGTAAAATGTCTTTATCTCATCTATCCAATACAATTTATTTAGGGGTATTAAGTAATATAAAATAATATTTATTAATGAAAATCTTCATGCATTGTCCCATAGCATTGTAGGAAGAGAGATCTTAGTGTCAAGATATTATACTCTCCGGTTTTTCCTCGAATTAAAGATATTGTATTTAATAAAATATTCGGTAAAAAATCTCAATATTTAATATTTTCGACAAAATTTCTATAAATTAACTGTTTTATTGACTGAAGCATCAATTTCCGCAGGCAAAGCCGGGAGCAGGTCGCAAGTAGCTAGCAAGCAGTAGAAAGAATAGTACCAAGATATATAAGAAGACTTCTGACTTTCGCTTTCCGCCCGAAATCGAGATGTTGCGTGTTAATTGGCGCAACTCATCGCCGCGCTTTTGTCTCAGGTACGCAAAGAAATGAAAATTTTAATATACTCCTAACCCGAGTGGGAATCGAACCCATTGCTTCACAATAAAGTCAGTAGGCTGTCCCATTACGCCATGAGGACCTTTGGCTCGCTAGTAATTAATAAATTCTATACTAATACACAATAACACTAATATACTTCCTATCTAATAATGAGATACAATCACGTTTCTATTAACTCAATTTTCCTCGTTCCTATTACCGAATACAATATCTATACAAACTTTTTTATATAACCGTATGAGTATGGATATTCATTATTTTTTTTTAGCTTCACTCTGTATCCCGCACACAGCAGGGTGGGCAGAGGGAACCTAGTGTTATGACACTCCGTTCCCCATTTTCCGCTGTTTTTTTTTGAGGCATTGCATGTTAAGTAGCGGAACTTAACGCTACGCTATACCTCGAAACCAGAGCGAAGAAAATGGAAATATAAAATATTTTCTCTCCTCGAATGAACATCGAACCCACAACTACTAGTTTACAATCACACGTTCGTGCCACTGCGCCACGACTGGCCCCAATTATAGATATTCACTTACTAAGTAAAATTAATATATATTTTTTATTTTCGCCATTTAACACGCATTTGAATTTGGACGGAAAGTGGAGAACGGAATATCTTGACACTAGGTGTTTTTGGCTGTTTTGCTCTGCTACGGGTGTTTTTAAAAAGTGAAGCTATTTTTTTATTTTACGTAATATTATATTTTTTAAATGTTTTGTTTTGCATGAACAGTATAAAGCAATATATCGTTGTCTGTTCTTAAAAAAATATTATTGTTTCCTTTCTGTTTCGATTTCCGACATCAGAAATGTAAACTCATACAGTGTTTTATATTATGTAAACATAATATTACTGTTAGTATAAAAATACGTCATTATCAGTTACGCAACTGTAACTGAATTTACTTTATAAGTTTATACTCAAAAATGTTTTCTATTAATTTATTTTTTCGGAGAGAACGTAGTGTTGTGACACTGTGAGAAAAAATATATAAGCACAGTTATAAAAATGTATCTTCAACTTTTAAATTATTTAAATATTTTAGAAACAAAATGAGAGAGTTGTGTTGACATATATTTTTTACTGATCTTATTACATACGAAAGAGCCAAAATTATATATGAAAACTTTAAGACATGTCCAGTTTTAAAAGCTATATATCATAAAGTCGTGTTTAATTTATTAGAAATTCAAAATTACCACCATACAAACTTGAGTGGAACTCTAATAATATACGCCGGCGATATCTTACTGAATTTGAGTATGTAATATAGACTTAAAAATATACTAGAAGCGGTACTAATTTTGTTAACAATTGTATAGGGTATATTCAATTTGTGGTTCGGAAAGTAAATTAAAGAAAAAACATAAAAAATCAAATCTCAACCAATTTTTCCAGATTACATTGTGTTTATTGATCCTCGATATTATGTGTGAACCACCACATCATGCAAAAGTCTACCACGGGACCTTTTGCAAGTGATTTCAAGTATTTTTTAGAGAGATTTCTACACATTTCGGACACCAGCTCAGTCATCCTGTATATATTTTAAATATATTTCATAATGTTCACTGTAACTAATCCATACTAATATTAAAATGCGAAAGACTGTCTATCTATCAGTTTCGTTTTTACGTCTGTCTTTTACGTTTTCATGGCTGATTTACTGGCCTGATTTTTTGAGCTTCACGCTGTATCCCGCACACAGCAGAGCAGGCAAAGAAAATCTAGTGTTAAGACACTCCGTTCCCGCGCACCGCCGAATGCGGCCGGCATTGCGGGATAAGTGGCGGAACTTAACGCCGCGCTTTGCTGAACCGGACTTTGCATCCACATCAGGATGGAATTTAAAATAAAAATAGTAGAAGATCCAGTATAAAACATAGGCTACTTTTTTCTCAATACCAAACCCTAGGGAGTTGAACAATGGGTTGCATAAAATTGTGTGTGAAAAGTTATGTAGTCACACAGGCGAAGCCGTGTGCAATATAAATACATATTGGTGCCTTAGAGGTTTATGTTTGTTGGTTCGATTTAAACTCAAGGTAATGGTTCTTATTCCTAGTGACAACGCATTTTAAATTCCTGCATAGACAATAGATCGAATACTTGCCCTTCAACATGTATTGTCAAATTCGGATAGAAAGCGGAGAATGAAATATTTATACACTAGCTTTTTTTACCTAATTCGCTATGCAGGCTTAAGCGGGAAGTTGGAAAACCAGGTTTAAAATTATTTGAATTACCAAATTCAAATCTTGCATCTTTTAGAATTCATCCAAAATTTTTGTTATTCCGAGACGCAAATATGTAGATCAAAAAGTTAGTCCTATGCTAAATATTTTTTCAAAACAAGTCAGTCGCTTCATAATTTATTCCATTGTATTCCAAGCAAACAAACAAATGAAAAAAAAAATATAATTGATTTTTGCATTATTCATTTAATAGAATAAATATATAAAATGATTTTCTGTCAAAAAAGGCTTAAACTCAAAAAACTTCAATGGAATTTCATTTTATTTTTTCGTAATTCTCAGAATAAAAAAGCCCATACCGAGGTATTTACCCAAATTTTTCAACGAATACTTCAATCCATTGATAAAAACTTAATTGGTTTTAATTGAGTTTACTGCAGCATATTTTGTTTAGAAATAAAATATAAATTTATTCCGCGAATATGAAATAAAATTTTAAAAATTATTACCGAAAGAGAAATGGAGAAGTGGAGTGTCTCAATACTATATTTTTCATTCCAGGGTTAAAAGGCAGGCGGTCTGACACACTGATACACAACGGTTGTAGGTTTAATTTTTACGGATTCTTTTTTTTCTGCTCTTTCTTGCATAGAAACGTAAGCACGTAAGCAAAAGGAACTTAGAACATTTTCCGCCCTTGATTCTCTACGCTACGTGTTAGTTACGGATCTAAACTCCGCATTAGTAACAAAGCAAATTATAAATTATAAATTATTAGCAAATTGGGTAAAATAAAAACATTTAAATGTAATAATACTCAAGACGTATATAGTGTTAAGTTCCGTCTGAGTATTTCAGACTTGTCAGTAGGTTCTTTTTGACTAGCTTAAGGTTTTTTAAGGATAAAACCTTACAAGCCGAACCACTATAATCGACTGTAAATTCAACGATTGTGGAATCCATAATCGTCGCATTGACAGTCATACATTACAGGCTCATATTATTACAAATTCGAAAATTTAAGTATAGTTAAACAATCATATACCGTGCGTTATTGGGTTACGACACGCACTGTGTAATATCTTTAAAACTGGCCTTAAAGCTTCTTTCTATGTACAAAATAAACAAAAAAAAAACATAAAAATACTTATTAACATGAACAAAAAAACCATAGATTCCTAACTCTATGGACGAAGTAAGCTGATCGGAAAGCGAGTAGGTACTTCGCTAAATATGTCAAAACTTGCTCGATCTCATTCACACACCCCGATTTATGATATTTTACCACCGCGCGAAAACTTCCCAAGTTTCCAAACGCATACATTTCATGTTAATAACGCGAGCGATGATATTTCGATAACTCCGCTTATAATAGATTTTAAATATTATATATGTATGTATATGTGTGAAACTCATAGCTATTATAAGATTTTCAAGCTTTTTACCTATAACAGGGTAGAGATAAATTAGTGTAGAGACACTCCGTTCTTTACTTTTTGCCCGAAATTAAGATATTGCGTGTAAAATAGCGGAATTAACGTCACGCTTTGTCTAACATGCCAGAACAGAGAAATGAAAATACGAGTAATATGAATGTAGTCAAAAAAATACATTTAGAAAACGTAAAATTTGAACGCAGCGGGATTTGAACCCGCGCCTCCTGAAAACCGCCTAGGCGCTCTGACCGTTAAGCCAGCTGCGTAGAAATTCTTATACGCTTAATTACAACTTATTTTTGTTATTAGCATCTCTGTAGAGAGATTTTTACAAATTTCTGCTACCCAAACATTATTCTACGAAAAAACGTTTGGCAAGAGGGAATGCTATTTGTATTTATTAAATACTTTTTAACATTTTGTATAGAAGTATGTTATTCAGGGTGCGCGAGTTCGAATTCCGCGCGTTCAAATTTTTATACGTTTTCTAGAGGAATAGAGAAGAGGATTGGAATAACACTTTAAAAATATTTAAAAATAAAATTTTGATATATCTAGTCACTTCCCCGAGTGGGCTTCGAATCTACGACATGACGGCCTCCCTTTATTTTTTAATAAGGAAATCAATTGATACGTATGTGGAATGGATCACAATAATGATGTAATTAATTTGAATGGAACTTGACTTTTAGCTAGTTTGATGCTGTCATTGTTAACTAGAAAAATGTCGTGGGTTCTCTCTTAAGAAAATGTTTTAACGTTATATTTGTTCAGTTTCACTCCCTCAGAAAGGAGGACAAAAACCCTCCGTTATAACCCTCCGTTCTCCGCTTTGCGTGCTTCCACCGGCGACAAATAAATAAAAATAATTGAAATATGATAATTATACCTTCAAGTGGGAATCAAACCCAAAACCATTACGCTCCCTCTACAGCCAACACTTAATTCATAACATTTATAACATAACAATATTTCTACCTCAAAATGTTGATTAAATTTCATACATATACATACTATTATTCAAGTATAATCCACCATAAGCTTTATAATTCAGCCGGCATTGATTTTAGTAACTTCCATTTCCCAATAAGGCACACGCAGATTGACTCTAAGCACGTTGTAACGTTATGTTTGAGAGTTTCGAATAGGTACGTTTTCATTAATCGATTTGCTAGTGTGAAATATCTTGTACTGGTTATTATTTTCAATTATATGAATGCAGCTCCGGTATGTATACAAATAAATAATGAGTTGAAGAAAAGGCAAAGGTATATTTAAAAACAAATGAAAAAAGCTTCACGATTTTTTCCTTGTAAGCAGGGTCAGACAGAAACTAGTGTTAAGATACTACGTTCTTCATTTGCCACTCGAAATTTTTGTTAAGTGGACGTGTAAAGGAGTAGGTATTTGTAATATTATAGTAATAGTATTATAAATAGTTTTTGCTAAACGCATATGTATACACGTGTTCGTATTATATGCAAAAATATCATTGTTTTTACTTCTTTTAGGACTAACTTAGATTGTTTTTATTTTAGAAATACATACTTTTTGGTAAATTCACAGTAGGTACATAGTGTTTTTTGTCATTAATTTTACCCTCCGCTATCCACTTTTTAATTACTTTAGTCAATGTCATGATAGGAAGCAAAATTCAATGCCACGTTGTTTACGCAAATCGAGAAAATATACAAATCTTAAACTACTTATGTAATCTTAAATAATCTATCTTATAAGTATATCGGATCCGATTATCACTCGGATCTCTGGACTCGCTCTGGTAAGAAAACAAATCGCGATGTTGAATTGAGTTGAGTTCCATACACAAAACACAATTTCGGTCGAGGAGTGAAGAACGGAATACTTCGACACTAGATTCTACTATACCGAAAAAAATGTGAAAATCGAATCCACGACTACCACTGATCCACTATGCCATAATAATCGATTATGTAACACTTCCAAAACCATATTTTAACAAATTATAAATATTCAAACTTGACTAAATTTATTGAAAATGTAAACGAATGAACAAATTTTATTATTGTTTACGTTTACTGCCATACTATCTAAATTACTCTGTGATCGAAGTGTTTTTAATAATATTTCACTGTTTATGATACAACCGCATTGCGGTACCCAAAGGGATAAAACGTTTACGCCTCTGCGGTGATTGTTAAATATTTTATTATCTCTTGAGATTTGGGTGAGAACAAGTGCTATTTGATATCACTTGTATAAGTTGCACAGTATTTATTAGTTTTTTAAAATAATGTTTTGTTTACTATAATAATTTATTTGGGGTCAGTCGTGGCGTGGGTGAATCGTGACTGTAAGCGCGTCTGGTTGTGGGTTCGATTACCACTCGCGAAATAGATATATTTCAATATTTTCAATTCCTTCGCTCTAGTGTCGAGGCAAAACGTGGCGTTAGTTTAGTGTCTTAGCACTAGATTTCCTTTGACTACCCTGCTGTGCTTTTCATGGCTTTTTTCTGCATATTTGGATAGAGAGAGAATCTAGAAGAGAGAGGGTCACTTATTCTCTTCTGTTCACTCGAAATCGAGATATTGGAATGAGGAGTCTAAATTCCTTCATGTATTATAATAAAACACGTAATTTATAACATTTCTTATAGCAAACTCTTTTTTATTTAGTTTTAAGCTTTTACCCGCGAAAAAGGGAAGTCAAAGAGTCAGTCTTCGACATCGGGCTAAAATCGAGGTATTGCGCGTTTACTGGCAGCTTATTAGTGCAGTAAAATTAATATAATTGCCGAATGCGAAACGATGATGGTTCCATCAAGCGGAAATCGAAGCCATAACAGATTACGATGACAGTTGCCATGGTGACGGAGTGGGATTCCTGGGATGGCTACGAGATTTAAAATATTTTTGTTTGCTTAGTAATTGGACGAAACTTGAAAAAAAAGGTTTAAAATGAACATCTTTATGTTCACTTCCCGATAATGAAATATATTAACCTAAGCTACAAAGAATACACTAATAAGCATAACCAATAATAAAACTTAAGATATTAACTTACCTTTCCAGAATTTACGAATACAAAAAGTTAAATAATGGCATTGTCATATGTAAATTATATGTTTTATGTGCGAAAATGTGTGTTGACTCACGAATTAACGGTTTAAACTTAAATGTGCGGTTTGGTAAGGCTCGCACGAATTGGTTTTTTGGCGTGTAAATAGTAAATCAGGCTTATCAGCTTGGGATTACTGGAATTTAATCTCATATTTGTCCAGTTTTAAAACATTATAGTTGATAAGGGTTGGTAGAAAGCCTGTGGGGAAATGGGGTACTGTGATAGTTAGTGTGATTGGTTGTGGGTTCGATTTTTGCTCAAGGGAATGATTATATTTAAGTTGTTGTCGCGTTTGTTCGGCGGCGTTGTTGTTGCGGCGTTTAGTTCTGCCGCGCAATATGCAACGCCGAAATTTTGGGTTAAAGTGAAGAATAGAGTAATCTTGACACTAGCTTCTCTTAGACCACACTACAACTCGGGAAAAAGTATGAAGCTACTAAACAGTAAAAATCTCGAACCAAAAAATGAGGAATTACATATAATATAATTTTTGAATCAAGTTTAATCAAATGGAAGTCTATAGATTCATTTTTTTGCTACAGAACACGTAAAAAATGCAATAAAATAATTTTACATTAAACTTATCTCTCTTTATGTTATAAATCTATATTTTACAAAACATGAAAGATCCAGTGTAAGAGATAACTGTATAATGTTATATCTACGTCATCTAAACCCGACGCGCGACAAGTGATAACACTCCAGATAAGCATTTGAGCCATTAAAAGCAATCTACAAGGGATTTGAGTCAGGCATTGATTTACAGTACGCTTTATTATGATTATAATATATTATACTTAAAATTTATTAAATACAATAACGGAGCGGCGTTTGGTTCCGCCACTTAACACGCAATGCCTCCAAAATTCGGCGGAAAGTGGAGAGAGTCTTAACACTAGGTTCCCTCTGCCTACTTTGCTATGTGCACACCGTGAAGTTAAAAAGAATAATGGAGAGATTGATTGAAGCTGCAATATTTATAGTAAATACAAAATCGTCGGTTCGTATTTTTCTGTGTAAAATAAATAAGCCAATTGTGATGAAATTTTGTTTGAAATATCAAAATAGCCAGGCAAAATAGGGTATATGTCCCCCTAAAAGTTTCATTTTGTGGTCTATTTATTTGTTGCTGACGCTAGAGCTGTTATTATATATGGAAGTGCTGAAAATGTAAAACGGCTATGATAATCTTGATTATTTTCAGCTTCACGCTGTATTCCGTACACAGCAGGGAAGGTAGAGGGAAGCTAGTATTAAGACACTCCGTTCTCCATGGTCCGCCGATTTATGAAGGCATTCTGTGTTAAGTGGCGGAAGTTAGCGCAGCGCTTAACATCGACCCAGAGCGAAGAAAATGAAAATACTAAATATTTCCACTTCTCGAGTGGGAATCAAACCCACAACTAGTCACGTTTACAAACTCAAATTGAGCCCCTGCACCACAACTGAATCAATATTGAATTTTATGTTGATATTTCGAATGTTGCAAGTCCCATGTATTTTAGGTAACACTTTTAAATTCTAATGAAACAATGCAAGCAGCAAGGGTTGTCAAAGAGCACGTAGTGTCAAGACACTCCGCCTCCACTTCCTGTCTAAAATTGAGATACTGCGTGTTGAATTGCGGTACTCAACGCCGCCCTCTATCTTAGGTACAAAAGCAAACAATAACAAAATGGACTAAAACATTTAAAACGGCGACAAATTTGATAGATTGTCAGTTTGCACCAAAATTCAATTTGAAATTTTCGAAATAACCAAACTAAGTTAGTAATTCACAGCGTTTAATTACGTTAGTATGACGAAGTAATCGACCTCGCGTTATACAATTACACGTATTTGCATATTTGATTAACAAGATTCAGTTCATAAATCAAACTAAAATGATTTAAGGAATTATAGTAAGGAAAGGGCCCGTTTAGTTGCTTTGGAAGTTTAGGATTTTAATGGTTAAAGTTGAATACTGTTACTAAGTGCTTTCCATTTGTCTATAGTTTAATAGGTATTATATATGTTTCTTTCTGATCTACATCGAAAATTAGTTTTTCAGACAAGCCCTGCTTTCTCTGCTATGTAAAAAATGCAAAAAATGAAGCTAAAAAGACTAAAAAAAGTATGTACTCACATAGCAGGGTAGTCAGCGAGAGCTAAGTGTCAAGACACTCCGTTTCCCACTTTTCAATGGCTTTTGGAAGCATTGCGTGTTAATTAGCGGTTCTTAACGCCGCGATTTGTTTAGGTACCAAAGCGGAGAAATGAAAATAATAGATTATAACATATAATTGTGAGGATAATATCAACTTCGAGTAGTAATCGAACCCACACCCATCGCTTTTAAAGTCACACGCTGTCCATCTGCGCCTCTATGACCTCATGTTATATTTTACATTTTTGTGAAAGCTACAAGTTGGAGCCCTTAAAAGTTAAAAAACAAAAAACCTGACAGCAACATTTTGTAAGCTTTTATATTCACTTAGCATGTAAACCATAACGTGGCAAATGTGTTAAAAAGTAAACTTGTACCTTACGCTAATAAGTATAATAAGGTGAAAAGCTGAAGAAGAAAAGTTATATAACATACTTTCTGGGAAAAGCAAGTGTCTAAACACTGTATTCTCTCTGCTTACCTAGATATACTAGTTAGTATTCCGTAAGACTAGTTGAAAGTCAAAGTCAAAGTCAAATAATTTTATTCAAAATAAAAAGTTACAAGCTTCATTTTTGAACGTCAAATAGTTTACCACCGGTTCACTAAATTTAATGCCTCAGACCTGAGAAGAACCGGCGCAAGAAACTCAGCGGGACTTACTTTTTTTTTTAAAGTCAATGTTTTATATCGAGAAAACGATCGTTGAATATATATTATTTATATTATATAATTAAATTCATTTAATTTCTCCGCGCTGTTAAGACAAAGTTCGCTATTAGAGTTTTGTCATTTAACACGTATTCTCTCGAAAGCGGAGAACGGAGTGTCTTAACACTATATTTCCTGTGATTACTGTAATGTGGGAAAGATAAGAGGAACTAAAAACATAATTAAAGTAATAATTTAATAATGTACAATTTTAGTAACCATTACATTTAATAGTTAATGTATACATTAATAAAACTCGCCTACATCTTTTCATAATACTACACATAATACAGTTTTTAAAAGTCTTTTATCACATAGCAGCTTCACGGACTTTTCCCGCATAGCGGTGTAGTAAGAGAGGGTCTAGTATCAAAACACTGCGTTCTCCACTTTTCGCCCGAAATCGAAATTTTAATTAGAAAACTAGATTTGAGTGGCGGAACTCAACGCCACGCTTTGTTATTGAATCCAGAGTAAAGAAATAGAAATTTAAATATAATTATTCCCCGAGTGGAAATAGAACCCTCAACCATCGCTGTACAGTCAGACGCTCTCCCATTGCGCCACGACGACGTCTAATTTATATACAACACAAGCGAAGACAGATAATTTAAATAGTTAAGCAAAAAAAACACATATAAGTATAACATATTCTAAATAATCATAAACATATTATACGACTGCGGTTTACTTTAAGAAGTTCAAATAATTACCCTCTTAAACGAAAAGCGTACCCATGTTTTCATATCCAAAGGTCTCGTAAAACTTAGTTCTTTAAGTAATAAAGGGTATAACCGTAATGTGCTTCTTGCGTGAGGGGAAATATGCTAATAATTTTGAGGTCAAGTTCAAAATTTTATAGTTTGTTTTTGGTAATATTATAGAACTGTAATAAAGAGCCAGAAATGGGTCTAAATTAGTTCGCTTTCAAGTCAAGTCTCAATGTCAATATTTGTTAAAACAAGTTAGGAAAATTAATGTGTTTTAAATATAATGAATCTTTGACCCCAAGAGAGACAAGACCTAAACATATTTTTTTTAGTTTTACACTGTATCCCGCACACAGCAGGGTAGGCAGAGGAAGCCTAGTGTTAAGATACTCCGTTCCCCGCATTCCGCCGAATTTGCGTTTGCCGCGAAAAGCGGAAAATGGAGTTTTTTGACTCTAGATTCTCTCTGATTACCTTGTTATATAGGAAAAAGCGGAAAGCTGTATTGTTATTTTATATAGTGGCCAGTCGTGGCCCAGTGGCACAAGCGGGTGACTGTAAACGACTGGTTATAGATTCGATTACCACTTGAGGGATGGAAATATTTATTATTTGCTTATTATGGATTTTTTTTCGCTCTGGTATCGAGGCAAAGCGCGTCGTTAAGTTTCACCGCTTAACATGCAATTCCTGCGAAATATGGCACGGAAACTGTGGAACAGAGTGTCTTAACATTAGGTTCCCTGTCCTCTACGTACCCTGCCGTGTTCGGGATACAGAGTTAAGTCAAAACATAACCGAGACAGTCATCACGACATAAGCAGATAAAAACTTATTTAATAACCTTTTTAGCGATTAACTTGTTTTATTTAGATTATATGTCAAAGAAATCTCATAAACCAGTTATACTACTGGCAATATAAATATAAATAGAAGAGGTTTTCTTCACTTTATTTACTAAAAGTGCATGTACGTTACATAATATTTGTACACGAAGAAGGCACTCAGATTTTAAATAGAAATTTTGATCAAATAAAATCTTGTTATGTACTGTATTTACATTTCAATTCGAGCCACGTATACGGAAGTTGCATTGCCAAAGAATTAAGTAAATTACATAGATCTTACTGAGAGTCGTCGGCTTTCTGCAGTAAACCAATAAAGCGGAGTTATAAACTTTTAACTGTGGTTTGTTAGTTGAAATATTCTTAAATTCTTATGTAGTTTATAAGATTAAGATCATTTTTTTGAATGTGAAACAAAAAAAAAAAATTTGGTAACTATTTACCGTTGACTGTGACCATTCAACTTCCACAATTTTCCTTACGGGGTGCCCCTATTTGATACGGACGATACCACATAAATTTTGTTAGGCAATTAAACTGAGTTTTTGATTTTAAACTACCAAAATTTTCAAATAAATGTAGATATATTTTGACTGAGCAATTAGAATATAAAAGATAAGTTTTTATTATGTACTTTGAAGCTAATAAAAAAATTCTTGAAAACAACTGTAGCACTTATTAAAAATATTGTTCACAATTATATTCACATTGAGACCATTTTGGCACAATGGGACGGTAACTGATTGAAATACCGTAGCTTGTGGGTTTGACTCTTACTTGGGGTAATGATATTAAAATAGACAGGAAGATAGATATTTAAATGGTTTTCAATTCTCTGGTCTAGAGCTTCCGTCAAAGCGCAGCACTTAGCCATTCAATACACAATGTCTTCAATTCGAGAAAACGGAGTGTCTTGACATTTAGCTCTCTTAGATTGTCTCTTTTATTATAATGTTTAATATGATTCATAGGACAATAGTCTATTTGATACCTATTAGAGTTTGACTAGCAAGCCCATAAGCTACAAATTGTAGGAAAGATGGAATCTATAATATGGCAAGGTGAAAGTGTGTATGAAGTGTAGAAAACTAAAGTTGTACATAATAATAATTAATTATTTTTATATTAGGTGACCAGTCGTGGCCCAGTGGCACAAGCGTATAACTGTAAACGACTGGTTGTGGGTTCGATTCCCACTCGAGGAGTGGAAATTATATTTCCATTTTCTTCGCTCTGGTGTCGAGGTAAAGCGCGGCGTTAAGTTCCGCCACTTAACACGCAAGCCTCCGAATTCGGCGGAAAGTGGGGAACGGAGTGTCTTAACACTAGGCTCCCTCTGCCTACCCTGCTGTGTGCGGGATACAGCGTGAAGCTAAAAAAAAAAAAATTTACCATTTCTTGAGTAGGAATCGAACTCGCATTGCATTTACAATCACCTCCGTCATAACTGGACTCGTGGAATAATCTTTATTAAACTATTTTAATTTTCGGCTCTGGTCCCTAGGATAAAGTTCTTTTTTATAGCTTTACGCTATATCCCGCACACAGCAGGGTAGGCAGAGGAAACCTAGTGTTAAGAAACTCCGTTCCCCACTAGGTACCCTCTGCCTACCCTAGGATAAAGTGTGGCATTGATTTCCGATACTGAACACGTAATGCCCTAAGACTGGGGTCTTGACACTAGATTATATCTGACTATCTTACTATGCGGATAGAAGCACGAAGCTATAAAAATAAAAATATAGTATAAATAGCTTCTACATCAGCAAAATCTCAGAAAATTCTCTAATGAATTTAGCGGATTATTAAGAAGGTGAATTGCTCTCTTCCGAGTTCAAAACATGGGGAAGTTTAAATTATTTAAATTGCGGCATTAAAACTTCAAAGTGCCGCCTCCGGGTGCGTTCTGTTAGGACGACAACAGTACCAATGATATTTCATATAAAGTCGACAGCAATATTAATACATTTTGCTTATAATTAATCAAATATTTAACTAAATGTTGATTAAATGAGTTTCTTAGTTTGTCTTCTTCTGTTAGTTTTTAAGATATTGTTAAGTATGAAGATGGGAAGATGGGATGGGAACTAATGAAACAACGTGTAGCTCGATACGCACTGCTTTACTCGCTTTCTGCATTAACTTATAAAGTAGACGCAGCCACTACTATTATTTGAATATACCCTCAATATACAATAGATATTAAATTAGGGATAATTTTTTTTTTTGAACTGAGGCCGTCCTGGCGGAGCGTTTGTCTGTACGGTACGCGGTAGTTGCGGTTTCGATTTTCATTCGGGGGAATGATTATATATTATTTTCTGTGCTCCGCTTGGATACCTAAGGCGTAGAGTCCCGCTTCTTAAGAGGCAACGTCTCAATAATTAGTCAACAATTGTGGAAAGTGGAAACGGAGTGCCTTGTAACTAGGTTTTCTCTGACTACCCCGCTATACAAAAAAGTGTTATCTAAACTAAACTATAAATATAGTTATGTCAACAATAATACAGATTCTACAACAATAATTGCTTAAATTATAACAGTCAGTCAAAACTATAAACTTTTTTGGAAAAAGTATTTTAAAAAAGTGTATATATGAATTATTACGAATAACATAGAAAAAACGTGTAGTAAGAAGTAAAATCATAGTATCACTAGTTAAATTTTAAAAACAATACATGTCAAAATTATATCCACCCTTTACATTGTATATTATAGAACAAAAAACCATACATAAAAGACGCAAGTTAAATATTTACGGTTGACTTTAGTGAGTGGCATCGCGTATCGCGGTGAGCCAAAAAACAGCTATATTCAGATTTTCGATGAAAATTTTTCGTATTCTACGAGTAAAAGTTAAACTTTTTGGTTTCCGTCCAAAACGTTTTCATTCAGATCCAGTCGTAGTTGATAGGTCACTTTGTATTCGTCGACGTGAGAATGAGATATTTTGTGTAAACAATGTTTTTTTCGATTCGCTTGTTGTTTGTGTTTTTTGAATGTAGCGGAAAAGTATTTCTTTGTTAATATGGTGCTTATTCATTTATTTACTTTTATTTTTTCTTATTCAAACTTTAAGTAACATAATCTCAAAAATGTGTTAGTAACAATTTAAAACTTAAGAACTATGTTAGTATTAACGCTACTTCACCATCCCACTAGAGATGGCGCAGCAATAATTAACGTATGTACAAGATTGTACATAATTATGTATGTACTAATCTATTACATATCATATTTAAGATGCTGTTGCCCCAAAGACTTTTTATTAACGAGCCACACTTTTAGCGTATAGTAGCGAAGAATAACCTTTCTTTACTAGGGAATTCTTACCAATTCTCTGAGAACTTTTTTGTAATAACTACTTTTAAGTCTTTACACGAACATATTTATAGCTACATTTGTAAACTCATGCGTTGTCTTAGTAACGCGTTACTAAGTCATTTAACCTGTATTACATGTATGACCATGTATTTAATACACACACAATTTTTAATTATCATATATTACACAACTCCACGTTTTATCCCGCATAGAAGGACAGTCTGAGAAAATGTAGTGTCAAGACATTGTTACTATTATGATACATTGTGATATTGCGTGTCGAGTGGTGGGAACCAACGCCGCGCTTTGTCTAAGGCACTAATCTGAAATATGAAAAATAAGATATTATAAAGGCAATAGTATATTTTTAAACAAAGTTTTTAAGTATTATTTTTTTTTTACCTTCACGCTGTATCCCGCACACAGCAGGGTAGGCAGAGGGAACCTAGTGTTAAGACACTCCGTTCCCCACTTTCCGCCGAATTCCGCGCTTTGCCTCGACACCAGGCGAAGAAAATGGAATTATTAAATATTTCCACTCCTCGAGTGGGAATTGAACCCACAACCAGTCGCTTTAGAGTCGCACCTTGTGCCTCTGCGCCACGACTGTCCAAAATTTCAGTTCATTCATTTTTTAAATTTCTATACACCAATATTAGGCAACATGTTACTATCAAAATGTTTGATTCTCTAAACGTTTAATATAAATAATTTACACACAGATAATAGCTAAGAGCTATAAAAAATCACCATTGGCTTTGACATAATAAATCTCGTATATACTTTTAACTGTTTTGTTTTACACTCTGGTAATCAAGTTTGTCTGTCGGTCTGGTAACCAAGTCTGAATGTCTTTCGAGACATTACGTCTTGAGTGGTGGAATTCAACGCCACATTTTGTGGAGGAGAACGAATATAAATTAAATGTTATTATTCCTTCGACTGGGAATCGAACTCACAACCCTTCGCGTTCAGTTAGATACCTCTTTTTTTTTTTATGGAATAAAGGAGGCAAACGAGCTGAAGGCCCACCTGGTGTTAAGTGGTTACCTTCGCCCATAGACATCCACAACATTCAAGTTATGGATGCGTTGCCAGCCTTGGGAATGTAGGACAGAAGGAGGGAGGAAGGATGGGAATGGTGGGAATAGGGAGAGCTGGCTTACATGCTATCGAACCGGAACACATCATAAGATATTTGGCGGTTCGTCTTAGACATGATAGTGGTCGCGAGCTTCCCCCCACGGGAAAGACCTCAACAAATCACTTTAAAAACAATAGTGTATTTTAAACACATTTTTTTTTATTTTCTTCGAAAATATTAAGCAACATGTTACTATCAAGATTTTTAATTCTCTTAACTCCTAACCAGAATAATTTACACACAGATAATAGCTAAGAGCTATAAAAAATCACCATTGGCTTTGACATAATAAATCTCGTATACACTTTTAATTGATTTTTCCCACGCTCTGGTAATCAAGTCCGACGATAAATTACTTCAATATGGACGTTATCGAGTGCTGTCCGGTGCAGTGTTCCGAGCTTTTTATGCCTAACTTTTGTACCAGCTGTACCTAGTTGATAGTGAACTGTCATTACATTGTAAGTATGAAACTGTTTGTTTTTCATTAGTGTTGAAATTTTTAATTTTGTATTTTCAATATTGTTATTAATTTTTAGTTTATTTTGTTTGTTGTTCATGTTAAATTCTATATAATTGTTCTTATAAAATATTAAGACAGCGCGACATTGAGTTCGTTGATCAACACCTAATATCATAAATTCAGAGGATCCTTCACCAAACGGAGTATCTTGACACTGTTTTCTTTACCCTCTTATAAGAAAAACACGTACTTGGGCATTGTACTTAGACAATCACTTCACCAGTGGAATTAACAGTGTTAAAATTATTTAACTGTCTTCATAAAAATTAACTAAACCTATAAAACATTGTAAGTAATATTTGTCACGTAAAATACGTGTTGCCGTAATAATATTTATATTACCTAATGCTAAAGTGTATATCAAATACAACAACAATCAAATACGTATTTGTAATATTAATTTTTACTAATTTAATATATTTGTAATAAATTATTTTTTTTAGAAGTACATAATAAAGTAGAAATTAGACACTAAAATCTTCTGGTATATTACATATCATCCGTCAATTAAATTCAAATAAAGACTAAGCTTCTATATAGACAAAGTATAACAAAACGTTCACTCAAGCCTTTCTATAATTATTCACATATTACATAATTTCTAAAGAAAATTACCTCACCCTGAAATCGAACCCCTAACTACAAAATTTCACAATCAACACGTTAAGAGAGTAAAATATAATAAACCTTAATGCTATCAAAACTATTTCCCAACTTTCTAAGTTAGTACCCAAGTTATTTGCATGTCAGACGATTCAATTTGTACTCCATCAAAATCATACGAGTATTATAAAACAAGGCATAAACTAAATTAATAAAATAATATTCGTTGAAAATAAGACCTGTCGAACTTAAAATTGAGTTTGGAATTTCATATTGGTTACTTTAAAAATTTTGACAAAAAAATAAAGCTTGTTTGTTATGAATAAGATACATTACGACTTTAATATATTTTTTACCCGTGGGGGGACGGGTTTAGAATACAATTCCCCTCCACCGCTGGGTAGCGTCCAGTAAAAGAGGGTAACCCAGTAGCTTGGTGGTAGGAGATTCGTTCTCCGACTGGCTCGCAACCATATTGTGTCAAAGACGAACCGGCAAACATCTGATAATATGTTCCGGTTCAGTGGTATGTAAGCCAGCTCTCAATATTCCCACCATTTTCATCCTTCCTCCCTCCTTCTGTCCTACATCCCGGAGGCTGGCAACGTATCCATAACTCTAATGTTGTGGATGTCTATGGGCGAAGGCAACCACTTAACACCAGGTGGGCCTTCTGCGTTTGCCTCCTTTATTCCATAAAAAAAATATTTATTTATTACATAGCTTCAAGCTTTTTCTCGTATAGTATCTCTCATCTAGTGAGTAATTAGAGAGAAGAAGTGAAGACCTTGAGTCAAGACATTTCGTTCTTCGCTTTCTATCTGAAATCCAGACATTACGTTTTGTGTGGCGGAACTAAACACCGTACATGTATATGTCATTACACTTAAGAAATATATATGATTTCCATTCCATTCTTGTTCATAGCGTTTGACTTCTAAATTGAAGTCTAAATTAAACATTTTATTTTTATATTTATTTTTCTCTTTTTATATGTGAGTTTACCGTGACATTATAATCACAATAAATTTTTTTAACAGTTTTCGCCGAATTCTGGAGGCATTGTGTGGTAAGAGGCAGAACTTAACGGCGCGCTTTGCCTCGAAAGGAAAGAAAAAGGTGAAGAAAATGAAAATATTAAATATTTCCACTCCTCGAGTGGGAATCGAACCCACAATCAGTCGCTTTACAGTCACACTTTGTGCCTCTGTACCACGACTGGCCCCATATTTTGATATTTATTTATGATTTTTTTTTATATGTGGGGCCTTCGTGGCATTATAATCACGATGATTGTGGGTTCGATTCTCACTTGGGGGGAATGATAATAATGATCCCGTAAGTATGGTGTTAAGTTCCGCCAGTCAACATACAGAGAAGAATTTATAATTCATGTTATACATATTTTATTAATTTACTTACAAATAATTTTACAAATAAATCCTATTTTCATAAATAATATACATAACTATAAGAGGCTTTCATTCTCAGATTACAGGTATTTTCCTGTTTTCCTTATAACAATTCCGTACTTCCATACTCGTTCTATGTACATTCATTTAGCTGAAATACCGTAGTCGAGTGTTTCTTTGCAAAACACTTACGGGTGTTACGCTACTAATTGCTGTTTTGGTTTTAAGTTATAAGGAAGGACTCATGTGATAATCTTATTTTGCGAGAATACAAATACTCGTGTAATGAAGAAGTAATTTGTTCTTTGTGAGTTAGGATTTTCTTTGGTGCTATTGGACATTTTTTTTGTTAGTAAATCGTATGACTATCTGTATCTAGATGTTTTTTTTTTTATAGCTTCACGCTGTATCCCGCACACAGCAGGGTAGGCAGAGCGAACCTAGTTTTTAGACACTCCGTTCCCCACGTTCCGCCGAATTCGGAGACATTGCGTGTTAAGTGGCGGAACTTAACGCCGCGCTTTACCTCGACACCAGAGCGAAGAAAATGGAAATATTAAATATTTCCACTCCTCGAGTGGGAATCGAACCCAAACCAGTCGTTTACAGTCACGCTTGTGCCACTGGGCCACGACTGGCCACAATCTAGATGTATAATACTTAAATTATTGAAAAATAATTCTAGAAAGTGTATAAATAATTGAACACAGTAGGATCCAAAAGCCATGTCTATTAAAAATCGTTAAAGCATTTTGATCGTCGTACCAAGCATTATATATTCGGCTATGTGAAAATTCTTATATGATTGCTTCAAGTCAATTTATTTTGTAATTAATAACCATATTTTTATACGTTTTCTTAATATATTTTCATATCCTAAGTGTGTGAATACTATAAGTCCTATATTCTTTATTAATAGAAAACGTAGAAACTTTACACTCACTGAGAGACAAGATGTGTTGCAGGAGAAATGACTACATTTGTATTGCTTCGGGAAAGAATGAAAAAGAAGACTCCTTAGTATATTTTATGCTTACTGAAATCAATTTGCTATTATATACGTCAAATTAAAATTTCGTTTTAATAATGCTTATTATGCCTTTTAGCATCCGAACTACTGGTGAATAAGATTTTTGAAGTTGTTTACGTTTAGTTAGTAAATTACATTTTTTTTAGCTTCAATCTGTATCCCGCACACAGCAGGGTAGGCAGAGGGAACCTAGTATTAAGACACTCCATTCCCCACTTTCCGCCGAATTTGGAGACTTGCGTGTTCAGTGGCGGAACTTAACGCCGCGCTTTACCTCGACACCAGAGCGAAGAAAATGGAAATATAAATTCCACTCCTCGAGTGGGAATCGAACCCATAACCAGTCGTTTAACATATGGTAAATTACATGATTTACATTTACTTAAACGATACCGGGTAATTGCTAACTGTAATCTTTTTTATAAGGACATTAATGTGTCTCTTGAACATAAAACCTAAAATGAGCTAATGTAAACGAATAATAATAAAAAAACAATTCCAACTTTTACCTGTAGTGGTCCGAATCTTAAGATTTACCGTATTCCAAGCTTTTACAGTATCAAACACACATGATACCTCTTATCACATGGCTGTCAACAAAAAATATATCTAAACAAGATAATTTTTCAGCGTTACCCAACTATTATTCATTCCACGTAGTAATTGTGTTGGATAATGTAACAAAGCGTATGTCCTAATGCAGTGTGTCGTCTGAAAGTAATTTGCCTCGCCGCATGCGGTCCGTCTTTCATTACCTACTGAGCTCTTATTTTGTACCTTATATTTCTTATATTCCCTACAAAAAATATGGAATAATAAACCTTATTTTATAGTAAAAAAGTTGATATTAACTTGATATTTATTCTGAGTTATTACTATTTAGTTTAAACGTCATGGTTAGTTGAAGGTCTAGTTTTATAAAAGAGAATTATTTTGAAATAATGTAGGAAGATGCTTTTATTAGATAGTGTTAGCTCTTTAGTATAACAAATTGTTCTTGCTAATAATTAAATCGTCTTTTTTTGTATCCTTTTATGTATGTCTGACTCATGCTGACTTCTTTTAGACATTATTAGGTTGTTAGTGAAACTGAATATTGTCTTGAATATTTTCGGTTACAAAGCCTATAGTAAAGCTTTGTATATATGTAGAAAGATTGGATTAGGTTTTTGGAAGTTCTTAGAGGTTGTACTATAATTGGCCTTTTCCGTTAAGTCTAGTTTTGTTATCTCTTTATAAGACAAAATAAAAGCTAATATTCTAAGGTTTTAAAAGTATAATGTTAAGTAAAAATAAAATAAGTTTCTTCATCATTTATGAAATATAAATATTTCCGTAAATATGGAAAATTACTTTTAATCAGATATAATGTGAAAAATAAACAAGGAAATTTCTTAGAACATTTTCTTAACTATTTTCATAACTGTGTTTATTTTTTCATTTTTACTCAGCTCGACTTATCGTTTTGGTTATCTCGTTCAACTAGAACTACAAACGAACATGATACAGTAATAAAACTACCTACATACTCTAGATACTTACAAAATATTATACTTCTGTACTATATTTTGAAATTATTATACATTGTAAATGTTAAACATTCTTCGTCGGACTAAAGCGTATCTTACTATTCTAATTTAATCCTGTAATGTGTAAAACATCCAATACACGCTTAAGTTTCCTCAGAATAGACTAAAATTTAACTATGCAAACATATTAATTCATGTTAATTAATTGAAAAATGTAGTGTAATAAAATGAAAATAACTTAAATATAAGAATTCCCCGTGTGGGAACTAAACCGCAATCCGTCGTTTTTTACCCCAATGACTACAACAGTCTTTATCTCCTCTAGTCTTTCTCCTATTCTATTTTGTTCTTCGTCGTCCCAAAATCAACCTTAGGCCTTAAAAATCGTTATTCATAAAAGCAAGGCTATATGTAATTATATTCTTTTCATACTAAATGTTACATTTAATAAAGTAGAACGTGTAAAACGCCTTAGCTATATATTGTCATTATAGCTAAACCCCCTATTCACGCTGTCAACGCCTCTACCGAATATGGTGAAAGTGACTTTGATTGCAGAGCGAACGGTGTTCCCAATTAGGCCTTTTCAATCAGCTTTGTAAGTAAAAATAAACTCGTGTTACCATATGAGTGGAAATTTCTTGTAATATATTAGTTTTTATATTATATATTATATTATATATTTTATTTATTTGCTCGTCCCAGTACAATGTATTTGAATACCGCCTAAAGTTCAAAGTTGTTCTTGCACTTGAAGTTTTATAGAGAAATGAGTCATTTATTACTCATGGGACAGGGAACTTGTTAAGAACCGATTGGAATAAAATTAACAATATATTTTTCCCAAAATATTATAGTCAATCAAGGGCATTTAAATAAGTTAAACCAATTCAGAGATTAGCGTACACAAACGCACAGACAAACAGAAAAAACTTTAACATATAAATTCTTATTACAGACAGACACATATATAGATGTGTTTATTTTTTTACTATAGACTTATAGTATATTATTATTATTATGTGTTCATACTTGCTATATATTTTCAATACTTTTAGCAATTGCCCCAGATAGGCCTTTTAGGTCAGCTTTTTAGGTAACAATGGATTAGTATTACCATCTTAGCTGTTTCCTCATAATTTCTTGCTTTTCTTAACATGAAGTAATAACATAGTTCGATTCTATAAATATTTAATTTTCAATAAACATAACTTTTTAATAAATACTAATTTAGCTTCTTATTAGCTAAAAAAAGAGTTAGCTTATTTTGGTTTACGCTTCATGCTTTTTCTCATATTGTCTTGACATAGTGTCTTGATATTCCGATCTTCGCTTTCCACCTGAACATGTACATTGGTACATTGATTATTGAGTGGTGAAAGCTTCTATAGGTACCTACATACTTTTTACTGTAAGGGTATTTCACGAGATACATCAACAATATTCAAAATTGACACACTAACTTATAAGCCGACGTAAATCCCTCGCTGCAATCTAATCTTGTTTTGTAAACAGTGTCTTGATTTCAATCATGTTGAACTTCCCTATCCGGCTTTACGTCATCTGAGCTTACAAGTATTTATGTAGATTCTTCGTATAAAAAGTAGCACATATTTATTAGGCCAGTCGTGGCGCAGTGGCACAAGCGTGTGACTGTAAACGAGTGGTTGTGGGTTCGATTCCCACTCGAGGAGTGGAAATTATAATCAAACTGCACTTTTTACTCATGCTATATGTTAACAGTGATAGCTGTACTTGCTTGGCTTTGAAATTCACTCTATATTTCATAATAAAATATAAAGTACATTCACGTCAATTATTTTATAACGCTGACATAATTTCTAAGGTTTATAGCTAAATACTAGGATTGACGTTCCTTTTTCTTGGCATGTTAAAATTTATAGTATAGATATTTTTTTTTATTTATCAGCTTCACGCTATATCCCGCACAAAGCAGGGTAGGCAGAGGGAACCTAGTGTCAAGTTGCCTCGATACCAAAGCGAAGGAAATGGAAGTATTAAATATTTCCACTCCTCGAGTGGGAATCGAACCCACAACTTTATCAAATTAACTTTGACGTTTGTTCTTTAAACCTAAAACACAGTAATTTGTTACTAGATGCACAGTCACTATCACAGTGACCTATCACTATACCAAATCCTCATCATACGAAAGCCATGTTAAGAAAAAATTGACAAAAAAAAATCTTATCCCCAAAAAGACAAAATTCATGGCAACATTACAAAAACGTACGTATATAATTTAATTCAGGCGTCAACATAAAATGTTCCACCTATTAGCAGTGTAAGATATTAACTTTGTCAAGTTTTTGATAGACGTGAATCAATTAATACGTTATTGCTTTACTTGTTGACGTTTGACGTATGAGGTCGGAGACAAAATATACCAGGTTATTGCCAATTAATTTGAGCGATGCGTAAAATAAAATGGGGGCTTATATATTGTTTTTTTTTACCTTAGTTTTGTGGGAAGAGAGATATTAGTGTTAAGTCACTCTGTATTTTAATCTCTCAGTGGTGAGAGCGCCTGGACGGTATTCAGAAGGCGCGGGTTCGAATTCCGCTGCGTTCAAATTTTTATACGTTTTCTTTAAATGTCTTTTTCAATTTTTCTAAGTGTGGAATAACACTTAAAAATGTTTAACAGTATTAAACAAATAGCATGCTCTCTCGCCAAATGATTGTTCGTAGAATAATCTTTGGGTAGCAGAAATTTGTAAAAACCTCTCTACAGAGATGCTAACAACAAAAATAAGTTGTAATAAAGCGTATAAGAATTTCGACGCATCCGATAGTAGAACGCATGGCTCAGTGGTGAGAGCGCCTGGATGGTATTCAAGAGGCGCGGGTTCGAATCCCGCTGCGTTCAAATTTTTATACGTTTTCTTTACGATGATTGTGGTTCAAACTCCACTCGAGGGAATGTATATATTTAAAAGTCTTTTTTTTTATTTGAATAGTATTTAACGGCACAATTATTATATGAGAAAGGACTAGATATTTGATAAAAAGTGGAAAAACGTAAGTTCCTGACACTAGTTCGTTAGAAGAAATAATTTTTTGTCCCAAAAAAAATGTAACAAAATGTAGTACGATGTTTAAAAATTTCAGATATTATGTGCCCATTCCGAACAACATTTTCATAATACAACATATAATTGTAACTACAAGCTGCGACACAAGTTTTAACAATACATTTTAATACAGCACTTTCGAAGCTGGCCGCGGGTAAATGGCCTAACCGACTCTTATCAAATTATTAATTGTTGTAAAACATTTACATAACTTTTAAACATTTTTAAAGTGTTATTCCACACGTAGGAAAATTGAAAAATACATTTAAAGAAAACGTATAAAAATTTGAACGCAGCGGGATTCGAACACGCGCCTCCTGAATACCGTTCAGGCGCTCTCACCACTGAGCCATGCGTTCTACTAGCCGCTGCGTCGAAATTCTTATACGCTTTATTACAACTTATTTATGTTGTTAGTTATATACATAAGTACAACTAATCTACAACAATATTACAAAGAGGTAAACGTTTAAGGGTTCGTATGTTTGATTTTGTATGTTTGAGGTAGGTAATCTCGGAAACTACCGGACCATTTGATTATTTCTGTTTTTAAAAGCTACATTGATGGCTACAGACATATATTGGTTATGCATTAATTAGTTTTTTTTTAACCAATTAACACTCATGCAGTAATATATTTCCTAACCTATTTTTTTTTTAGCTTCACGCTGTATCTCGCTGTATCCCGCACATAGCAGGGTAGGCAGAGGGAACCTAATGTTAAGACAATCCGTTCCCTAATTTCAGCCGTAATTCGGAGGCGTTGCGTTTTAAGTAGCGGAACTTAACGACACGCTTTGCCTCGATCCCTGAGCGAAGAAAATCGAAATATTAAATATTTATATATAATAAATTTAAATACTCTTCGGGTGGGAATCGAACCCACAACCAGTCGCTTTACAGTCACACGCTTGTGCCACTGGGCCACAACTGGCTCCTAAAATTTTATTTAATCTTTTAATTAAGTAATTGTATTGATTTTATTATAGAGCTATCTTAAAATTGCTTTTTTATAAATATATATATACATATTTATAAAGAAAATACTTTTTGTATTCTACCATAATATAAATTAATAAAATATTATATATTATTGGCACAAAAGACACCTGTCAAAGCCAATTTATTTTAAAATCATAATGGCGTTAATATAACTGTATGGAAAATTTTTATTCTTATGATTTGACAAGAAAGGATCTTGACAGGCAGATAACGCAATAACGAAGATCTTACAAGTGTTACTTTTACTGTTTTATAATTTTGTTAACAACATAAAAGTTTGATCACTATGGGACACGCGTTATGATTTATTTTAATAGTAATATATGAAAATGTTTCTATATTTATTGAAAAAAATTAGCTTAAAAATATTAAGCATTTTGAGTAAACGTATAAAAAATTTAATTTGTTTTGTCTCCTCGCTGAACTTACGCTAACAAAAGTAATAGGTTATTATGTGTTGTACTCCTTCATACTTTAATACTATATTGTCTATCTGTCATTTAAAAAATTGTTAAAATCTCTCTACAGTACACATGTTAAGGGCTGAAATAAGTTGTAACAAGATATAAGAATTACAAAGTAGCCGGATGCAGAACGCATGTCTTAGTGGTCAGAGCGCTTGAACGATTTCTTAAAGAGTCGGGTTCGAATACGATGCCAGCCTTGGGGATGTAGGATGGAAGAAGGGAGGAAATATAAGAATATAGTGGGAATAGGGAGAGCTGGCTTACATGTCATCGACATCATCAGATATTTGGCGGTACGTCTGTGACATGATAGTGGTCACGAGCCAGTCGGAGAACGAATCTCCTACCACCAAGCAACTGGGCTACCCGCCTTTTACGGGACGCTACCCGGCGGCAGAGGGGAGTTGCATTCCTAACCTGTCCCCCACAGGCGAACACAACACGTGTGAAATATATTTTTTTCTATTAGATATACGAAATATTTCCCTAAAATTAAATATTTCTCAGTTATACCTCTTTACTAGTTACCGAGTTTGGAATAATGAGAATATTGCAGTGTAATCCCCATGTCGCGTGCTCAACTTGTAATGGAAAAACTAAGGCAAGTGTGATTCCGCTCAAATACGTTCGCGGAATCATGCCATTTCTTTCAATACTATCGTTTATTTTGTTTACGATTGTACATATATATGTATGTACGTACTCGAATGGACTATTCGATAGATAGCATCAACAATTTAGTGAACATTTCGATTTCGTTGTTAAGTTCTATCAATGTTTAGAATTGAATGATCGATATCTTAGACATTTGGGAATGGTCGCGATTTGTGGTTAATTGGTAATCAATTTAGTCTTTATATTGTATAACGTAGTTAGAGAGAGATAAGTGATAAGAAATTTAGTTTTTCTCTTTCTGCCTCACATTCTACTTTACATTCACGCTTTTCATATTTTTTATTAAACATTTATCATATGCTATATTATAAGTGTAAAATAACAATTAAATAATGAATAACATTACTTAGTTATGAGGAAACAGAAGCTTTTATACAATATGTTAAATTGCAAAATGTATACATAAACAACATTCTGAAAGTCAGAAGTGGGATAGGTGTTTTTGTTACACAAGCATTCTCATCTCATACATATAGATGTATATTAAATTAAAATATAAGCAAATAAATATAAGTAATACTGTAAAATAAATCAAATATATATTTATATATAACTAGAAATATAATTTTTTTTTTTTTTTTTTTTTTTTTTTTAGCTTCACGCTGTATCCCTTGCGGGGTAGTCAGAGAGAACGGAGCGCCAAACGCTACGGTCCCTGCATACTTCTTTCGCCTCGTCCACAGTCATCAACCTCTTCATACACGCCCTCCGGGGGGTCCTCATGCTTTTTACGTGACCTTCCTCCAGTATCATCGATACTGTGTTTTGGAAGGTCAACCGAGGTCTCCCCCTGCCTCTCTTACCGCTCACCTTTGCTTCATAAATCTTTCTTACCATTCTTCCATCACTCATCCTCTCGACGTGCCCAAACCACCTGAGCACGCCCTTCTTCATTCTTACTATGACGTTCTCGCTAATACCTGCCATTCTGTGTATCTCTTTATTGCGGATTCGGTCAGCTAAGCTGACTCCGCACATCTTTCGAAGAGATCTCATCTCCACAGCATTCATCTTTCTTTCATTCTTCTTCTGCAATACCCACGTTTCGCTGCCGTATAGCAGCGTCGGTACCAGCACTGCATTGTGCACAGCTAAACGTGCGGCTATGCTCACGTTCCGCCGTCGCATCAACGCAGCGAGGGCACCGTTAACCCTGTTACCGGCAGCAATACGCCTTTCAACATCCATATCATACCTTCCATCTCTGCTAAACATACTTCCCAAATATACCACCTCATTCACTTGTTCTAATTTCTTTCTGTTAATCATGATCTTACATTCCGTTCTTTCTTCGTCTCTTTCAAACACCAGAATCTTAGTTTTACTCGCATTCAGGCTTAGACCATTATTTTCACACCCATCTTTCAGGATGGTGACCAATGCCTGCAACTCGCATTCTGATGATGCAATAAGCACTGCATCATCTGCGTACAACTGCCTGTTTACCTTTGAGTCACCCACTTTCACTCCCATATCACTTTGTTTCACTCCTTGGAGACAACTATCCAAGTACAAATTGAACAGCCAAGCTGACATGGCACAACCCTGTTTGACACCCGATTGAATATCAAACCGAGGCGACATGCCAGCTCCTACTCGTACACAGGCTGAGTGATCTCGGTAAAGAGACTTTACAGCCTGCAACAAGGGTCCGTTCACATTGTACCGAGGCAGTATCTCCCATAACTTCTTTCGCACAACTCTGTCAAATGCCTTCTCCAAATCCACAAAAGCACAGAAAACTTTTTGGTTTACAGCCAAAAATTTTTCTGTGATCATGCGGAGGGAGAAGATCTGGTCCATACACCCTCTTCCAGGTCTAAAGCCTCCTTGGGCCTCCCATAACAGCCTCTCAGATCTCTCTTGCATTCTTCTCGCTAAAATTTTAGCATAAATTTTACTACCTAAGCTAATCAAACTGATAGCCCTATAGCTTGCACAGTCTATCTGTGAACCTTTGCCTTTATACTAAGGCACGATGACTGCGCCTCGCCAATCATCTGGGACCTCCCCTTTCTTCCAGCATAAATTGCACAGATGAAAGAACAGGTCCAAGACGCGCGGCCCACCATGTTTGATCATCTCAGTAGTAACTCCATCTGCTCCCGCTGCCTTACCACATTTCAGACTTCTTATGGCACTCTCTACTTCTTTTATACTGATTTCGCCGTCTGCTACATCAAGATTCAGCATATCGCTGTTACTTGAGACAGAGGCGTCATCACATTCATACATCTCCTTATAGAATTCCGCCCATCGTTGCAAAACGGGTGTTGGTTCAGTTAATATTTCACCGTCCTTCGAAAGCACCCCTTTCATTCTGCAGATTGACGAAGAACCCCGAGAATCACTAACTTCTCTCCAGAAAAGCTTCGTGTTTTCTCGGAAGTTGTTCGTCAACCTTTCATCTCTTTCATTCTCCGACTTTTCACGCTTCGCCTTAATCAGTACTTTCGTTTGGTGCTTTTGCAACTTGTACTCTTTCTTCTTGATCTCTCTCATACTTTTATTCTTACCAGAGGCTTTATAATCCTGCCATGCTTTCTTCTTTCTTTCTACGGCATCTTTCACTTCGTCATCCCACCATTCATCACGCTTTTTACTAAAGCCTCTTTTCACAGTACCACACACCTCTATTGCTGCTTCAGTCATACTATTCCTAAGATTCTGCCAGCATACTTCTACACTCTCATTTCCTATTTCGCAACTGTCTAGCTTCTTGGAAACCCTTTCTTTATATTCCTCTTTAATAGGTGGATCTTGAAGCTTCCAGCTTCTTATGCGGTTATTCGCCTCCAAGTTTGGACGCCTCGTGCGGGCGCGCCAGCCTGTGAACAGACCCCTTATTCTAGTAACAACTAGATAATGGTCCGTTCCCAAGTCGGCACCCCTAAACACACGTGTGTCCATAACTTGGTTCCGAATACGCTGATCCACCAGGAATAAGTCAATCATACTTTTCTCTTCCATTCGCTCCCATGTGTACTGATGAATTTGTTTGTGGTCAAACATCGTGTTTGCCACAAACAAATTCTTCTCCTTGCAAAGTTCCAAAATAAGCTTACCAGCCTCATTCACTCTCTTATCACCGTACTTCCCTAATATAAGCTCGTAACCGATCCGCTCGGTTCCGACCCATCCATTCAAGTCACCGCACACTATTAATTTTTCATTCGCTCTTACGCTACCTAGAACTTCCCTGACACTCTCCCAGAACTCCTCTAGCTCGCCTGATAGAGCTGAGGATACTGGCGCGTAGGCCGCTAACAAGAATAATCTTGTTATCCCCAGCTTAAAGCGAACCCAAAGGAGCCTCGGGTTGATCGCCTTGTATTCCACCATTGCACACACCAATCGAGAGGACAACAACACACCTACCCCCTGGCACCCGCGATCACTCTCTGGTACGCCGGCCCAGAGAGCTACGCGACTACCCGGCAGATCGGTAGTGTTACTGCCCTTCCTCTTGGTCTCAGTCACACAGATCACATCCAGATCTCTATCATCCATCACATCTAGTAGTTCATTCATCTTCTGTTCCATCCCTCCTCTTACATTCCACGTAGCTATTTGTAGCTCTGTCCTCCACTTCCCGCCGTCTCGGACATGGCGTGTCGGGTGGCGGTCCCCAACGCCGCACTCGTCTACTCCCCCCTCCCCACTTCTCACACCAACGGGGACGCGCTGGTGCGCGTCGCCCCGGACGGACGCCCTATCATACTGTGCCCTGGTGTACGTGGCGGATGGAACTCTGCAGCCCTAACAAGTAGGGCTGGCGGGGATCGCTACGGGCAAGCATTCCATCATGGACTCCCATGGAGAAATATAATTGTTTTGTAAATACAAAATCATTAGTTAAGGTTTCTATTGCTATTTTATAAATATGCTAATGGAAGAGCGGAATCTCCTGGTACAGGCAACTACATGCTTAAAAAGAGGTTCCAATCACTAGTAGATTTATGTAAAGAACTTGTTTTAATGAAGAAATTGAGTAAAAAAAATGTACTGTATGTTTTGATATATTTTTTTTTTTCGATATTTTGTCATCAGTCAGTCAAAAAAAGTCATGTGTTATGTTTTTTGTCTCGCCTTATAATTATAAAGCGCAATTTTACAACACATCATGTAAATTTATTAAATATATTATTGGGTCAATATTTTAAGATTTGTTTTTATCTTAGTTACCGGAAACAAATAATAGAGTGATTGGCAGACAGTGACAACGAAACTGTCGTTGAAGAATGCAGGTACCACAAGTAGATATCTCGAAATTTCTATGAGAACGGGAAGAAAAAGGATTTAATATTTCACACGCTACGCAAACAAATATGCTGAGAACAACTCGTTCGTTATATATAAATTTCGTCGGTATTATTGAATCAATTATAGTGTTAAAATTTCATCGCCTATCAATCGCCACTGAGTATACAATATAAAAGTTTAAATTAAAAAATTTAAAAAGCATTTAAACATTAAAAAATATCATGTTTAAACATTTTTATATCTGAAAAAAGACAAAACAGTCACTGACATAAAAACTATATTAAATAAAGTTTTTTGATTATTATAATTTAATGATCAGTTTAAATTTTTAGAAAACCTATAAAAAATTGTGCAGCGGATCAGTGTTAGACGATTTCCAAGGGACACAGGTTCGAATCCCCATTGCGTTCAGATAAAAACGTATAAAATACGTTTTCTAAAAAATATCATTTTCAATTTCGTGTGAATAACACTTTAAAAACTTTAAAGTAATTAGCCTATGAGAAGATTAGAAATAAAGTAAGAAAAGAGTGGGTAGTTGTAACGATTTGACCAAAGTATTAAAGGTAAATTAAATACTAACTTTTCTCTGGCTCAAACAAAAATTACGTTTTAAAATTAAAAAAATAATTAAAAAACCACTGTTCAACAATCTCAAATTATATTAAACACTTAAACTGCTATTTTAATACTGGTTATAATTTTTTTCCATACTACTTTTTCCAGTGCGTAAAATATCGGAGTCAGGACGTAGAAATGTGTGGTAATTCTATAATTTTTAGGTGACCTGCTTGTGGGAAACACTTTTGTATCCACCTTTGAAGTATGAATTTAAAAATGTGACTGCAATATTTTTACTACTTTAAATTAATTAAGTTCATACTTTTTAATTACTAACTAATTTAAGTTTGTTTTTTTTTTGTTTTGGGAAATTAATATGCGTTCGAAAAAAACTGTTCTAGGAGTACAACATATATTATTATTGAAGTATGTGAGAAATAGAAGTCAAAAGGCTAAATGTAGGTGTTCTATATAATAAAAGAAAATAGTCATTTTATTTTACGATATTATATGGGGCCAGTCGTGGCGCAGTAGTAGCACAAGTGTGTGACTGAAAAACGACACAACCAGTCGTTTTAAAGTATTCGATTTGATTCCCATTCGAAGAGTGGAAATATTTAATGTTTCCATTTTCTTCGCTCTGGTATCGAGAGCGGCGTTAAGTTCAGCCACTTAGCACGCAATGCCTCCGAATTCGGCGGGAACTGGGGAACGGAGTGTCTTAACACTATGTTCCCTCTGCCTAGCCTGCTGGGTGCGGGATACAGCGTGAAAAGAAAAAAATAATTATAGTAGGTACAGGGAATCGACAAACGTCACTCCGGGCCTCCTCGTTACAGGAATTTTAGAGAAGGAAGCAGCTCCAGCGGAACGACGGTTAATATAAAGTTATAAATGGTAAATTAAAAAATGATTATTTTAATATAACAAACATAGTTTGATTAACATATACGAGTACATAGTTATTTTCCCGAACCAAGCTCTGAATCCACAATTATCACCACTACTCTGAACCTTCCAACTGAACCACAATGGTGTCAATCACGATCATCGAGATCTGTCTCAATGTCAGATCGGAATAGGGCGACGGGTATCCGTACGCTCGTAAATATAGGAAATGGCCAGCTGTTTGTATAGAGATGAGTGAATTGATTACTTTTTTCACTCCCTCCGTTTCTTCTATTTTATTGGACGCCTCGTTAGGTTCTAGGGTTGTGATTTTGTATATATGTATACTTTTTTGTTTCTTATATTTTGTAAGAAAATGTTATATAGGCTGTTGTGGAGCAGACTTTAAATGTAAACGTGATAGTTTTGGATTCGATTATTACTCAGTAGGAAGATTACGACACATTGTAATAATATGTTTTGCTCATTATAATATGTTTTGAATTCGAGCAACGAACTTAAAAGTGGATAAAAAAATCTTAACACTAAGTTCTTTGTCTACTCTTTTCTTATTAATAAGGAACATTTACTAAATATAATCATGTATTGACTGATCTACATTGCTTGTAAACGTGTAAAATTAAGTTAAAAAATACTTGTCTGGTTTCAATAAATCAAATAAAAAATCATAAAAAAAGACAAATCGAACAAATAAATTAATAACTGCACGTAGCACAATGGGACAACGTCTGACTGAAATAACGACGCTTGTGGGTTCGATTTTCATTTGGATGAACGGTCATAATTTAATTATTTCCATTTCTTTGTTTTGATAAGCAAGGCCAAGCGCAAAGTTGAGTTCCTCCACTCAACATACAATATTTTGAATTCAAGTGGAAAGTGGAGAACATAGTGTCTTGACACTAGCTGCAAAAAAGAAAAATCTCACAATGGTTCAAAATTACTTTACGCAATTACATTTATAATCATCAGAACGTAAGTAATAATTTTAAAATATTACATTACATAGTCATTCAATATTCTGAAAGTTTCTTTTAGTAGATTATTTTATTTATTTTTATTATATTTACCACTCAGCCTAGTAAGGGAAACGTTCGTATGGTGAATTAAAACATACATACACACTCTTGAAATGAAAATCGAAAAATTTGTATTCAATTCAGATTTATCTGATATGATATAATAAATTTGTTTATACAAAAATCTCAGTAATTCCGTTCTTTCGTTCGTTCAGTCTTTTTTGATTTCAGTTAAATCTATATAAGGTAATTTAACTTCAAATTAAAATATATTTGTTATATATATTTTTAATAAAAGCCGTTTTTTCCTGCTTATCGGGGTAGTCAGAGAGAACCTAGCGTCAACACACTCCGTTCTCTACTTACCGTCCGATATCAAGACATTGACATTCAACATGCCATGTTTGGTGGCGAAACTCAACGTTACACTTTATCACAGGTACGAGAGAGGAGAAATAAACATAATATACATATAATCATTCCCTCAACTAGGAATCGAACCCACAATCAATCTTCTTTACAAAGGCTATGCGACTCCGCCACGACGGTTTCTATTTATATTTTTATGTTTATTATTATATTTTTTTTTTACTATGCTGCGTTACTTAAACCAAAAAGGACTATTATAGTACATTAAATACCATTCCCTGTTTTTCTTAATAAATTAAATACGGTCAGTGTTAAAATCTAACAGCTAATCTGTCAGCTCCGAAAAGCATTTATATTAAATAGCGAAGCTTTGATAGGTAGAAAGCACCCTAGTATCAAGACACTTTGTTACCCACTTTTCATAAATGCAAAATATTGCATATTAACTAGCATTGAGCCAGTCGTGGCGCAGTGACACAAAGTGTGCCTGTAAGGTGACTGGTTGTGGGTTCGATTCCTACTCGAGTAGTGGAAATATTCGATATTTCCATTTTCTTCGCTCGGTGGTCGAGGTAAAGCGCGGTGTAATGCACGCAATGCCTCCGAATTCAGCGGAGTGTGGGAAATTGTGGGGAACTGAGTGTCTTAACACTAGGTTCGCTATGCTTACCTTGCTGTGTGCGCCATACAGCGTGAAGCTAAAAAAATAATGTTAACTAACTCTTCTGAATAATATTTGTGCAATAAATATTTTTTTTAGCTTTACGCCATATCACATACACAGCAGGGTAGGCAGAGAGAACCTATTGTTAAGATATTCCGTTCCTCACTATCAATTTTATGTAAAACAATAAATACAAAATGTATTTCATTTCAGATTTATTCTTTTAACAATGACTATATTATATTCACCACTATCCTACAACTACTTCCATGTATATTTTAGCTTTACGTGTTTCTCATGAATAGCAGGGTAAATAGAGAACCTAGTATCAAATCATTCCATTCTCCGCTTTCCGTTCTAATTCTAAATACTGTGACTTAAGTGTTTTCGGAGTTTATAAGAGCGCGGAAATGTAAACATGATAGAATATAAACTAAAATATTTTCCCGAACGAAAGGATCTGCAACCCTATTAAGCCAATACCAGGCAAAATGAAGAAAGGACGGCCTCTAAGTTAATTCGGCTAAGTATGTCGATAAGGTCAAATATACCCGTGTTAATATATATATTTATGTGTGGCCGATATCAGCCTATTTTTGGTGAAACATGTTTTGTATGGGGGAATGGATAATTTGAATGTTTATTAATAATAATTCCATTACATGAATTGTTATTGTTCAGTATGGCGCAATGGAAGTAAACTATACGAAATGGTTGTGGGTTCGATTTCCGCTTGTGAGAATAATCATATTTATATGTTCTTGTTCTAGTAGAACGAGTCGCAGCGTTAAGTTCTGCACCTCAATACGGAATATTCGTAATACGAGTAGAACTGAAAAAAGGAGTGCATGACTCGAAGTTTATTTTGCTCAAAGTACTTTTACCTACAGACCAGGTTAGTTAGAAAGAACATAGTATTAAGACACTCAATGTTTATCAATGAATTATTAAGACACTGAACGTTTATTAATAATAATTCCATTACATGAATTGTTATTGTTCAGTATGGCGCAATAGAAGTAAACTATACAAAATGGTTATGGGTTCGATTTCCGCTTGGGACAATAATCATATTTATATGTCCTTGTTCTGGTACGATGAGTCGCACCGTTAAGTTCTGCCCTTCAATACGGAATATTCGTAATGCGGGAAGAACTGAAAAAAGGAGTGCATGACTCGAAGTTTATTTTTCTCAAAGTACTTTTACCTACAGACCAGGTTAGTTAGAGAGAACATAGTATCAAGACACTCAAAAGGGTTGTCTTTCCGTCCTAAATGTAGACATTGCGTTTAAGTGGCAGAATTCAACGCCGCGCTAAAACATCAATTTGAATAAATGAAAACAATTCAAATACTTTTAAAAAATTTTAAAGTGTTATTTTACAGTTAGGAAAATTGAAAAAGACATTTAGAAAGCGTATAAAAATTTGAACGCAGCGGGATTCGAACCCGCAGTTATACGCTTTAATACTACTTATTTTTATTGTTGACATCTCTGTAGAGAGATTGACAGAGATGCTAACAACAAAAATAAGTTGTAATAAAGCGTCTAAGAATTTAGACGCAGCGTGTAGTAGAACGCATGGCTTAGCAACCTGAACGGTATTCAAGAGGCGCGGGTTCGAATCCCGCTGTGTCGAAATTTTTATACGTTTTCTAAATGTCGGAAATAATTATTTCTCCGTATGAAAATCGAACTTACAACCATCACGCTTACAGCCACTGCGATACGATTATACTAAATACTTTTTTTATTATTTATTCTAAAAAAGACAACGGAAATATAAAACATAAACATAAAAAACAACAACAAAAGAAACATATACACTTAAATATATGAAATTTTGAAGCACTGTTATTTGCGTGGGACACACTACATGCATACGAATAGGTAGATTTTCATGTTAAATTGCTGGATGGATTTCGTGAAAGTGTCATATGAATATTGATATATAGTTTTATTTTTGGCGATACTCCAAAATTGTTTAAAACACTGTTACATACTCGAAGTGGGATGGAAAGGAATATGTTTATATACATAGATACATACATTCATAAGGTAATGCGGCGTTAGTTTTTGTAATGGTCATAATTAATCTATTAAATGCTAGTTTTTTTTGTTTATTTTGCGTATTAAATTTATGAAAATCTTTATAAAATGTAAGCAGATATACTTTTTTTAGCTTCACGCTGTATCCCGCACACAGCACTAACACTCTGCACTGACACTGTGTTCCCCACTTTCCGCTGAATTCGGCGGCATTTCGTGTTAAGTAAGTTACCCCTCGAGTAGGAATCGAACCCACAAAAAGTCGTTTACTGTCACACTTTGTGCCCCTGCGCCACGACTGGCTCTTAAGATATACATATATTGTTTTATTCGTTTGATTGGACAATTGACAGCGTTGACTTTCGCTTATTAATTAAAAGTGAAGAACGGACTGCTGCAGGAAGGGCACTAGATTGGAGCCGATAACGCCTTTAAATCATTGATTGGTTGCATCAACCAAGGAAGACAGCGTTTCTCATTTTAAGTTTTTATGTATCTAACAGATAAAAATATCCAGTCCAACCAGTCGTGGCGCATTGGCATTGTGACTGTAAATGATTGGTTGTGGGTTCGATTCCCACTCGAGGAGTGGAAATATTTAATTTTTCCATTTTCACTTAACACGCAATGCCTCCGAATTAGGCGGAAAGTGGGGAACGGAGTGTCTTAGCACTAGGTTCCCTCTGCCTACCCTGCTCTGTGCGGGATACAGCGTAAAGCTATAAAAAATATATATATTACATTTTGTTAGGTAATCCTAATCCGTTACCTAACAAAATGTAATATATATTTTTTTTTCGCTCAGAGCTCAACGCCGTACTTTGTCTTATTTGATCGGGCAATTGAAAATAATTTTAATATAAATAAATAAAACCGGTTGTGGACTTGTTGCACAGTGTCTGGCTGTAAGCGATGGTTGTAGATTCGATTCCCGTTCGGGGTATTGGTGGGAATAATTATGTACTATTAACATTACTCCACTCTAACAAAAACAGGAAAAAGTGTGGGGTTACATTCCGCGCTTTAATACGCAATATCTCGATTTTAGGTGGAAAGTACTTCTTGACACTAGTTACTCTCTAACTCTAACTACCCTACTATGTAAATATTTTTTTTTTTTTTTTTTTTTTAGGTTCACGCTGTATCCCTTTCTGGATAGACAGACAGAACGGAGCGCCAAACGCTACGGTCAATAGTATATATAGTATTTTCACTTACAACCAAATATTACTCTACGACATATTTACTGGTAATCATTTATTTCGCTTTTATAATTATTAAGTACAATTGCGAATTAAGAACAAGAATAAAATTTGATTATTCCACTCAAATATGAAATAGGCCAACTGCCCTTATAATTCCACTTTACGCCAGAGGCTCTTAAAAAATAATTAACTAGAAATTATACAATAATAAACGATTCTTTAATAGTTAGAGCAATTAAAGCAACTGACAATTTCGTCAACAAAGAACTGCCGCAGGCCTAAAATTAGCCAAATTGTGTTAAATCACACTGCTTTGTTCATAAAATTGTATTGTTTATGGAATTTTATAAGAATTTTCGTTTTGAATAGCAATTTTTTTTGAATAATTGAAGTAACTTAATTATTTGTTAAGACATTTTATCATTTTATTATAATTTAGACACTACTTAATTGATTTAGTGTTGGGTCACTCTCGATTTTTTATTTTTCAAGAGGATTTTGCGACTTATTATAGCTAGGGTTACGTTTTCATACTTCGTACATCAATGTTCATTCATCATCATCAATTAATCAATAATGAATTTAGTATCGAATCACTCCGTTTTTATTTTACAGTCTTTATAGACATTGTGATACAATTAAATTGGCTTAAATAAATACCGAGCATTTTGCGACTAATTACATCTAGAAGCTACCTAGGGTTTATTTGAGTGCTAGTGTATTCCTTTAATATCAAATTTCCGATTCAGTGGATTTATATTTAGACAAGACAATCTAAGCCAGAAGCAAAAAAATGGGACGTTCAGAATAATATACCTGAAGTAACCACAGTCCTTTGGAATAACACCACAACGTCTGTGGATTGTTTTATTTGACCATAAAAAAACAGCTTCTAGTGCTAAAACTAGAAAAGTCTGGAAACTTCGAATTGAAAAAAACTTGAAAATGTCGAACCAAGGCCTTTTCGACTGCTCTTTTTCACTGGAAACTTCATAACAAAGTACAAATAATATTTTGCGACTAAACAGTGAACTTTTTTTTTCTTTTTTTTATGGGATTAAGGAGGCAATCGAGCAGAAGGCCCACCTGGTGTTAAGTGGTTACCTTCGCCCATAGACATCCACAACATTAGAGTAATGGATGCGTTGCCAGCCTCGGGGATGTAGGACAGAAGAAGGAACGAAGGATGGGAATAATGGAGATAGGGAATGCTGGCTTACATGTCATCGAACCGGAACACATCATCAGATGTTTGGCGGGTTGTCTTTGACACGATAGTGGTCGCGAGCCAGTCGGAGAATGAATCTCCTACCACCAAACTACTGGGTTACCCGCCTTTTACGGGACGCTACCCAGCGGCGGAGGGGAATTGTATTCTTAACCCGTTCCCCCACGGGTAAAACTTTACTTTTTTGCCATATAAAAGACACCACAATATTTAGAATAATAATCATCTAAAATATAATTACCTGGCCGTCTAAATGCTAAAGTAGTTTTAAATTCATGTTTACACTTGACTACACGTCAAATAACAAAATTATCAATATATAATGTAAATCGACAAAATCAAAACAAAATATCTAAAAAGGTAAACTATTGAACAATATCGTCAATTTACAAACTTTTCGACGTGAATGTTGCCCAGGGGGCTTAAAATCTAACACACTATGATTTGTAAGCTTTACCTTTCAGAGAAAAACATTTTATTTTCTATCAAATGTTCTAGTTAACTTTATAGCATAGAATTTTATATAATAATAATAAAAAACAATCAAAAATATATATTTTTTGGTACATTTATGCTCTTTCTAGAATAGCAAGAGGACACTCTTCTCCACTTTCCGGTTAAAATAATTGGTAATAAATTAGAAATAATTTAAATATAATCTTTCCCACGATTGCGTGTCGAACATATAACCATATAAGTACTGACCCACAATGACATCAATGTATATCAAATCCAAAAGACATTAATTTAAAAATGGCAGCCAAGTTCATTATTAAAAATAGAAGACTTTCTTGACTTAGCTATATCAGTGGATATATAATTAATTAACTTTTGAACGTTAATATCATATATTAAGCCTTTATTTCAACTTGGACGTTAAGTTAAACTAAGTAACTTTAATTTACAAGCCATATTTTACTGAATTTTCTTTTTATGTATCTGGTACTGTCTCTTTTCCTCCTACGCTACTTTACACTTTTATAACAAAATGATGTGGTTAATCGACCTATGCAACCAAAATAATACTCTTTAATTATTTTCTACTTACTTGACTTATTGTCCTATTTGCCTTAAGTGGGCAGGTAGGCTGGGTGGGCCACAAATGCAAAGGACACTCAAAATCAATTAAAGGCTAAACTACTAACTAAACTTTAAGATATTCAGATTCAAATCAGTTATTTAAATTTCTATAACATTAAATGACAACTATATATCAATACATGTTACCTATAAAACATTTGAAACTACCGAATGAACATAAAACATTTTTCAAACAAGTTCTCTATGAAACTTCGTTATGTAGTTACAATTGCAATTCCATCGATACAAACTACGCGTGAGATACATATTTCACAGGGATTTTACGTAAAAAGAATTTACACATACTGAAAATTTATAACAAAAAACACGTGGCCCAGTGGCACAAGTGTGTGACTGTAAACGACTGATTGTGGGTTCGATTCCCACTCGAGGAGTGGAAATTATATTTCCATTTTCTTCGCTCTGGTGTCGAGGTAAAACGCGGCGTTAAGTTCCGCCACTTAACCCGCAATGCCTCCGAATTCGGCGGAAAGTGGGGAACGGAGTATCTTAATACTAGGTTCCCTCTGCCTACCCTGCTGTGTGTGGGATACAGCGTGAAGCTAACAACAACAACAAAAAAAAAACATTTTTTTTAATAGAATTTGGAAAAAATATCATCACGCTTTTTCTAAGCCGCCCTGAATAGGCAGACAGTGGTAATTGAAAACTCACTTCGTTTTCCACTTTTCGCCTACCATAGAGGCTTTTTGTGGCTATATTATTTTGATATTTGAATTTTTATTTTTGTAAAGTTTCATTTTTGATTAGTGAGCGGTAGAGGATAACGGTGGTCCTGTAAATATCGAGTATGTATATTATTTTAAATATTGCTGAAAGAAAAAACAATTGAATATATGCTACAATATAAAAGCTATAAAGTACTCCTCAGGTTTTTCTGGTATAACAGAATAGGCAGGCGCGTATGCTGGTCACTTGGTAGGAGATTCGTTTTCCGAGTGGCTTGCGACCACTATCACGTCAAAGCCGGACCGCCAAACATCTGATGATGTGTTTCGATTCGCTCCTTATTCTCACCATCCGCATCCTTCCTTTAATATAAGTAAAGAAGGTAACATACTTTAACTGCTAGTTTGTCTCCTTTATTCAATAAAAACGGGTGGTATTTGAACCTGTACCTAGTGACGTACAACGAAAAAACAAACGAACAAGCCAACAAGTTTCTTAGATTACAAAACGGAAATTACAAAGACATGACATAAACACGAAAGATGTTACAAAAATCTATTACAGTGTAAAAACAACCATCAAACTCCGGGGTTTTTAATCGAGACGACATTTATAACTTTTTTATTCGATGTCAGTTACTCATAAAAACGAATAGTGAGATAAGCGAGTAATAAAAAACAGCATTTAACAGTTTTTCGATACCAGTTTTATTTGTATGTAAATCTGAACGTTATGGTGCTACGATATACTTGCAATGCATATGCTCGTATGAAAGCCTTAAAGATTGTAAATTTGATTTTTTAACGGTTTTGTCCTCCAATTTATGTTTTACTTATTGGCAGGATAACCCATTGACCCATTATTTTTTAACTTTACACTTTTTAATAGCAGCTCGTCGAAGAGAACTTAATATAAAGACTATTCTCTACTTTCGGTCCGAAATCGAGACATTACGTGTTGAATAATGGAACTCAACGCAGGGTTTTATCTTAGGTACTGGAGTAAAGAACTAAAAATAAGTTAAAAATAATCATCATCTACAACTATTTAGTTCACAGCCAGAAGCTATCCCCCATACACAAAACTTAAGATAAAATGTTTCATTCTTTATTTATTTAACCTAGTGTACTCCATTCTCCACTTTTCGCCAAATTCGGAGGCATTGCGTGTTAACAAGGTGACACCAGAGCGAAGAAATTAGAAATATTAAATATTAACATCCTCGAGTGGGAATCGAACCCACACTTTTACAGTGACACGAACACGAACTTCCCAGTGACACTTTGTGCCTCTGCGCCACGACTAGCCCCTTTATTATTAACTAAGAAAATTAAAATCATAATCAAAACCAAAATAATTTCTCCCCACTAAAACTAAAACCAAAGATATTGCATAATACATACGAATCTTAATACAGTTGAAAACTAAATCAAACTTGGCATCGTATTTTGTTAGATATCATTTTGGTTTTTAAAATCCATGTATCATACATTCACCAATCTTGCAATATGAATAAGAGAACCACTTGGCGGTGTTTCAAATATTCTATCAGTGGACGTGAAAAATGTATTAAGTGCCAAACGCTCCTAAACATTCGACCAAGAAAGAATAAACGTCTGAAATATATGAGAGTTAACCACCGTAGCTTAGAATTTTATTTCGATTCGACTGAAGCGGGCCAAAATTTTATGAATTTTGAAATATTGCTAAACGCCTTTCATTAATTTCATTTGGATAGTAGGAGAAGCAGAGAAAACTTATTGTCAAGACACTCTGTTCTCACATTTTCCCTTGAATTTAAGATATTGCTTAACACGCAATGTCAGCAAATTCGACGGAAAATGGGGAACGGAGTGTCTTAACACTAGGTTCCCTCTGCCTACCCTGCTGTGTGAGGGATACAGCTAAAAAAAAGGCGTAATATAAATTTATTTATGAATGATACTCATTTTTTTGACAAAGTTTTAAAAAGTCTGCATAAAATTTAAGTTTTGTTTCAAGGTTTTTTTTTAATTTAGTCAGATAGGTTATTTAATTATAATTATGAATTACTAGCTGAACCATAATTTTAATTCCATGAAAAGTAGAAAAAATAAATAAATTCAACTGGTGGTTTTTATGTCACTTACTATTGTTGTGACTTTTTCTTTTCCAAAAAACACACTAAGAACTTAAAAATATTTATTTTCTTACAAGCTTATTAAACTGTTAGTAATCTGGCATAAAAAGTTTTAAAGTATTTGTAACTAGCGGCCCGCTCGCGGCTTCGCCGCCTGAACTTTTTTGATAGATTGCAACACACTCAGGGGCGCATTTTTTAAAAATAAAGTAGCCTTTGTTTAAGCTTATAATATAAACTATATTTAAGCCAATTTTCATTACAATTGGTCAAGCGGTTTAGATTTTTCATATAAACTTTCATCCCCTATTTCAACCTTTTAGAGGTTGATTTTTGAAAAAATAAATAGCCTATGTTAGACCCAGTCATTTTTACTACTTTCATTCTAAATTTAATCCAAATCGGACCGGTAGATTAGCCGTGAAAGCGTGACAGACAAACACACAGACTTTCGCATTTATAATATAAGTATGGATAAAAGAAACGATATTCATTGCGCTATGATAACCTCCACTTGATTGCTCTATTATTTTAATTGTTAAGCTGTCTGTTAAGTTAGAGATCCTGGGATCGATTCTCACTGACATCTTATATTTGGTTTAGATTTCAATTTATTCTTTCAGCGTGCGTATTTTAAACCTAGATGATGCCTTCATTTTCAATAAAATTTAGCATTCAAATGTTAAGAGTATTTATTGTAAATGTACAAATAAAATAAATCAAAATTATAGAAAAAGATTTAAAAATAAGCGGAATAAAAGGGAATGTCTTAACACTACGTTTTACATACCTATACAACTAAATAACCATGTGTGTAGCAATAAAACTAAAAAAAATATACTTTATTTTCACTATAGTTGGATAATAATGGCACTATTTCGTAGAATGTACGTACTCGTATAAGCATGATGTACGACTTCAAAGTACTGTGCAGTTTTCCAACAGTCAAAGTTTATACCTCAAAATTTATATTGGAAAATTTTGTATCGTATATATAGTAATTCTATTTAAATGTGTAAATGTGTTTTCCTTTATATTTTTCGTGTTGGTCATATATTTGGTAGTTGTTTGTAAAAAATAATATTATAAGATTATAATGTGATATTTTTTCTTTTTTTTTATCCCGCATACAGCAGGTTAGGCAGAGGGAACCTAGTGTTAAGGCACTCCGTTCCCCACTTTCCGCCGAATTCGGAGGCATTGCGTGTTAAGTGGCAGAACTTAACACCGCGCTTTGCCTCGATACCAGAGCGAGGAAAATGGAAATATTAAATATTTCCACTTCTCAAGTAGGAATCGAACCCACAACCCGTCATTTTCTGTCACACACTTGTGTGGCACAAGTGCGACACGAATAGCCCCAAAATGTGAAAAAATATGTATATATTTAGGTACTAATGACAGATCGTTGTCGTGCAGTCAGACAGTGTCTGATTGTTATCGAGATTAGTTTGAGTTGCATCCACAATGTCTGGAATTTCGACAGAACATGGAGAACGGAGTATCTTGACACTAGGTTATATCTTAATATTCTGTTGTACGGAAAATCATGAAGTTGAAGCAAAACTTATATATAAATAATAAAAAACATTAACAATGATGTAAAATTGATTCAATAATTGTTACATTGTGCAGTATCAGGATTGTTCTCTCTCTTTGCCTTTCAAAAAAAAAACAAATAAAGAGTAATTATTTCTATTTAAACAATAATTCTTTTGGCCATTTTAATATCAAATTACGTAGTACATTAAATTCATTATAAATACACTTATAAAGTAAATTTTCTAAGAAAATGTTGAAAATCTAATATCCCCTTGTAATAAATTATGTCACCGTCACTCGTTGCCAATATTGTATTCAAAATTTACTAATTAAACTGTTATTTGGATTTCTTTTAAAATATAATCTTATTATTTGGCACATAAAGTTCAAAACCGTTTGAAAAGAAAATATCGAGATTTGATAAAATACATTATTGCCTAAGAGCCAGCGACGGCCAGACCTTCTTTATATTATAAAAGCTGTAAGTTTATCTATATGTATGTCTATTACAGGTAAGAACAATTAGCGACTAATTATATTATAAAGCTCGTTATAGTATAAAGCTCGTGGATAAAGTGGAGGGCTTATAATAAAATGCGTGTTAAAAAAAGATACGTTAAAAATACTGTTTTCACTCATACATATATTTATAAATAGTTTTTAGCATACGGTCTTCTGTTACTGACCGTACATGAAAGGACTATATCTGGCTGTCATTGACATTCAACAGCGTGGGAAGAAACTAATCTTGAAACAAATGTCTATTTTTAACATGCACTAGTTCAAAGAAAACATATTTTCCTTTGCCAGTCCAAATAAATAAAATATTAAATTATTATATTGATAAATGTTAGTTATTCTCAAATTATAGTGAAATTGTAAAATAGTGGTTATAAAACCGTTATAGAAAAAGTTTTAAAAAAATTAAAGTGTTATTTCATATTTTCAAAATTTAAAAAAAGACATTTAGAAAGCGTATAAAAATTTGAACGCAGAGGGATTCGAACCCGCGCCTCCTGAATATCGTCCAGACGCTCTCACCGCTGAGCCATGCGTTTTACTACCAGCTGCGTCAAAATTCTTATAAGCTTTATTACAACTTATTTTTGTTGTTAGCATCTCTGTAGAGAGATTTTTATAAATTTCTGCTACCCAAAGAATATTCTATGTTACTGTTTACATATATAATAACAGCGTGACGCAGTCAGACGTCTGACTATCAATATGGTTCTGAAGTCGATTCCCACCTCAGGGAATAATTATATTTAAATTATTTTCACTTGAAATTAAATTCTCAGCTTTTCTCTACCTACCTTATAATGCGAAAAGTAGTGTGTCTGTGCGAGAAGAGTTTGCGAGAAGTGTAAACAATATGTAAAAAATAATCGTATAATATTTCTATTTTCTTCGCTCTGATATTGAGGCAAAACACGGCGTTAAGTTCCGCCACTTAACACGCAATGCCTCCGAATTCGGCGGAAAGTGGGGAACAGAGTGTCTTAACACTAGATTCCCTCTGCCTACCCTGCTGTGTGCGAGATAAAGCGTAGAGCTAAAACGAACGTTTACATTCAATATCTTTTCATATACATGTTATACTTGGGGGTAATAGAAAAATTCCCTAAAAGATTGCATTCTCAAATAGCATTGGGAGAGGCGTAACCGTTGCAATACATTTGGGGCGAACAATAAAACTAGAACGATCTATATCTATAAGGGGACAATATTGGCATTGTTTGTTTGTTCATTGAGTCGTGGCAGTAAGATTGATGGATAACAATATTTTTTGTTAGTTAAGAAAACGTAAAGTTAATTTAAAGTTACTATATTATATGTAAAAGGAAATTAATTTCTTACGTAGCGGGGTAAGGAGAGAGACCCTTGTGTCACGACACTCCTTTCTCCACTTTCCGCCTGATTCCTAAACATTTTGTGTTGAGTGTCTCCCCACTTAACGACTTTGTGTTGTTTTAAAAACAAAAAAATGGTAATAATTTCGATATAATAATTTCTTCACATGGAATTTGAATCCACAACTGTAATGTATACAGTCAAACATTGCGCCATGTGGGCCACCATGTTTCATGATAAATTGAAATAAGTTTCTTGAAATCATAATTTGAATTCTAATATTTAACAACTTTGTGAATATAATAAGTTGGGACCAGTCGTGAGGCAGTTGCACAAGCGTATGACTGGCTGTAAACGACTAGTTGTGGGTTCGATTCCCACTCGAGGAGTGGAAATATTTAATATTTCCGTTTTGTTTGCTCTGGTGTCGAGGTAAAGCGCGGCGTTAAGTTCCGCTACTTAACATGAAATGCCTCCGAATTCGCCGGAAAGTGGGGAACGGAGTTTCATAACACTAGGTTCCCTCTGCCTACCTGCTGTGTGCTGGATACAACGTGAAGCTAAAAAAAGAAAAAACAATTATTACATACAACTTTGTGAATATAATCTATATATACGTAAACCACATTTTACATGATGTGTAAGTTACTTGTTTGCTTTCCTACAACACAACTATATAAGAAGAAAGCAAAAAGCTTTTTCATATCATTGATATCATTTAAGAAAGGCTTCCATAGTTATTGGAAAAATATACGAACTATAGGAATTACACAGCTTCACGTATTTTTCCGCATAACATGTCTATAAGAGAGAGCCTAGTATCGACACACTTCGTTTCCCACCTTTAGCCTGAATTCAAAATATCTTGAGTTTATCTCTGATAGTTCAGAGCGAAAGAGGAATACAATTTAAATTATTTTCATTAAATTTAATTAAAGGGATTTTTTTAGCTTCACGCTGTTTCCCGCACACAGCAGAGTAGGCAGAGGGAACCTAGCGTCAAGATACTCCGTTAACCACTTTTCACCGAATTTAGAGGTATTGCGTGTTAAGTGGCGGAACTTAACGCTGCGCTTTGCCTCAACACCAGAGCGAAGGAAATGAAAATAATAAATATTTCCACTCCTCGAGTGGGAATCGAGCCCACTACCAGTCGCTTTACAGTCGCACTTTATGCCACTGCGCCACGACTGACCCCTGGCTGGATATGGATATTATGTACATATTATATAAGTTATATAAACGACAATACAAAATTATTTTTAACCCACGACCTGGCACAGTCCCATCGGAAGGTAACATTATATTTTTTGCTTTTACTCACCTGTTTTCTTCAAAAACGATGTATTTTTGGTAAATTCACGAATGTTGTTTAATAGGGTGGAACAGCGGCTAAGTGGTGAGTCCACATTTTATTTACGGTTCGTGGAACGGAACGTGCAACGTGTGAGGAATTACTTTGTGGCTACTGTCTACTGACGTTGTGTGACTGTAAGAGATATTAGGAATAATATAACATGAAAATTTATATATATTTAGGTATTTATATTAAAGTATTCTTTCTAGCAAAGTAGGTAGACAGAAAAAGTGAGAGAGAGATTGTGATGTGAAAATGCTGTGCTCACAGCATACTGGTATCTATCATTTGTTCTAGTGTTATTTATTAATCTCTATATAACTAGTGTTTAGCGTATCTTCACACCTTTTGGTTGAATAAATTGATTGAATGAATTAATTTTAATTAATAAAAAAAATACATTATAATTCAAACTAACTTGATGAAAAAAATATATAAGTAAGCTTAGATGAAATGGGGAATATAGACTTTTTATGATTATATGTTTGTACAATGTAAGTTTAAGTCTTCGCACTTACTGCTAAAACATGAACATTTAGTTAGTTTTGACATTTTTTACTCATAGTAAGGTTACTCAGAGATAGCATAGTATCAAGATATTTAGTCGAAGAAGTTGTCTAAGTTAAATGAAAATAGTTTAAAGATAATTACTTCCTACAGGTAGAAATCGAACCCACAATTAATCCCGTTTACAGGCAGGTGCTAGACAGGTGGCATATCTCAAGCGCCTCAATCAGCTCTTAAAAGTGTGAAAAATGGTTTAATTACAGATGTATTTATTATCCAACAATTAAATGAGAAGTTGTTCCCAATTAAACCATATTTTCTTATCAAATTCCTTCAATTCATAAATGATAGTTATACAACTGTATACAATTTTTACAATTTATATCCTTTTATTGTTAAAAATTGTATCTTTCAAATTGAAACACATACCAGTTTTACATTTTTACATTTATATATTTTTTCCACAATTACCAATTCTACATTTATATAATTTTTCTAATAAATGAAATTATTATATGTCGTTTGCAGGCGCGTCTTTTAAATTAGAACAAGACAATATTTTTGTTTCGTATCTATTTAATTTTATGCTTTTTTACGTACGTTTATTTTATTCTAGCTAACTGCTTGCGGCTGTATGTTACGTGTTATTTTACATATACATATATTTCATATTTATGGCTTATTTTTTTGATTTTTGAAAACATAGGTAACTTATTTTTGGCTTTGCATCATCAAAGTCCTGTGTTTCTGGAAAATCCGTCCAGCCGTCTAGATTTTTTACGCAAACTTTATTCAACTATCATATTAGGGGTTAATTTTTGAAAAAATCAGCTTATATTTGACCCTGGACCTTCAACTATTTTTATTCAAAATATCATCCAAATCAGTCCGGAACATTAACCGTAAAACCAGAGACAACTTTGCATTTAAAATATAAGTATCAATAATAGATTTATAACACATTGCTTACTTACTTGACTATCAGAGGCATATATATTAAAGAGTATATATATTTTACTATACATAATCATATTAAAACAAACCAGAGGGTAAATTTTCGTGGTCATTTTCCAAACGCATAACTCATACCTCTGGGGACCTCTAGGATACCAATAAGGGCGAGATAAAATGAGGAAGTGAAGGGAGAACAGGTATGCGGTATTTTGTATGGGGTGAAATTTCTTATTTTTTATTTTATTAGTATGTGTAATATTCTAGTAATAAAATTGGGGGTTAAAGATGAATGGATTCCACTGAGTGGGAATCGAAACCATTATGGCGTCTACTTCTATATATTTTTAAGATATATTTTAAATATAATGATAGTTGTGTTTAATGATACATAGAAATATATACTAGAACTTAAATGTAAAGATATGTAAAGATTTCGAGTTTTGACTTTTAAACTTAGGCAGGCGGAAGAATGTGATGTAAGGCGTTGATACAGTTTATGTGAATAAAGTGCAGAAGTATCATATTTCTTATAACTAGCAGTAAAAAATATATGAAATACTAAATAAATACTACAAGCACTACCATATCTTACATATACACTTTTGTATATAAAGAAACATTTGCATATTTTGTCCATCAATGTAACCACTTATTTATACATACATAAATATAAAAAAATGTATCTATAACTAAACTTGGAATGTCTGGTTGTATTATATTATTTATTATTAAAATTATACAAAATAAATGCATGGTATATATACCAAAATTACATTTTTAACAGTCTTTGTCTGTTTGACTATTTGTTTCGACTAATTTCTGGAATAGCTGGACTAATTTTGATAGTGACGTAATAAGAAGTAACATCGCCTACTTCTATTTTAGAATTAACGATAAAGTCGTGGGTACAGCTAGTCTAAGTCTAACATTTAGAAAAACGTATAAAAATTTTACTCAGCGGAAATCGAACCCGCGCCTCCTGGAAACCGTTCAATGTTACGTACGTACGCTTTCTTATTAAATTTTCTAGGTGTGTGAATAACATTTTAAAATATTAAAAGTACACAGCTTCAAATATAGCTTCACGCTGTATCCCGCACACAGCAGGGTAGGCGGAGGGAACCTAGTGTTAAGACACTCCGTTCCCCACTTTCCGCCGAATTCGGAGGCTTGCGTGTTAAGAGGCGGAACTTAATGCCGCGCTTTACCTCGACACCAGAGCGAAGAAAATGGAAATATAATTTCCACTCCTCGAGTGGGAATCGAATCCACAACCAGTCGTTTACAGTCACACTCTTGTGCCACTGGGCCACGACTGGCCATAAGTCTTATTACATATTTAAATACTTCTAATGAAATTGTATATTAAATTACTTACTTTTATGCTTTCACTTATATTTCCACACCCTTAACACAAATCATCTGGTCATCTTCATCTTATACAATATAACGCAATAAGTTAAATTAGATCCACCCGCATAACTTAGGGTGGGTTACCCATAAATTGATACCCTCACTAAATCGAAGTACGAAGTATAAACGATTTATGTTGTACTTATTATATTAATAATTGAAATTCTTTGGCTGATTCAATATTTTTTTTTTTGATGAAGTACTGTTTTTATATTTTAGGGGTAGAATTTGTATGGCATTAATAGTCAAAGGCTTTTTTGGCAGCTTTTGGCATAGCAGAGTGGACAGAAAACTTAGTGCCACGTCACTCTGTATTTTCCACCCGAACTCGTGACTTTGTGTGCGAATAACGGAATTATTAGTCATGCTTTCTCTGACTATAGCGGAGAATTAATAACAAAGTAAAATAGATATAATTTATAATCAGACGTTGCTCAACTGAGTTAGGTGAGCTTTTAAAAGAAAAGTTTTTATACTAAGTTTTTGTTTATGCTTATTATTATATAATTTCATTTAAACTACTTCTATCGTATTAATCGTGTATAATATTCGATAATGCATTATTCAACTCGACTTTTTTAGTACTTTACACTAGTCTGTGGTCATACTTAACAAGGTCTAATATTACTGTATGAATTTAAATTGGTTAGATTTAAACCATCACTTTTTGGCTTTCTTGTTTGTGGTCATTATTAGTTTCAACATTTAAAGATGTTAATTTTAAATCCAGCTAATTAATTTATTAATTACAGGGAGAGGTGAATATAATCACTAGCTTCTTCTCACCTGGTGTGAATACATCCAATATCAAAGTGAGATGTGAACTTTGTACTAATATATAGATCACCCTTTTTCCCGCATACCTAGACAGTCAAATAGAATATAGTAAGACATTCCGTTCTCGACTATGTCTGAATAGGCCTGAAATTGAGACATTGCCAGCTAAGCAGCGGAACTTAATTCCGCGTTTTGTCTTACCAGAGTCGGTAAATTAATTGAATTTACATCCCCGATTGGAGAATGAACCCAAAATCATCGCGTTTACGGTCAAACGCTAAACGACGGCAAGATTTTTTGTAATAAAAAAATCTCATATACATTTTAATACCAAGAAATCTAGCCTCTTTTAAATTCATCAAAATATATATTTTACATATTAAAAATTCATATCCAAGATATTATATGTACGTGTACTTCTCGTTTAAACGTTATAGAACAAAAGAAACGTCAGCATGGAGATGACAGATCACGTAGCAACTTGCTACTGGGGGAAATACTGCAATATCATATTTTATAGCATCTTTTAAATGTATATGTAACATGTTATAAAAGGCAATTATAAATAACATACATATTTTTTTAAGTTTACACTTTTTCCCCTATAAGAGAAATTAGTGTCGATATACTCCAATTTACCACCCCCTGCATCTGAAACCGGCGTTAAGCAGTGGCTCTATGCCACTGCGTTTCGCGCCAGGTGATGCCGGGCACCGGAGCCCAACTCCCCCCCCCCCCCTAAATATAACAGCGGTACTGAAAGAGAATCTACCCCAGGAGGGTACCAACATCACCGATGCTGGAGAATCCCTCCCTGAGTCTCTACACTCAGGCCGCCCGTCGAATTCTGGGGAGGGCACAGAACCGCGCCACAATCACAAACAAGGCAAACGAGGCGTACGCTCCACGGCAACCCCCACCACGCTCAATGTGGATTTTTGTAACATCAGGGGCCTACATTCCAACCTGAATGCCGTTCACCACCACCTTGAGACGGCACGGCCGGCCTTGTTGTTTTTGACGGAGACTCAGATTATCCGACCGAGCGATACAGCCTACCTCCACTACCCCGGCTACAAATCAGAACATATTTTTTTACCTTACGCTGGGGTCGCTGTATTCGTAAGGGAGGATATGAGCTTTCGTCGCCTTGCTAATTTTGAAGGTCAGGACCTGTCTACCATCTGGCTTCGCCTGGACTCCGACGATCGTGTCCGCATCTACGGATGCCTTTACAGGTCCCACAGTGGTAACGCGGAAACGGATCGCCTCATGGAGCATTTGCAATCGGCCATTGATGATATACTCTCACAGATCCCCTCCGCTGAGGTCGTGATACTTGGTGATTTTAACGCCCATAATGCCGATTGGCTTGGATCACGCACCACCGACCACGCGGGGAGGGCTGTATTTGACTTTGCTATAGCAAATGGACTGTCCCAATTGGTTGATTCACCAACACGAATCCCGGACGTGGACAGCCACAATGCCTCCTTATTGGACCTTCTGCTGACTTCACATCCGAAACAGTACCAGGTGTCAGTCGACGCCCCTTTAGGGTCTTCTGATCACTGCCTGGTACGGAGTGTGGTGCCAATTAAACGCGGCAGTCGCAGAACACCCGCAACTCGCCGTGTCTGGCACTACAAGTCAGCAGATTGGGATGGGATGCGTACTTTTTATTCATCTTATCCCTGGGGGCCGGTGTGCTTCTCTTCTGATGATCCCAGTGTCTGTGCCACCGCTGTCGCCGACGTGGTTCTGCAGGGTATGGAACTTTATATTCCTAGCTCTGTAGTGCCCATCGGTGGCAAATCACGGCCTTGGTTTGGTAAGTCTTGCAAACAAGCTGCCTTTGGCAAGCGCGAAGCTTATCAAGCCTGGGCCGCGGCACTAGTCGCTAAGGATCCGAAGGTGAAAGCCTTAAAAGGGAAGTACAACCGATCCTCTAGGTACTTTAAGCGGCAAATTGCTAGAGCAAAGTACCAGCATATCATCAAAATCGGTGAGAAACTTGAGAGATACCCGTCGGGAACGCGGCAGTTTTGGGCACTCTCCAAGGCTGTGCTTGGCAACTTTAGCCAGCCCTCGTTTCCACCGTTACGCACAGAGAATGACATCCTGGTCCACACGGCGAAGGAGAAAGCCGATCTCCTGGGTGCTCTCTTCGCCTCGAACTCGACTTTGGATGACCAAGGAACTACACCGCCGACCATCCCGCGGTGCCAGAGCTCAATGCCTGACGTTAAGTTCAGCCAAAAGGCTGTTCGCCGAGCTCTATTTTCCTTGGATATCCAAAAGGCGAGTGGACCGGATGGCATTTCTTCTATTGTGCTCCGAACATGTGCTCCTGAGTTGACGCCGGTACTAACGCGTTTGTTTCGGCTCTCTTACTCAAACGACGTAGTCCCAGATTTGTGGAAGAGCGCTCTTATTCACCCGATCCCGAAGAAAGGCGATGGCTCCAACCCGACTAACTACAGGCCTATCGCCATCACCTCCCTGCTTTCCAAAGTAATGGAGAGCATAGTAAACAGCCAGCTTCTGGGTTATCTAGAAGATCACCAGTTGATCAACGACCGTCAATATGGCTTCCGCCATGGTCGCTCAACTGGTGATCTTCTGGCTTACCTAACGCACCGCTGGGCTGCTGCTATTGAAAGCAAGGGAGAGGGCCTGGCAGTTAGTTTGGATATGGCGAAAGCTTTCGATCGTGTGTGGCATAGGGCGCTCCTAGCGAAACTACCATCTTATGGGCTTCCCGAGAACTTATGCAAGTGGGTCGCCAGTTTTCTCACTGGGCGTAGCATCAAGGTCGCTGTCGACGGTTTTTGCTCTGACTTTATGCCCGTGAACGCTGGCGTCCCGCAGGGCTGTGTGCTGTCCCCCACGCTATTTCTTCTGCATATCAATGACATGCTAGAAGATCCTGACATTCATTGCTATGCGGATGACAGCACGGTGGACGCCGTATACACCGGCCGTGCAGGTCTTTCTCGGGAAAACGTCGACGAGAGCCGAACAAAACTTGTGTCTTCTGTTGAGGCATCCCTCGTGAATGTCTCCTTATGGGCTGAAAGGAACCTGGTTCAATTCAACCCCCAGAAGACACAAGTTTGCGCGTTGACCACTAAGAAAACCCCATTTGTCCTATCACCACTTTTCCAGAACACTCCCCTCCATGCCGCGCCCAGTATCAGCATATTGGGCCTGAAAGTCTCGAGTGAGTGCCAGTATCGCGATCATTTGGAAAGTAAGGCCAAGTTGGCCTCGAGAAAGCTGGGTGTCATCGGTAGAGCTAGACAGTACTTCACGCCCAAACACCGATTGTCCCTTTATAGGGCCCAGGTGCGGCCTCATATGGAGTACTGTTCTCATCTCTGGGCCGGTGCCCCCCAGTATCAGCTCGATCCATTTGATCGCATACAGCGCAGAGCCACTCGAATTATCAGGGACCCAAGAATCTGTGCTGGGCTTGACACTTTGGCGTTGCGTAGAGACGTATCCTCGTTATGCGTTCTCTATCGCATGTATCACGGGGAGTGTTCTGGAGAACTGTTTGACCTGATACCTGCCGCTGATTTCTCCAACCGCACAGTACGTGCCAGGTTGAAATATCATCCTCACCACCTGGATACCTGGCACTCCAGTACTGTGCGGTTTCGTCGTCATTTCCTTCCACACGCTACACAACTGTGGAATGGCTTACCAGCGGCGGTGTTTCCAGGTCGATACGACATGGGTACCTTCAAAAGGCGCGCTTACCTCCACCTCAAAGGCCGGCAACGTCCCTGTAGCTCCTCTGGTGTTGCACGGGGCCGTGGGCGACGGTGTTCACCTAACATCAAGTGACCCGAACGCTCGTTTGCCTTGTCCTTTTTATATAAAAAAAAAACAAAAAAAAAAAAAAAAAAAAAAAAGTAATGGATTTCGAGAGCGAAGTACAGAAAATGTTTTTTTTAGTTTCACGCTGTATCCCGCACACAGCAGGGTAGGCGGGAACTTAGTAATAAGACACTCCGTTCCCCACTTTATGCCGAATTTGGAGGCATTGCGTGTCAAGTGGCGGAACTCAACGTCGCTCTGAGCGAAGGAAAAGGAAATATAAAATATTTTCACTCTTCGAGTGGGAATTGAACTCACAACCAGTCCCTTTTACAGTCACACTTACGTATCCCTGCGCCACGCCCGTTAATGTTTACAGTCAGACAACGTCCAACAACACTAAGGTTTTATATATTTTTATATTTTAAAAATGTTATTCATGTATTTGAGATAGAAAAAATGTTTTTAAGAAAACGTATAAAATTGGAACATAGGAGAATTCGAAACAGCGTCTTTAGTAAAAACCCCTTTAAAATTTAAACCCTTTTTGAAATTGCTTAAGCTACCTAACTTATCGAGCTATACGTTCTTATCTAGCTATGTCGAAATTCTTATATGCTTGTTACAATTTATTTTGGTTGTTAGCTGATCTGTGGGAAGATTTTTACAAATTGGTCCACTACTCCAAGATTATTATACAAAGGATGATCGTTTAATAAGAGAGAATGCTATATGTGTGTGTATGTTTCCTATATTTACGATGATAAAATACGAGTAGATTTAGAAAACTTATAAAAAATTGTTACGTATCAGAAACTTGTTCCTTTTTACCTAAAACATAATGTTGTTTAAAAATAAGAGTTAAAAGCTGAGGCTATCGTCGCGCAGTAGGACAGCAAAGTCCAAACGCACTTATAAAATTTAAAATTGAAGCGGAAATTAGAGAACGAAGTGTCTTGACACTAGATTCTATCTGACTAACCCGCTATACGAGAAAAAGAGTAAATCTAAATAATAGTAGCTATTTAAATAGAATTAAATATTTAATTACACTTAAATATCTTAAATGAAACAATTGACTCGTCCAACCTTAGAGCGATCTCTTGATTATACTAATTTAGGGTTTAATTTCAATTGGAGGTCAATTAATTCTGGTTCATTGGGAGCCCGAACGGTAATCAAGATTAAGTCAGTAACTTATAACATTTTGTATGCAAATGCGAAAATCTTTTGGCATTTCTGAAAGTTTTTATATAAAGTATTGAATTTAAATGCTTCCTGTCTAGTAAGTGGCCATCATGGTATAGTGTCTGAAGCCGTGGTTGGTTGTGAATTCGATTCCTACTTGATGAAATGTTTATATATTTTTCTTTTTTTTAACTTCACGCTGTATCCTGCATACAGAAGCAGTAAACAGAGGAAACCTAATGTTAAGAAAATGCGTTCCCTACTTTCCGACGAACCCTGGAGGCATGTACAATAATATGCAAATTTTAAATATTTCCACTCCTTGAGCGGGAATCGAGCCCACAGCCATTCGCTTTACAGTCACACTTTGTGACTCTGCGCGACGAATTGCCCCAGGATTATAATATAAATATTTTTATTTCTACACTCTTATGAACAAAATAAAGTGTCGATTTTCAGGCAGAAAGTGGAATACAGAGGTAGACTGACTGAAGTAATTGTCCTATCCCATAATAAAATTAATTCATTCAATTCAACTAAATATCGTAAAATCAATAGGTTAAAATTACGCAATAATCATTCATTCCCTAATATTCTCATAATATACTAAAATCGAGGCGCTTACTGAAATCATTTAGCCAAATGCAATTATAATATTGACAGTAAACGCGAACTAACAGTGACAGTAAAAATTAACAATTTAAACATTAATTACCTCATTTTAGACGTTAATTTAACAGATTTGACATTTGTTTTTATTACTGTACGGTCAATTGTGGCTTTATTTTTCGATTTTATTGTAATTTGACTCTAATGGTCGGTGTATATAAAGTCGAATTTCCTTAAACATTGCTTTTAAAGGGAAGCTAGAATATTTAAATGGATGATAAAATTAGAATTTCTCATTAAATGAAAATAATTTAGTATTTATTTCAGAATATTTTTTTTTGACTCACTCGTGATTTCACTGCATGAGCTACACAAATATAGCTGCTTCGTATTGTCATCGGCCTGCGTTCTCGCTAGCGCTAAACGTTTTTTCAAACAATTCTTATCCCCTATTTCACCCTTGAGCCTATGTTTCACCCTAGACCTGTAATTATTTTCATTCCAAATTCTATCTAACTTGAATTGATGAATTAACCCTGACTGTGTAACAGACTTATAACGAGGTAAGCAGAGACGACGTAGAGTTTTAAGACACTCCGTTCTACTTTTTCCAAACAAATCAAGAATTGTTTCTATCAAATCAAATACTTCTTTATAAATTTAAAAATATTCTTTAATCCTTAACATATAGTTTCCCTAAATGAAACTTCAAGACATTGCACATTGTATGTCAGCCGCAGGTAACTATTAGAGCACAGTAAAAACTATTGTGGAAAACAAATCTAAATTTAGACTAGATTAGGTATCTTTTCTTGGAACATCTGAAATACGACTAATGCTTATCGAATATATATTTGCATAGCTTATATATTAGATTACTTAATTAGTGCACATTGCCGCATTTAGAGACTATAAGTTTATACTAAAGTGGGGAACGGAGTGTCTTAACACTAGGTTCCCTCTGCCTACCCTGCTGTGTGCGGGATATAGCGTGAAGTTATTTAATTTTTTTTTAAATTTAAGCTATTTAATATTTTTTTTTAGCTTCACGCTGTATACCGCACACTGCAGGGTTGGTTAAGACACTCCATTCCCCACTTTCCGCCGAATTTGAAAGCATTGCTTGTTAAGTAGCCAAACAACATCACGCTTTGCCGACACCAGAGCAAAGAAAATGAAAATATTAAACATTTTCTCTCCTCGAGTGGCAATCGAAACCACAACCTTTTGTTTACAGTCACACGCTTGTGCCACAGCGCCACGACTGGCCTCAGATTTAATATTACATATAGATATTGATAGCCATATTAAAATATATAAAATACAATAAGTTGATTAAATGTAACAGACTTTTAGAAAGCGAATAAATATTTGAAAGCAGCAGGATTTGCCCCCCATACTGCTTGGAAACAGTCCAAGCATTCTGGCTGTACGTATAGACGTTTTGCATCCGACTCCTATGAAATTCTTATGCGTTTATTATATTTTTTTTTGTTATCATCTCTCTAGCGCGGCGTTAAGTTCCACCACCTAATACGCAATGCGTCCAAAATTCGACGGAAAGTGGGAAACGGAGTGTCTTAACACTAGGTTCCTTCTGCTTATCCTGCAACAATCAACTTTATACTTTTTCCCTCTTAGCAGAGCAGTCGAAGAAGTTATTGTAGCACTTTGATGTCCGGTTTCCATACAACATTGAGACATTACTTAGAGAATTGCGGAACTCAACGCCGTGCTTTGTATTAGATTTTCAAGGAAGGATTATATTTAAATATATATATATATATATATATATATATATATATATATATATATATATATATATATATATATATATATATATATATATATATATATATATATAATATATATATATATATATATATATATATATATATATTATATATATATATATATATATATATATATATATATATATATATATATATATATATTTAATATTATATATATAATGATTCCTTCAAATGGAAATTGAATTCCCAACTATTGTGTTAACAGTTAGACGCTGGGCCACGATGGCTGCACACAAAAATGCTACTTAGTTAAAAATTTAAACTAGATTATTTACGAACAAAGGCAATTTTATCATTCAATAAGCTGAACAAGTACTTAAAATATGTACATATGTATTTAAGGTCAATCAATATTTTTTCCTAATACCATAAAAATTCATATCAGAAGTTCGGAAATGAAAAAAGTTTCTCAATAAAATGTTTTTTGTTCACAACAGCGTGTTTGTTGACCAATCCATTATAAAACCTTTCACGAGCGATCACAATGCAGTTCGAGTTTAAATTCTGCTAACGTATACTGTAAACAATATAATGCTTTACAATTTTTTTACGCATAGTTGAGTATTTAGAGAAAATGTAGTGTATAGACACTCCGTTCTCCATTTTTCATCTTTTTTTTTAGCTTCACGCTGTATCCCGCACACATCAGGGTAGGCAGAGGGAATCTAGTATTAAGATACTCCGTTCCCCACTTTCCGCCGAATTCGGAGGCATTGCGTGTTAAGTGGCGGAACTTAACGCCGCGCTTTACCTCGACACCAGAGCGAACAAAATGGAAATATTAAATATTTCCACACCTCGTGGGAATCGAACCCACAACCAGTCTTTTATAGTCACACGCTTGTGCCACTGGCCACCACAAAATCGAAATTGCATGTTTCGAGGCGGAATTTAACGCCGCGTTTAGTTGGCATCAAAGTGAAAAAATGAAATGAATTATTATTCCACATGAGAAAAGAACCCACAGCCATCGTATTTACAGCTAAACATCGTCCTATTGCGCTAGAATCGTTTAGAAATAAAAAAATGTTAATATAATTGTTAATAACTTGCTCCTTTATAAATTGTTCTTCTATTTAAAAAAAATATGTAGTAAGTGGCAAAGCAAACGAGGCATTCTGTGTGACAAGATAAACGTTGCAGATAACTTAGGTCTTAGATAAAGTTAGAGTTAGGTAAAGCTAAAGCTATCCATCTATGAATGCTTTTTGAAAATGGTCGATGACCATCGTGGCAACAGCGACTGACTGTAAATTCGATGGTTGGGGATTCAATTCTTATATAGAAATAATTATTATATTCATATTATTTTTAATTCTGCTCTTTCAAAAGAAAGTGCAGCCTTAAGTTTCATTATTCAATACATTATGTCTCGGGCGGAAGATGTAGGACAGAATGCTTTTACATTAGACTTTTGAAGTAACCGTATTACTTCATACATTAGGACAGTCTTTTACCTATCCTGAAATGCGAAAAAAACATAAAACTGACACAAATACTTATATTTAAAATATAATTATATTTAAAATATAATTATATTTAAAATATAATTATATTTAAAATATAATTATATTTAAAATATATTAATTCTATAATTATATAAAAATCATTTACATTATATCGGAGGGAATTTTGTAACGAGTGGTGGTGACGAAATTGAAAAACCACAAAACACATTTGCCCTATTTAACTAAGCCAAATATATTAAACAAAATTCGCTGTTGAAGAACAATTGCGGTTCATTTCATTGTTTTTGATTTAAATTGTTTGTTAATGTATATTTTTATTAAATTATATTTATAACGGTAGGCAGAATAAACATATTGTTCATAATTTTTTTAAACATTTTTAAATGTTATTTCACACTTAGGAAAATTGAAAAAGACATTTAAAGAAAACGTATAAAAATTTGAACGCAGCGAAATTCGAACCCGCACCTCCTGAGAACGTCCAGGCGCTCCCACTGAGCCATGCGTTCTACTACCAGCTGCGTCGAAATTCTTATACGCTTTATTACAACTTATTTATGTTGTTAGCATCTAACAATAAAATTTTGTGTTAGCATCTAACAAAAAATATAGTGTAATATGTAATAAAGCTGCAAATCAAATGTTTATATGTTTAAATGTATTTTTCAATATACAGAGTGTATAAAAATGTCAATGCTAAACAACAAAAACTTATAAATTGTTGACCACGATTGATCCTAAAGTGCGAGTTCAACAAAATTCGTTTCTGTTAAAGAACAATTGCGGCTTATTTCATTGTTTTTGATTTAAATTATTTGTTAACGTATATTTTTATTAAATTATATTTATAACGGTAGGCAGAATAAACATGTTGTTAATAATTTTTTTAAACATTTTTAAAGTGTTATTCCACACTTAGTAAAATTGTAAAAGACATTTAAAGAAAACGTATACGTAACAAAAATTTGAACGCAACTAACAACATAAATAAGTTGTAATAAAGCGTATAAGAATTTCGACACAGCGGTTAGTAGAACGTATGGCTTAGTGGTGAGAGCGCCAGGACGGTATTTAGGAGGCGTGGGTTCGAATCCCGCTGCGTTCAAATTTTTATACGTTTTCTTTAAATGTCTTTTCCATATTGTTAATAATTTTTTTGTTACTAAATAATTTTTCTTTTCTTTCTTTTTCATTGTTACAACAATTTATACTATGTTTGTGGATATTCGAATGTTTAACGGTGGAACTCAACGCCGTGTTTTGTCTTAACAGAAAGGTGAAATGCAAGCAATTTAATAATTACGATCATTCTCTAGAATGAGGAGAAAATTCATAAATATTATAAGTTCTATTTTATGCTTGGCCATTTTATTTTATGCCAGAATGGTTTTTAATTTTGTTCAAAGAATTAGTTGGCATGTGTAAAAACGAAACTATACCGAAGGGCGATTTTATATTTTTAAAGGTTATAATTTTGTCATTATTTAAAGAAATTGATTATAATTTTTCAATGTTGTATATACTCTTTATAATAATAAGTATATAATATGTTAGTTACATATACTACCTATTGAAATTGAAACTTGGACAATAAATAAATATAAGTTTTGTGACGGTTATGGGTCACTTGTCTTCTAAATTTCCGCTTTAGATATTGCAAACTATTGAACAAATATATAACTTTTTCAACATTACGCTTTTCTCTATAAGAACAGACAAAAAGAACTTGACGACCACCCAGACTGAAGAGAAAAATTGAAAATAATTTAAATATCAATTAGAAATTGAATCCATATCCGATCAACTTGACAGTCAGCACTGTTTCATTACGCCACGTTGGCATCAATGCCCAGTGATTGTTATTTGTCAACGAAAAAACTTCAGTATGATTGATCGATTTTTCTAGTAACAACTGTTAATGAAGTACATTAAATTATTTATTTCTTATTATTTAGCTGGCGATATGTCAGTGGAAAAAACTAATTTTCATAAGACATGAATTATTAAAATCCGTTCAGTAGATTCAAAAACGTATGTGGCCAAACAAACACATAATAAAACAGTCTATTTGTCGATATGACTGCTTTATATATATTATTTTCCAGTCAGTTCCGGAACCAGTCGTGGCGCAGTGGCACGAACATGTGACTGTAAACGATTGGTAGTGCGATCGATTCCCCTCGAGGAGTGGAAATATTTTTCTTTTCATTTCCTTCGCTCCGGTATCAGAGGCAAAGCGCGGCGTTTATTTCCGCCACTTAACCACGAAAGTGGGGAACGGAGTGTCTTAACACTAGGTTCCCTCTGCCTACCTTGCTATGCACGGGATACAGCGTCAAGCTAACAAAAAAAATATTTTTTTCCTAACCATTTTCATTGTCCACACACATACCTTTTGCTGTTTCATTATAAACTGATAAATAAATAGATACAAACAATAGAAACACTATACATTTATACTTCGCTGGCTAATACCTTTAGACTGTAATATTTAGTCCAGTTTTGAACCACAAACAATCTAAATATGTTTGCAAATAATTTAATAATACAGATTATGAGTTATGCACATACTCGTATATTTGTATGTATTAAAATTAGCTTTGATGTGGTTGATTTTAAGCAGCATTTTAGTTAATAAGATCATTAGGTAACTCTAGCTTTAATATAAATATAGTACATAAAGTAGATGCCAAAATAAAATAATATAATATAATGAAAACTATTGTTGAAAACATATGATAATATAAAAATTTTGGCAGAGCACCCTCTATAATTCAAAGTGCACTTGTGGCATGACATCAAAATTGTCGCTTTATAGCGATGAATAAAAGCAAGTTGTAATAACCCTCTCAGATAAAGAATACTAGTGACCTGCTTGCGGCTTTGCACATGTGAACTATACAATTAGAACAGTTTCGTATTTTAGACTTTCATACCCTATTTCAGCTCTTTAGGGGTTGATTTTTGGAAAATAAAGGCCTTGTAAGCATTTCACCCTGGATCTTCAACTATTTTATTCCGAATTCCATCCAAATCGGGCCAGTTTAGCCGTGAAAGACATGTAACTGACTGCTAAATGGACGATATGTAAGAAAAAATATTATTGAGGACGTTTAGTTATACAATGTACTGAAGTCTAACGGAAAGTAGAGTGATGCCAATGTGTGAATCATTTAAGAATATTTTAATTTAGAGTTTTTATAAATAGCTTTGTCGTCTTGAATAGCAGGACAGAGAAATAAAAATAATTTAAATATAATCATTTCTTCGAGTGGGAATCGAACCTACAACCAATCTGGTATAAACAGGCGCTCTTTAACTGTGCCATAAATTTCTCCACTTTGAAATTCATCAGTCCAAAACTTTTAAAGCTCTCAACTTCTATACAGCATAACAACTTCATGCTTTCTCCCACATAGCACAATAGTCAGAGAAAACCTAGTGTCAAGACACTCCGTTCTCCACCTAAATTCTGCGTACATAAATATAAACAACATTTTAGTACCCACAACTATTCCCAAGTACTCAACGGAGGCAACGAGATAATTATTTGTATACTTAATATGAATATTCACCTTTTACTTAGCAATCTACGTACAAAAGGTACACTGCGCTGGTATGAGACATCCCAACCGCGTCATTTCAGTGCGCTTTATTAAATGCATTTAGCATAATTTGTCTCAAAGGACTTAATACTAAACGTGATGTGTTATGATAGAGGAATATTTGTCTGTCTGTATATTTTATTTATTAATTTCGTGGGGCAGAGTGACGTTGACAAGCGTTCTGACTGTAATAGCGGTTGTGGATTCGATTTCCTCTCAAATGATGAATATATTTAAATTATTTTTATTTCTTCAATTTGATACTTAATATAAAAGGACTGTAAATGCAATTGATTTCAACTTTCGCTCAGGGAAATGGTTATATTTGATTTTTTTATTCCTCGACTTCACTCCATTTTATTGCACGCTCCATTCCTTAACGTTAGAAGTTACAAGGGCGGCGTTGAGTTCCGCCATTCAACAAGCTATGTCTCGAATTCGAAAAGAACAAAATATAGAACGGAGTGTCATTACTTCAGGTTCTCTCTATGAAGTAAGAAAAGCATGAAGTTGATATAATTCTTAATCACCCATAATAAAAAACGGACTAAAAAATTCACTACAAAATAAATATCGATAATTACAAAGTAAGAATAATAAAAAAACCGGCAAAGTAAAGTAAAATGAAAATAACACGTTATAGTCAAAGTTTGTGTAATGAACGGCAAATGGTCCCGAGTTCATATTTATTATTGTGTTGCATACAAAGTTTCATATTAATATCGCTTCGTTTCGCTTCGCTTCGCTTGCCGATGGGAGGAATAATTTAGTTTTTAAAACTTCTAGATTAATACTATGTTTTAATTATATGTACTTTGTAATTGCTGGACGGGGAGGTGATTAACATGTTTTACTTCATGATATTACTTTGCGGGTTCTCATAGTAGGTAGTAGTAGTTGCGCTTTCTCATTTGGCGAAAGTCGTTGAATTTTGAATGCTGTATTATATTTTTTGTATATTTTTTTGTTTATGTGAGTAAACAAAATTAATATTAAAAGAACTGCTGTTTACTAGATGTGTATGCATGGTACAAATGGCAAAATAACATTTTTTACTATTTTTGTCTATGTATCTGTCTTTTTTGTTTCGGCTTATCTCTGGAACAGCTAGACCGATTGTGACGAGGCTTTTACTGGCGCAGCTATTTTTTAAATAAAGAAAAATATTAGAAATTATTCATGTAAATATTTTTGGGGAAAAAAGAAAGACCAATGTTATAAAAAATTTAACGTTACATCCTATAGCTTTATATCTCCAAATAAATCATATATATTTTAAATCCCTTCCATATATTTACTACAAAAAGTTCCAGCCGTTCTTTAATTAGGTACTTTCTTTCTTGTTTATCCCTAATGGAGCATGAATGTGCGGAAAACTTTAATACATAACTAACGAACGCTAAAGTTAGGATTTCCGGGAATGCTACCCTTAAATCAGAAACAATTTGTAAAGTAGTTACATCTATATAATATCGGGGATCCGTAGAAAATATATACTATGAACATTACTGGATGTGTAATAGTTTAAAACATATATTTCAAATACTTAGCTGAACAATTGTATTTAAAAACATGACTAATGGATTTTTTCTAACTTTACAATAATTTCATTATCGTGCGTGATGATGAGAACAAGAGAGCTTTGCAGCAAAAAGGGAAACTAGTGTTAAGACACTATGTTCTCCACTTCCCGCCGAATTCTGGGGGCATGTGGCGGAATTTAACGCCGCGTTTTGCCTCGACACCACAGAGAGTAGACATATTAAACATATCCACTCCTCGAATAGGAATCGACCCACAACCAGTAGCGATTGGCGCTAAGTTGTATCTGGCTACCCTACTCGAAATAAATCGTGAAGCTGAAAGTGAAAAAAATATTAGGGCAATATAAAAATTTGGAATAGATTAAACTTAAACAAAAAACAAGTGAAAAAATCTAGTATTTTGTATATCAACACCTTAGAAATATATTAAATAATTAAAATATACTATATGGCTCACATTCACTTTTGGCGAACAAAAACACGTTGCTAAGGCAACACGTATTTTATGCGTCAACTGTGCACTAGATTTTTCTGTAACGTATTGTAGCATATTGACAATACTTTTTTTCTGCATAGCACCGGAGGCTGAGAGAACTTAGTGTCAAGACACTCCGTTCTCCACTTCTCGCCCAAAACCGTGACATTGCATATTGTCATCTTCACCAGAGAGGAGAAATGGAAATAAATATAATAAACTCGTTCCGCTGAGAAAGAATCGAAGTCATAACTATTCGCAATTATAGTAATCTACTGGGCCACGATAGCCTAAGCCATGTTATACCAAAATAATTCAAAAAACAACTGAAAATTCAATGACCAATTACACAATTGTGATTTTGTTCAAAACGTTATTAAAGTTAAACATAACAAAACAAAAGGGAAAAATGTTTTGAGGCAGCTCCCTAAATCACTCAAATAAGGGGGAAAAGTGTTCGAGTCTATTACAAGGGTAACGGAGAACATCGTTAGAGGGAATTTGTAACTTTCAGTAATTTTATATGTTGTATTGATGTTAGTAACATGTACTGTTTTTCTCTAGTATATAATTGACTATCTTGTGGCCTCAGGTATAGGTACACTAACTATCTAAATGATGGTTATGGGTTTGATTTCCACTCGCAGAAATGATTATATATTATTTTTATTTCTCTACTAGTTTTCTCTCGGTTTTCAAATTTCCGCTCTATTTCGAGTATGTTTAGTAGCGGATTCAATACCGAGAATTATGAGAATGGAGAAATGAAATAATATAACATATAAACAATCAATTTATTAGGAGTGGATCATTATATTAGGGTTGGAATTATGAAAAGTAAAGTAGACTATGTTTAACCTTCGATGATCAACTATATTTCTTCCAAAATTCATTACAATCGGTCAAGCGGCTTAGATTTTTCATATAAATTTTCATCCCCTATATCAAAGCTTTACAGGTCGCTTTTTAAAATAAGTAGCCTATGTTTGACACTGGATTATTTACTACTTTCATTCTAAATTTCATTTAAATCGGACCGGTAGATTAGCCGTGAAAGCGTGACAGACAAACAGATAGACTTTCGCATTCATAATATAAGACGTATAGATATAACATACATATAATTATTCCCCCAAGTATGAATCGAACCCTTACCTATCGCGTTTACATTCGGACTATCCCACTACGCCACAATAACCTCAGCTGATTATTATCTCAAATATTATCTTATTTAGAATGTCATCTAAAAAGCAGGAAACTCATAAAGTCATATCTCGTATCACTGTTTCATATATTTTTACGCGAAACGTAAGGAAGAAAATTTTGTATTTTCCCGACAAAATGAGAGCTAAGGCTTACGGCTTGCTGTATAAAAGGTGAAAAATCTTAGGTAAGGGCGAAACTGTGACATAAGGAAGGGTTCTGCATATATTAGTAGGTATATTGAAGAACATAATATCTATTATCGAAGTATATTCTTTATAGATTTACATACATATAAGTTGTAATATTTCAGTTATGTTAAGTTCAAATAAGATATTATAAGTTCAATTAATATATCTTATAGTATATTCGCGTGGACTTTATAGTTTTTATAGTATTTTCACGAGGCTATCGTAGCGCATTGGTGCACCGTCTGACTGTAAACGCAATTTTTTTTTTTTTATTGAAGCCAAGGGGGCAAACGAGCAGAAGGACTACCTGATGGTAAGTAATTACCTTCACCCGTGGACATCCACAACATTAGAAATGTTGTAGATGCGTTGCTGACCTTGAGGTGGGTGGAGGAATGGAGGGAATAAGGATGGGGATGGTGGGAATAGCTGTCTTACATGCCATCGAACCGGAACACATCATCAGATGCTTGGTGGTTCGTCTTTGACATGATAGTGGTCGCGAGCCAGTCGGAGAATGAATCTCCTACTACTGGGTTACCCGCCTTTTACGGGACGCTGCCCAGCGTCGGAGGGGAATTGTATTCCAACCCGTCCCCCCACGGGGAGAGAGAGCGATGGTTGTATATTCTATTTCCACTAGGTAAAATTATATTATTTTTTTCCATATCTTCGCTTTGGTACCTAAGACAAAACCCGGCGTTGACTTCCGCAAATCAACACGTAATATCTCGATATCGGTCAGAGGGGGGAGTGTGTGTTGACACTAGACTCTCTCTAACTACCTTGCTACCTGGAGCAAATTTTTATTAGTATTTATTATTACACAAAATAAAATAAACGTCGCTCAGTAACATTAAAACATATGTACCATAAAAAAAGTGCTATACTTATTTTATGTCAACAAAAACACTCCAATATTATGGTATAAATATTGAGTAACAATTTTGATTTTCGCCTTTCTCTCATTGAATTTTATCGCAATATGTCCACCGCAATGATGACAATATCAAAATTATTTCGTTACGTTTCATGTTTTAACAAAACTATTTCGTTATATGGATGTGTACAAATTAAAGTATATTATTTTTATTTATATATATATCTTTTTTTTTCTAGTTTATTTTTCATGAAAGAGAACTAAGTGTTAAGATACTCCGTTTTTTTGATTCTTTTGAATGTTGAGACATTGCCTGTTGAATGGCGGAACTCAACGCTTCACGCCTTACCGTGAAAAGAGAAATAATTTAAATTTAGCCTTTCCCTGAGCGAAAAACGAATCAAAAATTATTGTGTTTATTATGAGAAGCTGCCATTGGGCCATGATGACCTCAAAAGCCCTGTAATATTATCATTAAAAATAATTAAAATTAAGTAAGTAAAAAACTATTTTTTAATATTTTAGTATTATACTTGGAATTTTAAACATCAGTAAAATTATACAAAAAATAATAACATAGAACTAGAACGCGCAACATTTACAGTAAATATACAATCACACAAAAACAAACTCAGTAAAACATAAATCTAGTACAAAACACTCATTAAACAGCTGTTAATTAAAAAAACCAAAAGGATTCTCACAAAAAAATACAATTTTTCACCGCAAAAGATCTCTGAAATATAAACATCCCTTGGGTACGTTAGCTATAATTGCAGCCTCCGGTTGAAAGGACCTGATGAAAGCGTAAGGAGTGTAGATAGACCGCCATGCCATACATACCCTAACCTATCTTATCTTTAGAAGTGTAAAGTACATTTTCACTATATGCATACAGACTTATTAATATTACACTCTTTGAATGGGTGAAAAAACGTTTTGTAGAACAAAGAACTACGTGTGGGATTCAATGAATTGTAGTCGATTCATTTTTTAAGGTTTAGTTTCATTTAAAGTTATTATTAGTTTAAATTTTATAAATTCATTTCATGTCAAGTAATTTTGTCAATATTATGTTTTATGATGAACTCATGAAAAAAATTAATTGATAATAAATAAAATAAAGTTTCATGTAGTAACAGTACAGTATCCATATATAAGAAAGATATATGTATTTGTTCATAAATAATTCACAAACCTGTTAGTTAATAAAAAAATAGTTTTTCAAATTTTGAATTAGTTTTTCATATTTCAAGTGAATAAAGTTCAAATTTTGGATTTTTTGTCTTTATCCATCACTCTCATTTCATAGACCAGCGAGATAATAACCTAAGACAATACCCAATTCCAAGGTAACCCTAACCTATCTTATCTTTAGAAGTGTAAAATACATTTTCACTATATGCATACAGACTTATTAATATTACACTCTTTGAATGGGTGAAAAAACGTTTTGTAGAACAAAGAACTATGTGTGGGATTCAATGAATTGTAGTCGATTCATTTTTTAAGGTTTAGTTTCATTTATAGTTATAATTAGTTTAAATTATATAAATAAATGTAAAGATATTCATTTTGTTTAGGCTACGTTTTATTGAGAACACAAAGGATCTCCTTTGTGTGTTCGATCGATAATAAATTTATAATAATAAGAAATTAAGCAAATTATTACAATCTATGTACAAATATAATTAACAAAAAAGTTAGTTTACCTAAATAAGTTTTGTTTTAAATAAAGTTCTTATTTCGGCTGTATAATCTTTATACTTGTCTCTCATTTCATAGCCAGCGTCATGTTTTTACCTTATAACATGATTATCAGAGAAAAAGTGTTGAAAGAAAGATAATCCCTTCTCAACTAACAGCCCGAATTAAAAAAAATTGCGTGCTGTATCCTGCACACAGCAGGGTAGGCTGAGGGAACGTAGTGTTAGGACACTCTGTTCCCCACCTTCCGCCAAAGTTGGAGGCATATGGTGTAAGTGGCGGAAATCGACGCCGCGCTTTGCCTCATTGCCAAAGCGAACAAAATGGAAATATTAAATAAACCCGCAACCAGAAGCTTTACAGTCACATTTTGTGCCACTGAACCACGACCCCATTAAAATATTTTTTAATTAAACTATTCCCTAACCAAAAATCGAACCAGCAACCATAGTAAAGTCAAACACTACCACTAAACCATGATGGAGCTATAATAATTGTTTTGGAAACATATTCCATTTCTAAATTATTTTTTACCGCTTTTAATATCAGCCACGTATGACCCTTGTCGGTTACAGATTTACATGAATTTTAATTGAGGTACACAGGTACATTATCATAATGTATACGATTTTTTGGTTGTACAAAAGAGACCTTTCGTTTTTATTTTACCGAGTTTTAAGGGACTGAAACAAATTTTATTTTCGTAATGGAAATTGTTATGTTTTGTGTAATGATGACTGGTTTAATTAAAACAAATAACGTTATATAGATATATACTACAATGTATTTACGCGGGAATATAAATATTCTATGTTTAGACTAATTTAAAGCTTCTCGCTGTATCCCGGACACAGCAGGGTAGGTAGCGGGAACTTAATGTTAATACACCGCGCTGCGCTTTTGTCTCGATACCAGAGCGAAGAAAGGGGAAATATTAAATATTTCCACTCCTCGAGTGGGAATCGAACCCACATACAATCGCGTTTACAGTCATCTCACCTCCCAGAAATTCCTCCCATTTCTTTTTCATATTTATGTATGTATTTTTTTTATATTTATATATAAGCAAATAATGTTAGCATAATTTTTACTATATTATTTACAAAAGCAAAGGTCGATAAATATTTACCTATTGAGAGATTTTTTTCTAAACTTTTCGACATAAACTTCCAGAAAAACGTACATTTTCTGAGATAATTTATGTAAAAAACAGTAAAAAAAATTGAACTAATTAAAGATTTTTATGTATTACATATAATATATTGATTTAAGTGGCCAGTCGTGGCGCAGTGGCACAGACGTGTGACTTCCAACGACTGATTGTGGGTTCGATTCCCACTCAAGGAGTGGAAATATTTAATATATCCATTTTCTTCGCTCTGGTAGCGGTGCGGCGTTAAGCTCCACCTCTAACACGCAATGCCTCCAAAATTCAGTGGAAATTGGGGAACGTAGTGTCTTAACACTAAGTGCCCTCTGCCTACTCTGCTGTGTGCGGGATACAGCGAGAAGCTAAAAAAATATATTATATTAATATATATGTTATTGGTGGAGACCGAAGTGATAAAAAGTTCTTTCTCACAACCTTAGCAGGGAAAAGGGTGAATCTACTTTTCATATATTGATTTCAAACAGAAAAAGAGTTCTTTAAATAATATACCCCTTCACACGCTCCGTTAAGAACGTGAGCTTAAATATGTTTAAAAATAAAAGGTACAAGAATCAAATCTAGCAAAAGCAAAAAAACGCTTCAAACGAGTGTGTACTTTTGATCAATTTTGTATATATAAAATATTACGTTCACCTGAATAATAATTTCCACTGTTTGTTCAACTTTTTTCTTTATAATACAGTGTTTTTACGATTTCTCTTGTGCCGTGTTGCTAATCATTTTGATACTGTTCATTGAATTATTTAACGAATTAATTATATTATTGGCTAATTATGTGTATTGGTGAACGAATATCAGGGGTCGTTTGGGAAATGTCAGATTGTGACATATTGTGTGGGAGAGTATGATTTTCGGTCTAAGGCAATTAATATATTAGTGATTTCTTTTTTTTCTTTTTATTTAGACGCTGCAGACATACATTATGGTTCATGCATTATTTTTGAAATATTCTTCATTTTTATATAAACTGCAGTTTTTTTACTTACATACTTAAAAGTAAGGCTTATAAAATATACCCTAAGAAAGTCCAGTCATTTTTATTTCAATTTTAAATTGCCTTTTTTCATATAAATACAACTTCTTACATATTAAATGTAACTTATCTAATTTAATATATGTATGTATATAACTAATAGTATTACTTATTATTACAATTGATATATTTCTTATTCAAGAATAGGAAGGGGAATAATCACAAGTATATAAATACTGGTTTGATTAGTTCAGAAATTGCGAATTATATATGGAAATGGGTAATCTGTACGCCTTATATTACTAACTTTACTCTACTAGATACTCATTAAATAAAATGACAATTGAAAAATAAATTTATAAAACATTATAAACGATTCGAACCCGCGCCTCCTTAAAACGGCTCAGACACTCTAACCGCTAAGCCATGCGCACTACTACCAGCTGCATCGAGATTCTTATAAACTTTATTACAATTTATATTTGTTTTTACCATATCTGTAGAGAGATTTAACAACAAAAATAAGTTCTCGTTGCGTTAAAAAATTTATACGCTTTCTAAATGTGTTTTTAAATTTCCTAAGTACGTGAATAACACTTTAAAAATGTTAAAAAGTAAAATGACATTATATTTATTGTGTCAATTTAACTTACAGTTTTATGTAAAACATTAAATTAATTAACAATTCAAAACCTCAAACGTAGCAGGATTAATATCAGCCATTTCTATTGTTCGTAATAAAAAAAGTGTGAAAAAATTTAAATCAAAGTAATTTTTATTGAAGAACGGAGTGTTTGACACTAGGTTTTCTCCAACTACCCTACTGTGCGGGTAAAAGATATAACTGCATTTTTAGTTTAAAAAAAATAAAATTTAATTTAATAGCTTCACGCTATATCCCGCACACAACAGGGTAGGCAGAGGGAACCTAGTGCTAAGACACTCCGTTCGCCACTTTCCACCGAATTCGGAGGCATTGCGTGTTAAGTGGCGGAACTTAACGCCGCGCTTTACCTCGACACCAGAGCGAAGAAAATGGAAATATTAAATATTTCCATTCCTCGAGTGGGTATCGAACCCACAACCAGTCGTTTACACGCTTGTACCACTGGGCCACACGACTGGCACAATTTTATGTAAAGTATTAAAATAATTAACAATTTATAAAAGCTCAAACGTGTCAGAAATTTTTGACGTTTTTATTGTTCTAAATCAAAAAAATGTGAAAAAAACAAAATATTCTTTAATAAAGAACGGAATGTCTTCACACTAGGTTCTCTCTGACTACCCTGCACTGCGCTTAAAAAACGGTAAGCTGCAATTTTATTAAAAAAACAATACTTACTTGTATATTTTATTAAATGAATTCTATTTAAGACAATTGTCGTAATTCTTTTATAAAATTTAGAGATTTACTACAAAATCTTTCTTCCACATACATATATATGTTATCTAAGTACTGTAGCAATTTCGATGATCACATTATATTAGTCTGGACGGCCAGAGGCGATGCCTGCAGCGGTTTAGGTACATCCTGCTACTGCAAGCTTATCGAATTTTCTGATTAAAATTGTTTAGATATCTCTCTCTATATTTTTGTTTGTAAACTTGAATACATAGGACAATAAAAATTAAATTAATTAAAACAAGTACTGTAGCTTTACGTTTTTTTTCGTATAGGAAGTAGGAGTAGGAAGAGAGAATGTAGTGTCTCTACTTTGGCCGAAACCGAGTGCCTGTTAAATAGCAAAGTTTAACGCCGCGCTTTGTCTATTCACTAGTACGGAGAAATTAAAATAATTTAAATATATTAATTTCTTCGAGTTGAAATCGATATACATTTTCTACGCTTTGGTGGTGAGGGCAAAGCATGGCGTTAAATTCCGCCACATAACACGCAATGCCTCCGGAATCCGGTCGAAAATGAGAAACAGAGTGTCTTAACATTAGGTCCCCTATGTCTATCCTGCTGTGTACGGAATGCAGTATGAAATTTATAAAAAAACTTTACATAAGAAAACTCATGAAGCAATTAAAAACTTAAGGTTGAAACCACAAATTTTGACGTAGTAAAGGTGAAAACAACTAAACCAGTAAACGTGTGGTAGAAATCAATGTGTGGTACTAATATAAACATTTTTTAGTAAAGCTGATATGGATTTTGGTGTATTCCCGCATACCATAGTAGTCAGCGAGAAATTAGTCAGAACACTATGTCCCCTAATTTCTATCTGGAATTGAGACATTGCGTATTAAGCGGCAGAACACAACGCCGCGCTTTGTCTCGCTTAGTAGCAAGAGCAGAGTAATGGGATAAATTTCTTCTATGCCCGAAAAAACGTGAAAATTTTAAACATTTAAAAAGTATAAAAATTACAAAAACCCAACACCTCATTATAATATACAAGAGAAAACCAATCTGTCCATAACAATATAATAAAAATATACTTAATTTTAATATCTTAATTTGTACCGTCACAGGTGTTGCAGTAATAAAATCTTTTGATCAAACCCATTAGACAAACGGGAGCCGCTATAAGCCTCTGAATAATTTCATTAAATAATTCAATTTTATAAATGAATATTCAGCAAGTTATATTTAATTTCTAAGTGACAAAATTGAATTTACTTAATATTTTATACACCCTTGTATTGAAATGATTTATAGGATTGGGAATTTGAAGTGATTTCTTGTTTGACTTTGCTTATTTTAAAATGTTCTAGTGTGAAATAGAAAAACAGCTTCACGCTGTTTCCCGCACAGTAAGTAAGAAAGAATATAGAGTCAATATACTCCGTTCTCCGCTTTACGCTTTACTGTAATATTCTAATCTATGAAGATACAAAAAAATAAAAAATAAAGTTGCGGCGTTAAGTTCCGCAACTCAACGTGAACGTGAAGAACGTGAAGTTGGTAAAGAAGCATTAAATTTTATACTGTTGTTTTTTAGCTTCACGCTGTATCCTGCACACATCAGGGTAGGCAGATAGAACCTAATGTTAAGGCAGATGGAACCTAATGTTAAGACACTCCGTTCTCCACTTTCTGCCGTATTTCGCATTATGTGTTGATTGGCGTTACTCAACACTGAATCATTAGGTAATGTATAAATAAATCATAAGTACGAACTAGCAGCTGGTTAATAGATTTTATTATTGCATAATATATGTATTTTACAATGCGTGATGCGCTATAATATTCATATACATTAATTGAGCTATTCGTTCTTACCGACATTTAATGTTTTTTATTTATGTTCAGTATCATATTTTTTTATTAAGTAATTGTTCATTAAGTAAAGTGAAGAACGGAGTTTCTTGAAGTACTGTTAAGATACACTGTTTCGTACTTATTCTCCCGTGTCACAGACATTGCATGTTGAGATGCGGAACTAAACGCTGTGGTTTGCCTTTTCCCCGCAGCAAACGAAAGTAAATTTAAACATAACCATTCCTCGGATGGAATCGAACCCAGGACCATCACACCGACAGACAGTCGTTATTATAATACACGATGACGCCCTCTAAAGTAGAATCCTACAAAATTATATAAAAATACATCATTCTTAAAAAAGGCTTATATTATATCGGTATAATACTTTTTGTTGGCTGAAAATATGTTAAAAGGCAATTTAGGGTGATATCTGACATTTGTGGTGCTCTAAATAAGTACTCTCATTTCATTTCGAAATGCTGGAAAGTGACAAGTGCTGTGTTTACACACTTTCGACTGATTTACAATTTTACAATACGCTAGTACTGTCGTGTAGTATCGTTAATAATGCGGTTTTTTATTGAATAAATTTGATAATTGAGTTTTTTTTTAATGAGACAACGATTGTTATATTTTTGTTAAGTAAAATATTTAGACTAACAGAAATGTGGGACGACCACCAACAAAATGGACTCACGATCTTGTCAAAATGATGGGCCGTCACGGTATGCGGATGCGAAGAGCCGACAACCGAATTGATTGGAAGTCTAAAGAGGAGACCTATACCCATCAGTGGGTGAATAAGGGTTAAAAAGAGATGAGAGAGAAATATTTATATTTTCCCTTTTTTGATGGCTCAGGATTATTAGCAACCATGTTTTAATTTACTATACTGCTTGTAGGCAGTGAACTGTAGGGCAGGACGGAATTATATTTTTACTATTATTATAATAAATTAAATAAGACTAAAAAAATCACGGAGTGTCTTAAGATTACGTTCTCTCTGCCTTGTTGTAATAATTGTGGGTTTCATATTATAGCAGAGAAATAGTTATACCTAAATTATCTTAATTTCTCCGGCTCCAAAAAGACTTACCACAGCGTTTAGCTACACCACTCAAATTCTAATATCTTGAAGTCGACTAAACGTTGAGAACAGACTATCAGAATCTAGATATTTTTTTTCTTTAAATAAAAACACTTTATACAGTATGAAGCTACAATATATTAAGCTTTCATGTAATAAAGTCTTAAGTGTGTAAACGCTACGAATTGTATTGGAAAGAAAAATGGTATCGTTGTCACGGTTTTTATAAAATTGAATAAGACTTGTTTTGTTTTAAGATGTGCCATAAATATTTTGAAATATTTTTACAATAAAGTTAGTGTTATTTTGCTTTCTCATATCATTATAATGATTACATTATATATAAAGAAATTTTAATAATTACGTTAAGGGAATTACAGAAGACAGAGCTTTATGCTCAAAGATCTGTTTTTGATTTAAAAACGCTATTTGAGACTAGTGGCGCAAAGGCACAAAGTGCGATTGTAAACGCGACTGGTCGTGGGTTCGATTCCCATTTGAAAAATTGGAAATATTGATTATTTCCGTTTTCTTCGCTCTGGTGTCGAGGCAGAGTACGACGTTAAGTTACGCCACTTAACACGTAATGCCTCCAGAATCCGGCGGAAAGTGGGGAACGTAGTGTCTTAACATTAGGTTGTGTGTGCGGGATACAGCAAAATTCTTTTTCGTCCTTGTGGTGTACTATGCATAAATTTAACAAAAATGCATTTTTTATTGGTACAATATTTCCGTCAACACACATAAGTCTCAAGTTCTTTGTAAAGCTGACAGACACAATTAGCTCGGAGGCCTCGTTTTGTTTAGTCTAGCTTATATAAATAGTCTGTTTTCATATTTCACTTGATAGTAGAAACTTTTAACTTTTTAAAAGCTCTGTTATTTTTTTCTCAAAGTAAAGTTTATTAAGCCCGACTTTAGTGGAGTTGGTTAATATTTGCATTTTGACATTTGGTAGAATAATATTTGACTTAAATGCTGTCTGACTGTAAAAGAAATTGTTAGTCATTAGAAGAACTTTTTAGTTAGTAAGTTGTAGATTCAGTTCTCGATTGAAGTAATAATTATATCAAAAACTACTTGTGTAGGCTTAAACCTTTTCTTTCTTTCTTTTGTATTATCGAATCGAAATCGATAATGAAACGTTAGATTTTGTTTTTTCCCTTCCACTACCATTGACATTGCATGATTGATTGAGACATTGTGTTAAGTTGAAAAATTCTACGCGGTACCTTGACTTAGATACCAGAGCGAAAACATCAAATTAGTTTAAATACTACCCTCTGACTGGGAATCGAATCTACAACATTTACGCCACGGCAGACTTTTTCCTACTCCCGTCTAAGTCATTTATATACTAAATTTCAGCTTTTTACGCGCAATAATTTCATCTGTGTGTTATCTGCCACTCACTTAGCGAGTAAACGAAAAGTTTTATGTATGTATATTGATTGATCTTGTTTTGTTGACGAGAAGTCGACAATTGGATGTTTTATGACTATGATATTTTTTGCCTGTTTACTAATATCCGAAATGGGAGTGTACAAAAAATATTTCTGTATTAACATGATTACTTAATTCTTCGTTTGTTACTTAATAGTAAAATAAACTTCAGAAAGAAGTATGCAGTGACCGTAGTGTTTTGCGCTCCGTTCTCTATGACTATTCCGCTATGGATAAAGCGCAAAATTATAAAAAAATGTAAACGTTAGTAAAATTTAGTTAATAAAAACTAGCGGCCCGCTCGCGGCTTCGCCACGTACTACATAACTACATAACTGTTTCGGAGCGGTGGATTAGCCGTGAAAGGGTGACAGACCTTTCGCATTTATAATATAAGTATATGCATATTTTAGTTTCATTTCCGGCTTTTTCCCTTTTGCCTTTAGCGAAATCCAGTGTCTAGGCACTTCGTTCTCCACTTTCCAACCAAAACCGAGACATTACGTTTCGAGTGACGATCTTAACGCCATGCTCAGTCTTTACCAGAGTGATATTTATGATGAAAAATTTAAATATCGAGTCGGAATCCACAACCATCGCGTTAACACTCAGACGCTATCTCGCGGTACGACGACCTCAATATGAAATATCATATTTCATATTTTTGTATAAATTTTCAAAAACATCTGCATATATATAATGTAGAAATTCAAAGCTTCGCATAGCATATTCTACATATAAAAAAATGAACCCTTCCTAATTCATATGTATGGGCGAAAATCTGAATAAAATGTGAGCACTCGATTCCTTTATTACGAATACCTGTGCTTTATTCCGCCCTCGTTTGACATCAACGACTTTGGATAATTCAGCATATCCAATATTTCATAAATTTTCATACATTCTTAAGGCTTTTGAGTAATATTGAGATCGAAATACCTAAATAAAGACAAAGCTCGGTATTGATTTACGCCAGTCAATATGAAGTGTCTGGAAAATGGAAAACGGAGTACCTTGACACTAATTTCTCTCTGACTACGCTTTTTCTCTCTGACGGAAAAGAGTAAATTTAAAAAATATATAATAATAGATAACATAAAGCTGTAATGCCGATGGTAGTAGGTTAAAAGAATTATAAAACAAAGTAACTACTCTTTCATATCTGGGTTCCCTTTGTCTGTAATTTATTTAAAAGTAAAAGTATGAAAATAAAGTAAAAAAAGTATAAATTTAATTTTTCCTCTAAGCGCATGCATATATATTTTGTTTAAGTTTTATGTGGAATTAGCGTAAAAATCATCGATATTTATAGATTTATCAATACATTTTTACTTTTGAAAAAAAATATAAATAAATTTAATTAATGTAAGTAAAATTTGCCAATACCAAAGTTTCTAGGCAAATTATACTTTCCGAAAACAATACCAAAGATCTTATATCTAAATTTAGTCTTATTTTTTGTTGGTAAGACTTGTAAATCTTATCCTATAGCTATTTTTTCTTTTTTCTTAAAATAAGTTATTTTTTGTTAAATTATACTAAAATATAAATTTTTAAATTATTGCAAATTATTAATAATTTTACATACTTTAATCTATATATGTACATTTTGCATATAAAGATAAGTAAGGAGTTAGGCTTACTGGAGAATAGAGTGAAGTAGTAATATTCCCTCCCGCGTGATACAAAAAAATACATTAAAAAGACCGTAAAACAAACCTTTTATATATAGCTTTACGCTGTATCCGGCACACAGGAGAGTAGGCAGAGGGAACCTAGTGTTAAGACACTCCCTTCCCTACTTTCCGCCAAATTTTGGAGGCATTAAGTGTTAAATGGCGTAACTAAACGCCGCGTTTTGCCTCGACACCAGAGCGAAGAAAATGAAAATATTAAAAGTTTCCATTCCTCGAGTCAACTTTTCCACTCGTTTCAAATCGACAATGCCAAAAAGGGAGATTGGTAAGCATATAACCCTCTATAGGCATAGTATTTTATAGCCTACCTCGAACGTGACAAATAAAGGAGTCAATTTTTATGAAATGGAACGTGAACCCGCCAAACTATGTTAGTCCTACGCTTCACTAAAGATGAATATTCATTTATGCGTGAAATTTTCTTAGGAAAATTCAAAATATTCGCTCACAATCCAACGCCTTCCGTTTGAAAAGATTTGTAGGTAATGTTAAGATATTTGGATATGCTTTCTGCATGAATTATATATTGATTACGAATTTTTATGTTGTTATCTGTTATCGGAGATCATCGTGGCGTGGCAATATACTATCTATCTGTAAACGCGATTGCTTGTAGATCCAACTCTCTTTCGGAAAAAATATTCTATTTATTATGTGTTTATTTTAGTATCTCCGCTCTCATACGACAAAGCGTGGCGTTTAACTTTGCAACTCTAGACACAATATCTGAAATTTGGACAAAAAGTGAAGAACGGCTTATCTTGACACTAGGTTTTTTTCTGTCTATTCTGTTATGCGGAAAAAGGTAAACCTAAAAATTAATATAATCTTCACAGCAAAGAACCTTGAAATATATTATTCTATTCTATTAACAATTCTAATTAAAAGTTAAAAATTATTCTGTCTTCATGAATAGAACTCAATTTCACACCTATGTTTTTAAAATAAACTACAGAAATATCTATATATTATAGAAGTCAATTAAATCACCTTCTGGGGTACATTTTAAGGAGTATCATCAACCATAATGTATTTTAACTGTACCATAACGCTCTGTTAGGCGCCTTTTAAAGTGTTATGATAATATAAATAGTCAAATTTATTATAGTGTTATTTCTGTACGTTTGAAAGAATGTGTTTGATTTACATCACCTACTTTTTAGTTTAATATAACATAATCACGCAGATATACCTATATGTTCTTCATTATTCTGCATACAACATTTTTAAAAAAACGTGAGCAGTAAATTACAGGATTATATTTTACAATTTATTATTAAATTCTTATTACTTACTCCGTAAAATATGAAAAACCAATAAAAATAAAAAATATACATTAAAAACACACATATATACTCGTATACACAATTTTCTTTTAAAATCTATCGACAGTATCTAGCCGAATGTGTATCAAATAAATAAAATGCAAACAAAAACCGTCTAAAAAGCAACCTTTGCCCTATTTCCGTGGTAATGAAGTATTCATCACTCGCCTCCAGTGTGTACCGTTATGGAGTTAATTTACAAGCTGATGCTTGTGTGTAGTTGATGAAATTGGAAACAGTTGTGTGTTTTTAGAACAAAGTCGTGAATGGATATTTTAAATGTTTTTTTTTTGTATTAATTAGTATTATAATGCCTAACTGACAGACATGCGCATATCGAGTATGTTTGTCATTTACGCTTTACCGGTCAGATTTGGATGAAATTCGGTGTGAAAGTAGCTAGAAAGTAGATATAGGTTTAAAAATTAGCTCCTTTTTTAATAAAATGTAGTGAAAATTTGTTTTGTATATCTAAACCGCTTGACTGATTTTGATGATTTTTTTCAGGAATATAATGTATGACGCAAGGCTAAAGATAGAGATTTTTAAAAATAAACTACTAAGGCTCAAATAGGTGATGAAAATTTGAGCGAACAATATAATAATGTTTAATATAAGTGAGACCACGGACTATCAAAAATACGAAGCAGCTATAATTGTGTAGTTCACGCGAGTGAAGTCGTTGTATAGATGTTTAAAATATATGTACATTTGTATTTGTATGTATACGTAACACAAGAACGAGTTATTATGTTTCGGTGAAATTTCCTACACAATAGATAGATCGAGGTAAGCCATCATGGCTCCGTGGATCTGCATTTGAGTGTAAACGAATTTTTTTTGAACGAATATTTTAAAATTTTATAAATTTATAATTTTTACTGAATACTCTCTATGATGTAATAAGAAAAAAAATGTAAATGAGAGAGTGTTTTAGGTTCTCTCTGCTTAAGTAAGACTTATCTTTTTTATTGATCTCCTTTTACATACTTAATGTAAAATATTAATAATTAACCAGAAATTTGAGTACAGCCACTAAAAATAGCGTTATTTCTCACATTCGGAAAGTGGAATAGAAGTGTAATAAATGTTGAAGACAAAAAATTCACTGTGTTTCTCGTATAACACGATAGTCAGAGTGAACTTAGTGTCAGGACACTCCATTCTCCATTGTTTTATTGGCACGTAAAGCGATGTCCGTTTAGTCCGTAAGGCACTTCAGCTTATAAATTATACAGTAATTTCTATAGGCTGGGTCTATCCAATAACATGAAATAAATAACAATATAAAAAAAATAACTTTCTGGGATCCAGAAGTTCCTGAGTTCCTAGAATAAAAAAAGTTTAAAAAGTTTTAAGATTCAAGCCTTCAAATTTTGTATCAAAATTCGTCCTACATTTCGGTAAATGTTGCTACAAAATTATACAAAGATATAATTATATTAGTTGTTATAAAACGTCGTGGCCATCGTGAGGCAATAAGACAGCGACTGACTGTAAATGCAGTTGTGGGTTCGATGCCCATTCGCAGTAATGAATTTAATAAAATTTAATTTCTTCGCTTCAATACTATAGACAAAGCGCGGTGTCACGAAATATCTTCATTTCAGACAGAGTGTCTTGACACTAAGTTCTCTGAATACCCTACTATAAAAAAATCCAAAACTTGTAATATAAAAAAACGCTCATGACAAGCACCACGCCTTAACGAATATATTTTAAGCTGTTAATGAAACGCTATTCGAAGCTTTTGATGGAGGCTAATTATAGCGCCGCATCGGCACTCTAATCTACATGTAAATAACAACACTATATATTAAGTTGTAACAAATGACATCACCAAATGTAAATGCATAATATATAACAAGGTAGAATAGATGTTAATTGTTAATTTATGTACTGAAATTTGCAATATTTTATTAATAAATGACAAGTTTTGATTTTTTTAATATTTATGCGTTTATCATTTTAATTTTAAGTTAATGATTAATTAACGTGAACACTAAAATAAGGAATTAATCAGAGAACCTAGTGTTGAGACACTCCGTTCCCCACTTTCCGCTGATTTTTGGAGACATTGCGTGTTAAGTGGTAGAACTTAACGTCGCGTTTTGCGCAGGACACCAGAGTGAAGAAAATGCAAATATTAAATATTTTCACTCCTCGTGTGAAAGCCAACTCATCGAACCCACAATCAGTCGCCTTACAGTCTTACTTTGTGCCACTGCGCCACGACTGGCCCCGTAATATGTTTACACTTAGGAAAAATTAACGTTTATAAAATAGATAGATATTAATCCCTGGTCCTTTATAGATGACGCTGTCATGTGCTCCGCATACAGAATTTCATGAAATTCTGTTTATCTTTTTGTATGTAATTATATCCAACTTCACGGTTTTCTGAGTGAACTTCGAGTCACGATCATTTATTATCCACTTACCTGCTGAAATTGGAACATTACGTATTAAACAGCGAAACTCAACGCTTTACTTTTTATTGTCGACAATGAAAATAATTAAATTACATAGACTAAAATATTTAAAAAAGAAAACATATTGCTTGTAATATCTAATTGCGACAATTGTATACTTGCGATTCGATTGCAAAATACAATAAGTCGCGAACGTAGCCGTTGCAAGCAATCGTATCGTAAATGGTTGAAAAATGAAGAACAGAGTGATAGACCATTATGTTCTTCATTTTTCATGTGAATACGAATACGATACGAAACATCTACGATGTTGTGACTACTTACTCCCTTAGTACTCCACAAAACAATATATAAGTGTAATCATTCAGTTATTTTTTTTTAAATATTATTAATTTTTCTAATATGAATAAGGGTGGCAAGGTAAATAAGAAAAATGTCATAGTGTTCTCCGTCCTCCGTCTTATGGACAATGGGTCTTAACTGGCGTAACTTAATGCCGCGTTTTGTCTCAACAGAGCGGAGAAATGAAAATGAAAATAATTTAATATTAAATGAAAATTGATTGATTACAAGTAAATAATTTAAGTAAAAATTGTTCTTCAAAATGAAGTTAAATTCACAACTAATCGAATTTCCAATCATACATTATTGCGCCATTCAATAGCTTCAAAACAATAAACAGGAAACAGTGTTCCGTAAAATCATTATACAACAAAAACTATGATTCTCTACAAATACTATTCAAAGTTATTGAAATAATATTATAATACAAGACGAAAGTTATAAGGAAGAGGTCTTACATTACCGACCCTGACCCGCACGCCTTCGTTTATAACTTCTGTAAGTTGGCTGGCTTTGATGAAGTATTAATTATAGCAAGTATTTATTTAACCTTTGCAAAAGCTATTGGGGAAATTATGAGATAGCCTTTGAAATGTGTGTATATTAAATAATTAATGTACAGAAAATCTATCTATTTAACCAAGTATGATAAAATGGTGAAAACGGAACGTTCGTCTGATTAAAAATTAAATTAATTTAACCCTCGAGTAGGAATTGAACCCTCAAGTAGTTGTGTTTATAGTCGGACGCTGTCCCACTGCGCCATGTTGGCTTCGATAGAAAACAATATAGAACCAAGAAATATAACTTTAAGTACAATTAAGTATTTTAAGTATATAATAATTAAATTATTTTTTTACAAGAAAATACCTAGAATTTAACTAATTGAAAATTATAGTAGGGTGACCGAATCTCATTCTTGTTACGTCCGTTTCTTATATTGAATTTTAATATCCATACTACTATTATAAGTGATAAAGTCTGTTTGTCTGTCTGTTACACTCACTCATGGCTAATCTATGTGTCAAACATAGTCATAAATAGATTTTAGTACTCTTGTTCCAAAAATACAAGGTTGAAATATAGGATAAAAACCGCTAGTATTATTAAGCACCAGTGGCATAAGCGTGTGACTGTAAACGACTGGTTGTGGGTTCGATTCCCACTCGAGAAGTGGAAATATTTAATATTTCAATTTTCTTCGCTCTAGTGCCGAGGTAAAGCGCGGCGTTAAGTTCCGCCACTTAACAGGCAATGCCTCCGAATTCGGCGGAAAGTGGGGAACGGAGTGTCTTAGCACTAGGTTCCCTCTGCCTACCCTGCTGTGTGCGGGATACAGCGTGAAGCCAAAAAAGTAATTTAGGTAACGCGAGCGAAATAGCCGCTAGTATAATTATAATAATGCCTATTTTTTTTATTCTAAAACAAGCATACTCTCGCAAAGTATTTTCGCCATAATTCATTGACACACGTCACAGAAGTTTGTCATACGACACCCTTGGGTGTTGAAATTTCGTAGAAACTCAGTCGATCTTAATTAATTAGCCCATGGTCCCATAACTCGCGTACAAACATTAAGTTCAGTTATTTACTTAGAGAAGTCTGTATCGATTTTCCTAATACGAAATCTATATATCTTTAAAGATATGGGTACTTTAAATACCTACTGTTATTTTAAACCCATCCAGAAAGACATACTTTTATTGAAAACCCGTTATAAGTCTTAAGAGCGAAAAGTAAGACATATTACATTCTTGTTTTTTTTCGTATAGCAAGGCAGACAGAGAGAACCTAGGGTGTAATCATTCTGTTATTCACCTGTCGCGTGAATCTGTGATATTGCATATCGAGAGACTTAAGTATTAATTAATACCTAAATAAAAAAATATTATTATTATTTTAATTTGAAAGCCTATTCCCGCATAGTGGGGTAGTTACACAAGCCCCCGGGTCAAGGCACTCCTCCATTCTCTCCTTTTCTGGAATTGAAACATATTACTTGTTGAGTGGCGGAACTCATCATCACGCTTTGTTTTTTTTGTCCAGAGCAAAGACGTTACAATTTTAATATAGTTATTCTTTCGAGTGGAAATCGAACCTACAACCATCGCGATTAAGATCAGTGTACCTCGATGGCGAAAATCTACATAAATTCCATTAATATTATTGAAAATTTATCAATACATAAGATAATACTATAAAAAAATATAAAATATTTATTACTTAAACAAGAAAAAAAAAACCATATATAATAAAATACACAACACTGGAATCCCCAAGTTATTTAGAGCGGATACACGTCGCAAAGGCTTCCGTTTCCGTTCGATATATCCGTTGGACCTAATTAAATATATTACTAATTAGACACTTTTTATTTTCTACAATCTTCAATGAGATATTTAGAATTCAGTTTCAAAATTGGGTGAATGTGTAATATTTACTTTATTTACTTTGATATGTGTGTAATGATAAGATTTGGGTCAGTCTAAGCTTTGTCTTCTAAAATAAAATAATGAACAAAATTACTGTTTAAAATGCATTTTTTTTGTAAATAAAAAAAAGAAGGATAAAGTTTTAAAACATGAAAATTTAAATACGGATTTTTAAAAAATATTCTTGCCTAATGGGAAAGTTTTGAAAGCAGTTGAAATTTTCGTAAATTAAAAAAAAAAAAAAAAATAGCTTCACGCTATATCCCGCACACAGCAGGGTAGGCAGAGGGAACCTAGTGTTAAGACACTCCGTTCTCCACTTTCCGCCGAATTCGGAGGCTTGTGTGATAAATGGCGGAACTCAACGCCGCGATTTACCTCGACACCAGAGCGAAGAAAATGGAAATATAATTTCCACTCCTCGAGTGGGAATCGAACCCACAACCAGTCGTTTACAGTCACACTCTTGTGCCACTGGGCCACGACTGGCCACCTGGGCCACCTGGGCCACGACTGGCCAATTTTTAAAGCTTGAAAATTCACGTATTTCGATTTTCCACACCTTTAATGAGCAACACGAAAGGAGTTTTAGAAATCTCACCTTTCCAAAACAATTTTGAATCATTTTAAAACTTCTTTAATAGAACATAATGTTATTTATGTCAATCTTAAATCTTCACTAAAATCAATCACAGTTCTTGTTTTTCTAACAAAATCGTGTCCAATAATAAAATCGTACAAGTAATTCATAACATATTTATAAACATTTATAAGTATTTTTCTTAGTTATAAGTGGGTGAAAATAGATATTGCAAGATTCCTTTACATATGTACATGTGACCGTATTTAAAGCTATAATTTTATATTTTTTCAATACTTCTTACATATATATTTTTTGCATTATAGTTATTTGTTTTTTTAACGCATGGATTTGTTAAATGTGTCTTTTTATACTATAATATAAGTTTCTGAAAAGCTCTTCAAATTTATTCCATGTTGTGTTAGCTTTCAAGTGTGGTGTATCATAATAATATTTTAAAGGAATACGATATATTAATGTATACAGTCATTTCTATAGTGAAAAATATAATATATGAGTGTTTATTTTCAAAATTACTGTGGTTTTCTTTTTTCCATTCATATCTAACCTAGGACAAAAACAAAGATACGTTCAACTAAACATAACATTTATATAAAAAATCACAATATTAAACTAAGCGAGCTATATCCAAGCCATTTGAAACAAAGCAAATAAATTGGGTAAATCTTGATCGATAGGTACCACCTGCAATAAGTACGTAGTAAATACAGTGGAACCAGTGAACTTTAGTTAGAAAAACACGGTAAGTGCAATGAATCACCTGCGAAGAGTCAAGTAAAGTTGTTCCTGCTCTTTGTCTGGCTAAAGCAAACTTTGTTTGATGGTACCTACGGAGTTCTTAGAAATCCTATCTAGTGTTTTTAAAACTTTCTTAATAGGAATTGTTTTCTGTTTAGATTTCTTGTCTCTTTTTTTGTTAAATTATGGTTGAAATTTGGGTTTTTGTGTATAAAAAACGAAATACTTTAACTGAACTATGGAAAAAGTTTGTGTTTTACAAAATTAAGTGGAGTACTTAACTTTTACGTGACATCAAATTTGAATAAAATCAGGACCGTAGAGAAAAAAAACTTAATATTAAAAGTTAGTTAGCTTTTTTCAATCACTAAAGTTGGGAAATTCTTGATGTTCCTTCTTTAGGGAATTGCATGTATAAAAATTCATATAAAGGATATTCACATCCTTTAACGCAGTAGGAACAAGACGTAATGCAACGTTGGTGGTCCATTCTAATTTTGTTCATTTATAGCAAAATTTACCTCAACACATATATTACTGTTTTCGTTTTAATATATGTATATCTATTAAAAGTGTAATATATTTGTATATATGGATTTAGTATATTATGAAAATTTTGATTTAAAATTAAAATTATCATAATGTACTAACAGGGAGGATATTGATTCGTACTACGTTTAAGGTTTAAAAGTGGAACAACATAATCGACAGAACCTAGTGTCAATACACTCCGTTCGCCACATTCAGTCCGAAATTGAGACATTGCATATTGCGTAACGGAATCTCATGTTTTGTCTTACATTAAACTATTATTAAACTAGAAATTAAACTATTATTTTTTTTTAACGTCAGGAAATCCGTTACGGATACCAGCCCAAGTGGGGGACTCGGGACGTGGTTATATTGGACTCCGGTGAGGCAAGATGGTAACGCCGCCGCTACCCACTAAAACCTGACGGTGCTCCTTCTCGACCGCCGTCCGAGGACACCGGCGGCGGGAGCCTGCAAGGCACGTCGCTGAGTGGTGTAGGTCACCCTCGACGGCTGACGAATCATTCTCCCGTAACTGGAGAGCGATCCCACAACCATCGCGTTTATAGTCTAACACTATTCCACTTCAATACAACAGTTTCAAGTAACAAAATAATATCCCGAAACTATGAGTATATTAAAATTAAGAATCTTCAACTATGTGCTAACATTCTATATATATAATGTTGTACATCGTTTAACATTAATTCAAACCCATTTGCAAGTTTGTTTAGTCTGGCCTTTAAACCAATTAAGGTAATACACGCCAATTCTAGAGAAAATGTAATTGATAGTGTACGAGTAAGTAACGAATAAGATAGATGTGCCTTGGCAATATTAAATAAAAATATCACTCATAAACTATATACAATGTATGTATGTATATATTTTACTTATATTTGTATTTTTATTTTTATTTTATTTATTAAATCAATAGGAAAAATACAAAAATTATACTACTTAAGGTGCAATCATAAACTCATTCGAGTTTTACCGTGCACCAGTGTCGTTACACATATACATAACAAATACGTCTAACAGGTTTAAAACATAAGTTTCTATCGTTGCATTCTTATTACATGTAAACAATTTAAAATTAAATAACTAAAATGTAGGTAGGTTCACAATATTGTCTTCTTACATAATAAACAAACTTCGAGTGCATTAGCGTATACAGGCTGATTTACATTTTACGACTAATTATTATTATTATTTTTTTGTTTAGATTATTTATTTTATATTTCTTCTTTTTTTTTTTTTTTTTTTTTTTTTTTTTTTTTTTTTATTTAAATTATTATTTTTTATTCTATTATTTATACGCATTATTAGGTATTCTAACCCTTTACTTTCACAGTTAGTAATTCTTGATAATGACGTTTTAACATATGTTTTATATTTTTGTGTGTTATTATGTTTCTCACTGATATTGGAAGTTGATTAATAAGTTTAGGTATGATGTATTTTAAAGATCTTTTACCATACATGTTACAATAGTTAGGCAATAAAAGTTTTGAGTTAGACATGCTTCGGGTTATTAAATTATTTGAGCTCGTATTATTATAAAGCTTAAAATTTTCATTAAAAAAGTGTTCCGATAGTAATGTTAACTCCGTTTTTTCATGTATTGGTATAGTTTTACAAAATTCAAAAACTTTTTCGCTGTTGTTGTTAATATGATTTTTAATATTACACGGAATTATCTCTTTTAGAATACGTAATTGTAGGTAGTATATTTGATCCAAATGTGTTTTATATGTTCTTCCATAGCTTGAGAGTCCATAAGATATTACTGATTCGGCCAAAGACGTGTATAATAGCAAAAGCGTTTTGTATGGCAGTTTATATTTAATTAAGGAGAATTTTGCAAGTATCCCTCTCAACTTGTCACATACTCGGTTTATATGCATTTTCCAGTTTAGTCTAGAATCGATTATCATTCCTAGGTAAGTATGACTGTCTACCAACTCAATTTCGTTACACTCACAAGATAGCACTTCCTTCTTTTGATGTAAGCATTCGTGGTTATGAATGATGATTGCTGGTTTGAAAGAGCTTCTATTTTGGCTAGTGCTAATATACATCAACTTGGTTTTATTTGCGTTAAGTACGAGTCCGGCGTCATGCGACCATTTGGTAAGCATATCAAAGTCCTCCTGCAGTTTGATAAGAGCCTCTCTAATATTACGGCCGGCAGTTATGAGGCAGGTGTCATCTGCAAATTGATACATCTCACTTCTTGTGATTACATTCGAAAGGCTATTTACGTAAGTGAGGTAGTGGAGTGGACCTAATACCGAGCCTTGTGCCGTACCTTCTGTCAGCTGTACGATGCAGCTGTCAGCATCTCCGACCCTTACGATATGCTTTCTATTTGAAAGATAATTTTCACACCATGCGAGTAACTTTCCTCTGATCCCACTATCGCAGAGTGATTGCAGCAGCTTGTCATGTCTTAGCGTATCAAATGCTTTCGTATAGTCAATAAATACAATTAGCACGTGTTCTTTATTATCTAGATGATTGTATATACTGTCCGTAAACGACGATAGCAGTTGAGTTGTGCTCTTATGAGGTTGGAAGCCATATTGCTTATGTGTTATAATATTGTTATTCGCATAAAATTTGTATATTTGTTGGCTTATGTATTTTTCTGCAAATTTTGTCAATAGTCGGTAGTATTGTTATTGGTCTAAAGTTAGCATAATTATCTCGACTGCCTTTTTTAAAGATCGGCCTGACAATTCCAGTCTTCAATACATCAGGATATTTACCAGTTTGGATGCTTGTATTGATTAGGTTTGCTATAACCGATGTGATGTTTTTACATATTATTTTTATATCAATAGCTCTAATTTTATCTATACCTGCAGACTTTCTCGTACTCATGGATGTAACAATTCTTTTTATAGATTTAGGACATGCTGGTTTATAACGCATGCTCCTATTTACCTCTTGGCTGTAAGATGATTTAATAAGTAATGGTTTCGCACACTTCGGTATTATTTCATTAATATCATTTTTAAATGTTATTGCAAAGTTATCCGCTATATCTTTACAAGTTATTATTTCTGTTTCAAATGCATTTCGTATAACTTCGTCGACGGAGAGTTTTATTCGACCAGTGATCCTATTAAGGATTTGCCAAAGCCTGTTAGTGTTATTTTTATTTTTAATGATGTCTGATTTTATATTACTGTTTTTACATTTTTGAATAATTTTATTTGCATAGTTTCTTGCTTTGTTATACCTTTGTTTTATTATTAAGTTGTTAGTATTTTTTATCCACTGTATGAAAAGCTCATCTCTGTGTTTGCATGCTCTAATAATTTTTTTATTGATCCATGCATTATTTGTACGCGTTATATTAGATTTTATTTTAACTTTTTCTGTACTTTTTTTGTAGCATTCCGTAAATTTTGAATGAATATAATCGAATGTATCTATTGGGCATGTCGAGGTATTTATTTGTTTCCAATCTATTAAGTTTAAGTTTTCGTAGACTTTTTTATTATTTAAATATAGTTTATATTTTGGAACCGCCTGTATATGCACGCCTAAGCAGGCCAACACTATAGCACGGTGGTCGGCCAGTGTAGTTCCGATAGCCGCAGTGTACACGTCTTGTGTATAGGATCTAGCATATATATGATCGATACAAGACTTACTAAGTTTACCATTACACATTTCGATTCTAGTATGTTCAGTTATCCCGCATAGAAGACCTAAACTGTGAAGAGTATTACTGTAGATGTGTTTTATAGGATAATCTACTTTAATGTTGATATTTGTATCACCTAGCAAATATAACTCATTATTATTAGAATTAGTTGAGATTGTGTCACGCAGTTCCTGAATAAAGAGATTTTTACTTGAGTTAGGAGGACGATACACAGAGAGGAGCGTGGCCGTGTAGTTTGATTCAGTTGTAACTTTACACATTATACTTTCAAAATTTCGTGTCTTTACATTTAAAGTTTTACATTTATGTTTTTGATTTACGTATAATATTACACCACCTCCTTTACGTGACTTTCGCAATGCTGTGAACATTTTATAACCGCTAATATTATATAAACAACTTATTTTATCTGAAATATTAACTTCTGTGAGTATTATAACGTCAATAGCTTTTCTTGAAGAATTTATGCATTGTTCTAGTAATGTAAAATTTTTTATAATAGATCTTATATTTAAGTGAATACATAGAAAATTTATTTGTTTGTTAGGTAGAAGATTTATGAAATCATTAATATTTATACAGTCCTTAAACTCATTAAGTTCCTGTGAAAAGCTAGCCATTATAATTTTATAAGATTGCATGGAGAGTGTACTTATAATTTTAATAACCGCTTAAGCCACATTGTTCACTAACACTTGTATGTCATCCATGGTTTTTAGTATATAGGTTTTACTTTCATCATCTCTCCGTGCTTTAACCTGACCTTTCTTGAACCACACATATTTAAATTTGTGATTATTCTTTAACTGCTGCTTGGCATTCCAAAAAATTTGCTTATTTAATTTTGTCATACCTTCTCTTATATAGATGATATTTAAATTATTTTTCTCGGTTGGATGTACATCAGATACTTTACTTCATATATTTTACTTAAATTTGTATTGTGTTCAGAGCTTAGTGTATACACTAAGACCCTCTGTTCTCCACTTTCGGCAAGCAATCAAAATGTTATTTGTAAAATGGCAACATGCAACTGAGCTTTGTCTTACTAGAGTGAAGAAATTAATATAACTTAATTGTAATAATAGTGCGTTTTCATTGAGGGACTATCCTACTGTAATAATGCAGCCTCAATAATTTAATAAATCTCTTTGTTGGTCTCCTATAATGAGTAACTCAAAGAAAACCTTATATAAAGACACTCCTTTACACTTTCAGCCCGAAATTGAGACATTTGCGTGTTGAGTGGCGGAAATCAACGCCGTGCTTTGTCTTAGGTACTAGAAAGAAGAAATAAAAAATATATATATAATCTCACGTGGAAACTAAGTTCAAAATTATAGTTTTTACAGTAAGACACTATGCTACGGGAGCCTCAAAATTTAATAAAATATAAATATAAGCACTAAGTATTCCCATGAATTGTATACGTCGCCAAAAAATCAACATATGTATGATAAAATCCGTAAATAGGAACTCAACTATTTTTTTAGCTTCACACTGTATCCCGCACACAGCAGGGTAGGCAAAAGGAACCTAGTGTTATGACACTCCGTTCCCCACTTTCCGCCGCATTGCGTGCGGCATTGCGTGTTAAGTGGCGAAACTTAACGCCGAACTCACTAAATAGTACCATTTAATTAAATTACTATATACGGAGTAAACGATGACTAACCTAAAGTACAATATTCGATTCGATATTTATTTAGAGGAATCATCATAATTTAATTATTTTCTTTCTACGCTGTAGTGAATTAGACAAAAAAAGTTGAGTTCCGCCACTCAAAAGGCATTGTTTATAATACAGGCGGAAAGTGGAGAACAGAGTGATAGTGATATTATAAAAATAATATAAAGAGGCTCAGAATAAAAGTACCAAAAGCATATTTTTAAAATTATAAGTATAAACGGTCACATTAACTTGACACTAGATTCTCTTTAACTTGAAAAAAAAGAAAACAACAATTTCAAAACCAGCAAAAATGACAAATAAACATAATTCATATTTCATAATGAAAATAATTTTATTAATCTGAAAAGATTAATTAGTGTACTTTGGGCGGGATTTATTTTTGTGAAATTAATTCAAGTCGATTCGAGGTGACGCGACAGTGATCAATATTGGGGACAAAGATGGATGCGTCGAATATTTCATTCAGGAGAAAATCATTCTTGTAAAACTTTGGGCAAGTCGTGCGGCCGAAAAAATGTAATATTTACAAAGCTTTAGTTAATTAAATATGATTTTAACTTAATTAAGATGTGTAAGTCAAAGTACGGCGTTAAGTTCCGTCACTTAACATAGAATACATTCTTCACGCTGTATCCCGCACACAGCAGGTTAGGCAGAGGGAACATAGTGTGAAGACACTCCGTTCCCCACTTTCCACCGAATCTGGACGCATTGCGTGTTAAGTGACGGAACTTAACGCCGCGCTTTGCCTCGACACCAGAGCGAAGAAAATGGAAATATTTTCACTCTTCGAGTGGGAATCGAACCCACAACCAGTCGCTTTACAGTCACACTTTGTGCCACTGCGCCACGACTGGCACCACATATATCTTGATTTAAAATTGGAAAGAGGAGAACTGGTGTCTTAACACTCAGTTCTCTGTGATGAAGCTGCTTTAATTAATGATTTTAACTTAAGTTATATATTCTGAGGAAGTATTAAGATATCAAAAATGGTTCTAGTATATATTTTTTTATCTGGGCAAATGTGTGTCACAGCATAAACGCGATAGTTGTTAGTCAAGTGTAAGTAAGTATAGTGTAGGTCAATTTATACTCAAGCTAATGATTACATTTAACTTTTTTTCATTTCCCTCCCTGGTAATTCAAAAGCGGTTTTCAGTTCCGCCAATCAACACATAATAAAGACATTTCCGACCGAAAGTCTATAATCTTGACACTATATCTGCCTAACCTTCTTAAAGTAAGTTTTTTTATATATACAAATACATACTATATACCATTGCACAGCGTTCCTTAACCACTCAATATCTCAAACCGTCAATAAAGTGGAAAACGGAGTGATTTAACACAAGTCTAACAAAAGACATAAAGATAAATCCAATTTACTAAGTCATACTCATATTATCCACAATATGTAGGCATTGTGAAGTGATTGTCAGTATAAGCTGCCATCCATGCATCTGTGGACTCAACAGTTAAACGATAGCCTCTTAAGAGGTCGATTGAGGCTTTCACTGTTAGAGCGGTAACTGAAAGGACTATCTATCAGTAGAATGGGAGTATAGATATTTGAGATAGCAGTAATCTGGTAAACCAATTTGAAATGTTTATAATTTCTTTAATATATCTTTTTCTTTTATAAATTAAAGAAAACTTAATAGAGAGGTCATCGTGCCGCAGTGTGACAGACTAACTGTATAGAGAATGGTTATTAAATTGCCATTTGAAAAAATAATTGCATTTAAATTATTGTTGTTATGTAATTATATTAGGCTTAATATAATTGTATTGTGTGACCACAAAAAAATATAAACAAAAATATATACAGCTGAAAACCCTTTAACTTTTTCCAGCATTGTTTGGGTAAAGATAAAATAGTATCAAGACACTCCGTTCTCTATTTTATGAACGAATTTAAGTCACGTATTAGCTGGCGGAACCCAACGTCGCGATTATCTTGTCTCCAGATAGATAAAATGAATTTTTTTTTTAGCTTCACGCTATATCCCGCACACAGCAGGGTAGGCAGAGGAAACCTAGTATTAAGATACTCCGCCTCACTTTCCGCCGAATTCGGAGGCATGCGTGTTAAGTGGCGGAACTTAACGCCGCGCTTTACCTCGACACCAGAGCGAAGAAAATGGAGATATTAAATGTTTCCACTCCTCGAGTGGGAATCGAACCCACAACCAGTCGTTTACAGTCACACGCTTGTGCCACTGGGCCACGACTGGCCACTTAAATGAAAATGATTTAAATATAATCGACCCCCGTATGGGAATCAAGTCCACAACTAATCACATTCACAGTCAGACGCTGTCCCACTGCGCCACAATGGCTTTAAACAACAAAGTTATTAACTATATCAAATAGACGTAAGAACTTGCAGGAACTTCTAGGGCTCCCTAAATAAATTTCGCTGTCTAGCCCTAAGTCAACAGTAATCATGAAACATCTAGCTACTGTTGTTCTCTTCACCAAATCTTATACTCTTATGTATTATCATTATATTAATACGTGAAGAAAACTTTGGGACGAATTTTATAAAATTTATATGAAGAGAGACAATATTATTTTTAATTTCGCATTAAAATTACAAAAAAAATCTTATGTCTTTAAACGAGCAATTCTTGTATAATATAATCTGAACCTCAGAAATTACTCCATCGATTTTCATGAAATTTAATATATAAGACTCGGGGAAGAAAAATCGATCTGGTTAAGAATTCATTTTTATAAAATGTATTTTCTAAGTAAGTATTTTCAGGTAGCAAAAAACGGCTAAAATAACATTACGACTGTTAATTTCGTGAAAGTTGAAAACGTTGTGATAGCTCAGGTGGGAAAATGGTTTTTTTTTTTTTACCAGAAGTCCTCGCTTCGGTCCTGATGTCTATTTTTTTATTACATTTTTTATTATATTTTTTATTTACTATATCATTTTTTTATATTATAATTATACTATAAAAATTAAGATTTACCAAAAAGAAATGCTAGCGGAGCTTAGTTACCTTATATTAGTATTTGTATGAAGAAGGAGGACAGAAGCTAATATCATTTTTAATAATATATTAGAATAATAAAAAAATAAACTATACATTTGTAATCACTTTTTAATTTTGTAATTCTATTAATCTTAAAACTTATAGAAAAATTGTATAAAACGTTAGAGCCTATTAAGAGAATCACAATAGACTAAATTAAACTGGAAAAAGCAATAAGCAACCGGAAATTAAAATTCAGAGTTCAAATATAACAAATTATGTATTTAGTCATTAGAAACAAAAAGGTTCGTGAATATTATTTTGTTATTTACCTATTATAAAAAGGCAAGGCCGTCTTGTTGCAGTTTGACGATAGCAGGTTCGATTCCCACTTGGAGATTTTTTTTAATATTATTTTCATATCAACACTTTAGTACTAAGGTGTTAAGTATTGTGCATTGCGTGTTAAGTGGCGGAACTTAACGCCTCGCTTTGCCTCGACACCAGAGCGAAGAAAATGGAAATATTAAATATTTCCACTCCTCGAGTGGGAATCAAACCCACAACCAGTCGTTTATAGTCACACGTTTGTGCCACTGCGCCACGACTTGCCACGAAAATGACAATTGTTTGTTATTAATGAATAGTTAGCGGAGAATAATCTTACATTACAGTTTACCAAAATTAATTTTTAATGACTGATTGTACGATAATGTAGGGAACAATAATATTCAGTACATTATTAATTAATGAAAATTACCAGAATTGAGCAGCAATTGTGAAGATAATACTAGTAGTGAATTTACGTTGAATTAATTAAGTTACCTTTCTACAAATTTAGATGTTTCTACATATTGTGTAAGTCGATCTTAGATAAACTTTTCAATTTTTTTTAATTTAGATTCACGCTGAATTCCGCACACAGTAGGGTAGGCAAAGGGAATCTAGTTTTAAGAAATTCTGTTTCCCATTTTCCGCTGAATTCGGGAGGCATTACGTGCTAAGTGGCGGGACATAACACCGCGCTTTGCATCGACTCCAAAGAGAAAGAAAAAACTCCGAGTGAAGAAAAGAAAATATTAAATATTTCCACTACTCGAGTGGTAGTCGACCCCACAACTGGTCACGTTTACAGTCATACTTAGTGCCCCTGCACCACGAATGATCTCAATATATAGATAAGCTTCCTAGATATTCAATCAATTATAAATTTAAAAAAAATGAACTACCTACCAACAAGAACTCTCTAATATTTTTATATTTTAAATAAACTGCAACATATATAAAAATATCAGAAGTTTAAATTAAAAGAAAATTTTCCAGTCAGTACAAGCAATTTATTTAACCACTGATTTTACAGAAATAAAGTGCCCTAACTAACCAACTCAATTTTATGTAATAGTAGTAATTTCTTATAAACTAACAGGAGTATATGAATTAAGAATTATAAATATCTATAAAAAACTAATTCATAACTTCATAAATTATATAAAATAATATATCTAATTATGCAACAGACTGTGTTAAGTGGAGGGTGGAGTGTCTTAACACTAGTTTCTCTCCGACAGCCTTGCTAGGCGTAGGAATAAGCGAGTTTGAATATAAATATGCAATATAAATAATATCTTTCTATCAACGTATAGAATAAATATGAAAAAATAAGTAAAAGATCAAAAATCAGATCAAAAAAAATGTATTTTAAACGTAAGCTTACCTTCAGAATTCAATCAAAGCGTATCAGTCCATATATTTATATGTACATATCTACCGCAGGTAAAAACCACGATACTCCCTATAGATCCAATCGGACACAGTGGATATCTATTCGAAATTTTGATTTAAACCGTTCACAATCGCATTCAATAACAATCCCTGTCACTCGATGTCTGTTGCAGACATGACAAAATATTCGTTTTTATTTGTATATGGACTTTACAGTCAGATGGCTTGCTTAAATTTTCTTGTAACCCAAAATATATGTTTAAAATAAAAATATATGCGATTAATCATTTTAAATAGTACAAAAATCTCGAAAATCTTAATGTATGTATGTATTTGTTTACTGCAGGTTTGAATTCGGGTAAATTTTATACGTCTTCTAAAAATGTGTTTCCATTTAATTTTTTAAGTGTGTGACTAAAAATTTAAATTGTGTAATAATGAATGTATGTGAATATTTGTTGTTCTGATAAAATTTTTAATTACTGAAGATTTACTATATACAGTAGCATAGTTGATGTTTTAAAGAACTCAGTCTTGGGTGATTCTTAGTGTTGATGATGACCACCTCTGTATCTAATATAGCTTTACGTTTATTCTAGCATAACAAACTAGTGTAAAAATGCATGTTTAATGGCGAAATTAGACTTACCAGAGGAAGAAATTAAAAAATATATACATATATAATCATACACTTAAAAATAATTCCCCGAATAGGAATCGAACACACAACCAAAGCTAACAGTCAGATGCTATCCCGCTGCACCACAACGCTCCTTCCTTTTGTATCTATTACAACATAAAATCTTCCCTCATATTTATTATAGGGAGAAATTTTGAGGCAATTCAATTATATTTTATATTCAGTACACGCGCCCAAGGACTCAGACAGGGCACATATTATAAGCGAATACCAATTATTGTTATGCATTCAATGAATCGAATATAATAGAAAAGTACGTGCGATGATTAAAATTTTCTTGAAAGCGTATAAAAGTTTTATTAAAATGAATATTAAAACGATGCTAAGTACATGAAAATAGAAATTAGTTTAAAATAAACTAGAAGTAGGCACGCTTAAAAAATATGTTTTAATTTATTGATCTTCAGCCCATCATGGTGCAGTTGGAGATCGTCTGACTGTAACCGCAGTAGTTATGGTTTCGATTTAAAGGTAATGATTATTTATTATTTTCATGGTACCTAAGACAAGGTGCGGCGTTGAGTTCCCTTACTTAACAAGCAATGTCTCGATTTCAGACGAAAAATTGAGAACCAAATGGTTTGACACTAGATACTGTCTGACTACCTTATTATGCGGGAGAAGCGTGAAGAAGCTTTAAAAAAAATATTAGAAACACGCTCAATTTTTTTTTCTTGTTAAGCACATGCATGGACACGATTTTATATAGGTTTGTATTGTAAGATATCTTTATAGTATTTGTTAATATTATTGAAAGTTACGTGCGGAGTCCCGCTGCGTTGAAGTTGTAATTAGTCTACGAGTATAGGGATAAGTATGATGTTGTAGCTCGATAAGAACATGTGACTTAAATTGTTTGAACAGTGAAAGGGGCGCGGGTTCGAATATCACCGTTCGACTGCTTTCTAAAATATTCCTTTTTTTTGTTTATGGATATGCTGTATTTTATTCCCGTGGGGGGACGGGTTAAGAATACAATTCCCCCCCGCCGCTGGGTAGCGTCCCGTAAAAGGCAACCCAGTAGTTTGGTGGTAGGAGATTCGTTCTCCGACTGGCTCGCGACCACTATCATGTCAAAGACGAACCGCCAAATATCTTATGATGTGTTCCGGTTCGATGGCATGTAAGCCAGCTCTCCCTATTCCCACCATTCCCATCCTTCCTCCCTCCTTCTGTCCTACATTCCCAAGGCTGGCAACGCATCCATAACTTGCATGTTGTGGATGTCTATGGGCGAAGGTAACCAATTAACACCAGGTGGGCCTTCAGCTCGTGTGCCTCCTTTATTCCATAAAAAAAAAAAAATAATTTTTGAGATAGGTAAAAAGCAATTATCTAGATCGACCAAAAATGCTTAAAATGTAAAAAAAAACTGTAAATGTTTTATGATACACAAGAAATACTAAAAGAAAAAATAATAAGTACTAACATATCTTACGTTGCTCCTGAAAACGGATTCAGAGAACTTCCATAATAAAATTTTAAAATAAATCCCAATTACCAATCAACAACAAACAAACAAACAAACATTTAGGAACCAAAACCTACCTATAAATATTCAGATACGATTAAAATCAAATTATATATTAAAATAACAAACTAGCGTCAAGCAATCAGGCTTGAACAAACTACACCAAATTGTTTGGTTAAATTTGAAATTTCAATTACTTAGGTATCATGCATATTATCTTAATTAAAACCAAGCAAGTTTTGAACGTGAGTCGCTTGCAAGGTCAGAATTTAGGTACGTTAGAACTTAGTAAAATAATATGTAATACCGTTATAAGCCTTGTAGTAGTCTGGCTTATACAACAAGATAGTATGTACATTTGTATGATGATTTGAGTCTCAGGAATTTCTAAATGGTTTTAAGACTGATGTTAAAATGAAAAGTTGGAGAGACTACTGTCTGTTTATAGATATACTTTATGTTATTTACTTCTCCGAATTTATGTCCCTCGTCTATACTTCTTCACCATATAAACTTTAAGTATAGCAAATTTAATATTACTCTGTCCACATATTTTTTACTACACTTGCTTGCTTCTCTCTCGACTCCATTTCACAAAGAATTATACAAATACAGGAGAGAGGGGAAACGATTCCAGGGCTGAGCCCTCTGGCCGTTGTGTCATATGCCACCCACAAATATAGGTGGGTCACCGGGGTAGGCCATTTGGCCATGGTTAATGGGATTAGACCACACATATCTTTTGTATTAATAGCCTAATTTTTATTTCCTTTAATTATTATAATAATGATAAGTTCTACGTGTTAGTTCATAGAACCTAACTCCTCGCTTAGTCTAAACGGACCGGGTCATCACCGATAATGTAAACGATCTTTTAAGTGTGCTCCCAATTAGGCTTCGCCTCACTCAACCCACAAGCTAAACCATTAAAAAAATCTGGTTTTAACGACGAAAAGAATATTATACATATATTTAGATTTATTTCCTTAAAAGTCATATCCTTGAGGACTTAAAAACTACGAAAAATAAAGCGAAATGAGTGAAATAAAAATTTTAAAGTAATATTTTCTTACTTACTCCACGACTGCGGGCACTCGGCCAAGTGATGTTAACGTAATATATAAAATGTCGGTGTCAACTCTTTTTGGCAGTATTTATGCAAACTGCAATAAACACTGACACTTAGCGAGATGAGATTGTGCTATTTCTTGCCAGATATATGCAAAAAATGCTCTAATGATGCTATAAAATTAATTTGTGGTCTTTTGTTTTGATATGGCGTTAAGTTGTAAAAGTTTCGTAGGTTTGATTCCAGTGCTGTTCGGAGTGAAATTAATTTATTAATAGAACTGATATTATGTATACTCATTGTTGCTTAAAAATTTTTGAAAATGAATACCAAAAAAATATTTTTATTGCACTATAGTTATTACATATTTTTAACGCATTAAAGGTACGCTTAAGAAATAAGCGCGAGAGGCCTACAACAGCGAAATCTCTCTATAATCTAAAATCCGTCAACCTGTCTAAAACCGTCAGGACATCATTCCTCGTATGTAATTCAAAGGTGGCATTAGTGTAACATTTTAAAATTTACTTAGGTAAAGAGAAGAGCTCATACAGTGGAGGCGTGAGCTAATACGCAAATTAACTAGGCCCCTCGGGCCTGCATTTGGGTTGCAAGTCTTAGGTCGATTCCGAGCTTCTCTCTCTGCAACGTGATGGGGACCATGAAATCATGGAAAGCAATGAATTTCTTATTCTTTTGTGTAAGTTTACTTATGATATTGTCAATTAATATTCAAAATATCAATAACATAAAGTTTTAAAACCCAGATATAAATATCATATAGTCGGTACCATTTGGTAACCACAACCAACCAATGGTTTCTGCCATTCTTAGAAGACGAACATTTAATTTCTGCAGAATTTCAACCGGCGCAGTATTTCGAAGCGCTTAAGCCAATTGAGCTATATGTTATTGTCACTTTGAAGTTCTAATACGGCTGTTACGACATTTATATAGGAAGAATTATATAAATTAGTGAAATTGCACATTGAAATACTATTTGTATTAATAATTTTGATTATTATTTATCCATCATTTCAAAATGTTTCAAACATTTTATACAAATAAAAAAGCAGCTTCACGTTTTTAGAATATTATGAGTTTAGAAGATCTAACATCAAGACATTCGGTTCTCCACTTTCCGCCCAAACATCAAGATATTGCATTTTCATCAACGTAACTTAATGCCACGCTTCGTTTAGGTGCTAGAGACGAGAAATTAAAATAATATAATACTACATACTTTACCTTTTTAAAATGTTATTCACATACTTAAGAGATTTTTTTTTAGCTTCACGCTGTATCCTGCACACAGCAGGGTAGGCAGAGGGAACGTAGTGTTAAGACACTCCGTTCCTCACTTTCCGCTGAATTTTGGAGGCATTGCGTGTTAAGTGGCGGAACTTAACTGACACCAGAGCAAAGAAAATGGGAATATTAAATATTTCCACTCCTCGAGAGGGAATCGAACCCACAACCAGTCGTTTACAGTGACACGTTTGTGCCACAGCGCCACGACTGGCCCCCAATATTGACTGAATTTAAACGTTTTCTAATATCTTTTTCAATATAGTATCATTCTCCGAGTCGGGTTCGAAGCCACAACCATCACCTGTAGTCAGATGCCTTGAAATTTACGCCGTAGGTGGCTTTTTAAGTAAAAATAAATAAATACATACATATATTCTTCTTCTTAAGTCTTTTTGTACTGACAATAAGTCGGCAATTAGTATTTTCCTGTCTATTGTGTTTTATAATACAAAGAGCTTTCGCGACTTCAAGTTGACTAGTTTACTTAAAAGCTACTTATTAAAATATATTAATATTAATATTTTTATTGTTACTTATAATTGTACTTTTCTTGTATTCTTTTGAGAGTACTCTTCAATAAATTTTCAATAAAAATAAAATGAGAATATTACAAACGAATAATATATTTGGTAATGAGCCCGTCGTGGTCCAGTGAGACAGCGTCTGACTGTAAAGTGATAGTTGTGAATTCGATTCCCATTCGGGGAATGATTATATTTAAATTTGTACCAAAATTAAATGGCGTGGAGTTAAGTTCTGCCACTGAAGATACTGTCTCGTTTCTGCGGAGAAAGTGGAGGACGGAGTGTCTACACACTAGGTGACTCTCTATCCCCCTATGCGGGAAAAAACGTGTAGCTGTAAAAAAAATATTTGGTATTATTTTTCTCATTTTCTTCGGGTAATACAATATTATAACTTAAATATACATTTAGAATTAGAATTATAATACTTGAAATGAGAAACTATTGATAATGTTTCAGTTTTCTTTTTTAACTGGATAGCTATCTATTTAATAGAACACAATCTGTTATTTAATATTTTTAGATAAATATTTCTTCTTAGCTTCACGCTGAATCCCGCACACGGCAGGGTAAGCAGAGAGAACCTAGTGTTAAGATACTCCGTTCCCTACTTTCCGCCGAATTCGGAGGCATTGCGGGCCTTTGCACGCCGCCACTTATGGCGGAACTTAACGCCGCACTTTGCCTCGGTACCAGTGAACAAAATGGAAATAATTAATATTTCCACTCCTCAGGTGGGAATCGAACCCCCAACCAATCGCTTTGTAGTCAAACTTTGGGCCTCTGCGCCACGATTGGCCGCAAGATTAATATGTAAGTATATAAGTATATATAAGCTTATAACAATAAGTATATTACATGTATAACGTGATCTTTCGTGGGTTTGACGCGGGAAAACTTTCTCTTTGTATTTTTTCTTTACTACGAAAAAAGTTCTGTAGACTTTCCATGATAACTTGTCATTTAGAATTATCATACAAAACCAAGTGTCGAGGCACTCCAATCTCGACTCTATGCCTGAAAACTGGACATTGTGAAACCGCCACTAAGATGGAACTCAATGCTGTGCTGTATCTTTTATCAGAGCGGAGGTACGAAAATAATTTATATATAATTGGGCCAGTCATGGCGCAAGGCACAAAGTGTGACTGTAAAGCGACTGGTTGTGGGTTCGATTCCCATTCGAGGAGTGCAAATATTTAATATTTCCGTTTCCTTCGCTTTGGTATCAGAAGTTCCGTCACTTAACACGCAATTCCTCCGAATTCAGCGCAAAGGTGGAGAACGGAGTGTCTTAACACTAGGTTCCCTCTGCCTACCCTGCTGTGTTCGGGATACAGCGTGAAGCTAAAAAAAAAAAAAAAAATAAATTCCTCATAGTGGGAATCGAACTCATAACTAATGGCATCTCCATACGCTTTCGCATTGCACCCCGATGGCCTGCGTATTTACAATTATACATTAGTACGTTATTTAGTCATCGTACTTCGTTTCTTTGAACCGTAATGGCGGAGTTGGTCTGACTGTTAAAGCGAAGGTTGCGGGTTCGATTCTCACTCGAAGGACTAATTATATATAAATGTTCTTTTCTTCGCTCTGTTACCCAAGTCTAAGTTCGGCGTTAAGTTCCGCCATTCAAGACACAAAAGGTCAAAAATATTTCGGGCAAAAAGTCAAAGACGGGAGGTTCTTGACTGGCTTGGCTGTCCGACTACATGGCATACATTTTCGTAGTATATAGTTAGGTACATATGTAGTCATATATTGCTACATACATATGTCGTCATGAAACTGAATTTTATATAACTTTAATAGTAGATGGCCTACATTCCTCAAAGATTTATTCTTTTCAGTGCGGTTACGTAAACGAGATTTAGTGATCGCATACAACAAACATTTTTGTTACCTATTGTTTTTTTTTTACTTTGTATAATATTGTATAGCATGATAGGCAAGATAACTGACACTCTTTTTTCATTTTTTACCTTATTAAACCCTAATTTTGAGTTGAGCTTCCTTTGTTACAAAAACAAAAAAAAAACAGTGGCCTGTCGTGGCCCAGTGGCACAAGCGTTTGACTGTAAACGACTGGTTGTGGGTTCGATTCCCACTCGAGGTGTGGAAATTATATTTCCATTTGGTGTCGAGGTAAAGCGCGGCGTTAAGTTCCGCCACTTAACACGCAAGCCTCTGAATTCGGCGGAAACTGGGGAACAGAGTGTCTTAACACTAGGTTCCCTCTGCCTGTCCTGCTGTGTGCGGGATATAGCGTGAAGCTAAAAAAAAAATATCTGTACGACTACAAAAATATTTTTAGTATCCTAAGTGTGGAATAACAAATTAAGAATATTTCTCTCAGATTAAAGTGAAAGAAATAAAGTGGAGAACGAAGTGTCTTAACACTAGGTTCTCTCTGACTACCCTGCTATTCGTGAAAAAGCATCTAGTTAACATTATTTATTGTTAGAAAAAAATACATAACCAGAAATCAAATAAAAAACCAAAATTATTAAGGAAATTATAAATCAGGAAAATGTAGGAGATTATGAATCAAACAACGTGTATAATATTTGATTTAAACATTTACGACTTTGCCTTCCGTGTAATCAAAATATATCATTCTTGTTATTGACATTCATTGCAACATTGTAACTCATTATGAACGATAATCGTACCTTCCTGTGTATAACTACTAACTGTTAGGAAGACATTTTTTATCCTTTTCTTTTTATAAGCCCACATGGGCTTGTAAAAAAAAAGGTTTGAACTTTTTTTAGCTTCACGCTGTATCCCGCACACAGCAGAGTAGACAGGGGGAATCTAGTGTTATGACACTCCGTTCTCCACTTCCCGCCGAATTCGGAGGCATTGCGTGTTAAGTGGCGGAACTTAACGCCACACTGGCTTGACACCAGAGCGAAGAAAATATAAATATTAAAAAGAACCACTCCCAGAGCGGGACTTGAACCCACAACCAGCCGTTTACAGTCACACCTTTGTGCCACTGCGCCACGACTGGCCCCAAAAAGTTTTTAAATGTCAGATATTGAGAATGAACGGTTGTGTCGACAGAAGTAGATAATGTGTATGTGTTATACCTTAATTAGTAATGCCCCTTGCTTGAATGTGGTCTTAAGCTATTTATACATTATTTAATATATTGAATAAGTTAAGTTTTTTACTTTCACTGCTAAACTATCGGCAAGATTGGAATGAAATTCGGAATAAAAACAGTTGTAGACCCAGGGTCAAGCATATATTTTCCCTTAAATCATTAATTTTTTTTCTTTGAAATAGTGTGCATAAAAAATGTAAATCGCTTCACTGATTTTGATTAGTTTTCTTAGGTTCGGATAGGTTAGGTCGCAAGATGAAATATCGGTAAAGATAAATACTTAATAAATAATTAATACGAATGGTTGTAGGTTCGACGTATACACAGTGAAACGGTTTTATATTTACATTATTAACACTTCTCCCTCTATTTTCGACCCTCCAAATATGACATACAAACAAAAGTAAGAAATATATAAACATAGTTATGATTAAATCTATGTTAATAATCTATAAACTAAGTATAATTTTATATACGTACAGCAGGTATAAACAAGCCTTTTGGGCTTTGTAAAACGATTTTCCAATAACAAAATTCTCTTAGCACTGGAAAGGTGACGCCTGACTGCGTCCAAACAGACCACATTTTATCCGAATTCCACATGAACGGATTCACGGACAAATTTTATATGTATATAAATCAATAAATACAAAATTATTATTGTACTAGCGACCTGCTCGCGGCTTTGTCTACGTAAATTACACGATTTTAACAAACTGTTTCGTATTTCTCCCGCCCGCGTTTTCCTTTAAATAAATAAATTTGGCCAAATTCTTAATTTATTTTTTTTAGTAAAAAACTTATTTATTTATAAGCTTATTGAAATAATGCAATCACTTTATATTGGAGGGAAGTTTACTAAAATACAAACACACAAACACACACACAAACGCTACAAACTGACAGACAGAAAATATAATATCATGATTTCGGGTTATTTTCCATTGACAAATGACCCTCATATTATTTTTCTTATGTACCATTTCATCATTTTTCTTATATATCTTTCATGTATAGACAGCGATCATTTACATTTAACAAGTCTCATTAATTTTTCTAAGTACTTTTCGTAATATAAAGAAATACATGCACGTAAGTATTTTACAGTGGGGAACGGAGTGTCTTAAAACTAGGTTTCCTTTTCCCTACCCTGCTGTGTGCGGGATACAGCGTGAAGCTAAGAAGTAATTTACACCAAAACATATGTATATTAGGCCATCGTTGCCATCCATTTCTATTCCTCCGTGTGGGAATCCAACCCATAACTAACCGTACTTACTCGCTATCACTGTGCCACGACGATCAAACCATAAATATCTTGTTCAACAATTTATAAAATTATGATAATTTTCGTTCAAAATCAAAACTGAGCGGGTGCCAGCAATCTGTCGCCACTCGCCATGGGAAATGCAATATCAGACGTATTGCACCCGTGACGAGAACCATCGTAAATCTTATAGGGGCATCTTGGTGAGTGTATAGTGATGGCAGATATCATCTTTGGCAAATATTTTTTTTATTTTTATGATACAGTGAAACAGTGTACATAAGTTGCAGGTTCGATTCCCACTGGAATGATTATGAGTTAATAAATAATTTTCATTTCCCCTTTCTGCTTAGAACGGAAGACGGTGGGGAACGGAGTGTCTTAACACTAGGTTTCCTCTGCCTAAACTGCTGTGTGCGGGATACAGCGTGAAGTTCTGGTTAGAAATTAAGGGTTTTGTGGGTTAAGCGATATTGAGTTTTCCAACTAATAAGTCAATGCTAATTTTTAATTAGATAAAAAAATTACTAAAAAGTCCTGTAAAGTTACTAACAAAAAAGAAGAGAGTTTAAATTTGACATAAAAAAATTCAAGTATTAATATAAATATTTATATTAATATACTAAGAATGTATGAAAAATTCGTATTCATTTTTAAGAAATTATTTGACGCTCTTTATTCCGCATCCGCTTTCAACAACTACGTAAGCCAGCGAATATTGCTTCGCTAGCCTTGCAGCAACTACACTTTGTAACTTACCTTTGAATATGGATTATTGCATGTAATACAAAACATCTGCTAGAAAAGTGTTAAATTATATCTAAGTATCTAAAAAAGGAATAAAGTAAAGTAAAATACTATTGTTACAAAATAATTACCTGTTTTCTTTACGCATATTTTATAAAATAGGCAAGAAATTACCTCAATCTATATAAAAGAAGATTCATACTTATTCCCACAATATAGAGTAGGTAAGGAAAACTTAATCTTGAGAAGAAATATCTCCAGTTCACCGCATTTATACCACAACTCTTCATGTTGGTAATATATTTTTAACGTTAGCTAAGACAGAAAAAAAATATTTACACGAAATCGAATTTCTGACCACAAATATAAAAAAAAAATTCTCAACAATGTTATTATAACATAAATGTAACGAAAAATAATAGTCCATTCCACTCCGGGAAATTATTATGATTGATTTTTTTTATTATAAGTTCGTCCACTTAACAAGTGTTATCTCCTTTTCGGGCAGAAAGTATAGAATGGAGTGTCTTAACACTAAGTTTTCTCTGACTACCCTGTTACGAGAGAAAAATCGTGAAGCTGAAAAAGTTACAAATTCATTCATCGATAAAGTATGGTAGCGATAAGATCAACACTACTACATGCTTACCATAAAAGGGTGTTGTAACGATATGACATGGGACACATAATATTTTGTTATGTTTATTTTTTTTGTACAAATCTTATCTATTGCCTTGTTTTTTGTACGAAAAAGGAGTTATAGAATATTAGTATTCGCAAGGTCAAATTTTAGTTAGTGATTTAGGATAAATCTAAATGAAAGCATTATCTATGTACGTGAAGAAGATTTAAAATCCCATATGACATTTGCGTTAATATGTGAAGTCTATCGAGGCGCAGTATAACAGCATCTGACTATAAATGTGGTGGTTGTAGGTTCGATTCCTTTTCGGGATTTTAATTATTTTATTTTTTGCGCTGTGGTGACAAGAAATGGTGCGACGCATTTAATTCCGCTAGTCAACATGCTAAGTATGTGGTTCGGAAGGACCTTACATAAAAAAATATAAATTTTAATGTCATATATTATTGTATTTTACCTTCAGTTCATAATAAGTAATGGTTAATTTTTTTTAAGGAAGTCATCAATCTATACGCCTATAAATCTTTATACCTTCGATACCAATTGAGCTATTAAGAAACAACGCCCAGCTGTAACTATTGACCGGATAAGGTTCAAATTTTACACGTAGGTTTTTCAGGAAATTTAGTGGTGTACTAAGGAAAATATCCTGAAATCCCTATGGAAATTAAATCAAACGAGATTTTACTATACAGTCGGCATTAAAGGTAAAAGAAGAAATAAAAATAATATGGCAGGGGACATAAACTACACGCAAATAAAATTGAGATAAATAACTAATGTAAACTAGAAAACAGCTACACATTTTTTACCGCTTAAGTTGTCAGAGAAAACGAGTCAAGGCATTTCCTTCTTCACTTTACGCCTGAAAATCGGGACATTGATTTTTAAGTGGCAGAACTTAACGCTTTGCTTTGTCTTATGGTTCAGAACGGATAAATAAAAATAATATATAATCATTGCCCTGATTGGGAATCGAACCCATAACCATCGTGTTTCCGGCCAGATGCCGTTCAACTGTCTCAACTTGGCTAATTTAATTATAAAGGTGTACTTATAAATATGGTATACTTATAAATATGGTATGGTAGTAAAAGTAAAAGAGTTACAAGTTAAAGGGTAAAATTTAAAGAGAATTATATGGAGTAAAAGTTAAAAAGTTACAAAAAACAGTCAATTTATTACTTATAATTATAGTAGATACCTGTATCTTTTGCACAAATAAAATATTTCGTATAGCAAACTTAAATAGGGGAACCTTCGGACACAAAAGTTCGCAAAAAATATTATTCATTTTGCTATTAGTTTCACATATGTGTTTTTTCATGATTTTATTCTTTATTTATTTGGACTTAAGTAATAAGAAGTTACTTTTTAATGGAATATACTTATATATAAAGGAATTTATTACTTGTTTTCTAAGTATGTATATTTTTCTCATGCTTGGGACGAATATGATTATCTAATAAGTATAAGATTTATATTTTAAAGTTTATAATTATAAAAAAACACATATCCTGCTTTTTTTACAGTATTTAAACTGTACAACGTACATAAATACTATATAATTTATATAAATAAAAAAATATAATAAAAATGACTAATATGTTCAGTTCAATTCTTACTTTATCTAAAAATAGCTTGTTAATTTTTTTTCTTTTTTTAGCTTCACGCTATATCTCATGTACAGCAGTGTAGGCAGAAAAATCATAGTGTTAAGACACTCCGTTCTCCACTTTCCACTCAACCCAACTTTCACTCAACGCTATTTCTTTTCGTACCAGAACTGAGGAACGAATATAATTTAAAATGTAATCTTTGTCGCAGCGAGAATCGAACCCAAAACCAATCGCATTTACAGTCAGACAGACAGACAAAATATTTATTAATTCAAAATAAATAATACTTCAAATAGCATACTTTGCAAAGCTAACCGAATCGATCGTCCAATTTGCAGATTAGCATTTAGTACCAAGTATCTGTTTGAACTCTACAAATCAATTAAGGGTAGAAAACGGGATTAGTTAACTTAAGATGTTTGCGATTAACAAACGAGTTAGACACTACTTCACTCTGGGGTTTCTCTGATAATTGCTCTTTATAACATTTTAGATACATTTTGAATTAAGGTACATTGATTTTATGAAGTACTAAGTTTAGCCTTTACTGTTTTATCATTTTCATTTTAAAATAATTGTCCAGTAGCCAGTCGTTGCACAGAGGCACAAGCGTGTGATTGGAAACGATTGGTTGTGGGTTCGATTCCCACTCGAGGAGTGGAAATATTTAATATTTCCATTTTCTTCGCTCTGGTGTCGAGGTAAAGCGCGGCGTTAAGTTCCGCCACTTAACACGCAATGCCTCCGAATTCGGCGGAAAGTGCGAGATGCAGCGTGAAGCTAAAAAAAATATAAAAAAAAATAAAAAAATATGTATTTCAAAGTTCTAATCGATTTTTATAATTAATTACTTACGATATCTTTTGATGCAACTTATTTTTAAACTGATGATAATTTTTTATAGACCTACTATGGTGCAGCGTGATAGCATCTGGTATCTCATCATCAACTTGGTTGTGAGTTTGACTCTTACTGAGAGAATGATTATATTAAAGTATTTTTTTTATTTCTCCCCTCTGGTACGTAAGACAAAACGCGACGTTGAATTCTGAAGCTCAACACTCAATACCTCGATTTTAAGCAAAAGCAATATAAGTAAAAGTAGTAAGTAGTTTGAGTAAAAGTAATAAAAGTGGGTATTGGAGTGTATTGACAGTAGGTTCTCTCTGACTACCCTGCTAACCGGTAAAATGACTGAAACTAAAAAATGTAAATGTATACTGTCAATACACGTAAATATCAAATCTAGACTCACTGATGCATTATTAAACAGAAAAGTTTAATATCGAGCATTAAGTATGTAGATTAAAATGTCTATTATAAAAAATAAACTCGGCCCCTACTCTTTTCGCATAGCAGCGTAAGAAAGAACTTAGTGACATGACACTCAGTTCTCCATTTTACATATAAATATATGCTATATTATAAATGGAATGAATGTCGAAAATAAATAAAGTTATTATTTTTTTATGGGAGTAACATCACCTCTCACCTCTGACGTCTATGGTTCTGATGATCGTGGATGATGATAGGTCTAAAAATAAAATTGCTTTATATTATTGAGAGCCTAGTTTTTTTTTATTTAGGCATCGTAATATTATCACAGAGAGGTCTGCACTGTATGAAGACTGAAGCGAGACCCCTGTGTGTGGAAAATGCCGGCGTATTTATACTGCAAATAGAAAGTAAAAACTACCCATTATGTTTTTATTATTTTTTCATTGGCTTTATGATAACATCTAAACACTTTACTAATTATTATCCAAAGTTGTTTTAAATCGATTAATCTAAGTATTATAATAATTTAACTCGTCGTTCAAAGCGCGGCGTTAAGTTCCGCCACTTATATAACCTACAAACATCGAGCCAGTAACTCACATTCACCACTATATCTTTCCTAATAGTATCGAAGCTTTTGTTTTACAAATTCAAATATACATACAGACATACATATATACCATACATATATCGACATTGAAATCGTTCAGAAAGGTATGTACATAAAAGAAATGAATCGAATCGGCCATCTGTACTAAAAAAAAACTCCGTGGTATCAAAAGCATTCGAGAAATCCCTAACGAGAACCGTAAAGAGAATACTGAATGAATGAAAAAAGTAGTACACTGATTGTGATTTGGCACTCTGTCTTTCTGAAAGTGAAAAGTGGATATCATAAACGATTGAACACAAAAGAATATTTAAAGATTTGTGTGGAAGTAAGGATATTTGTATGTTTTAAAATGTTATTTACTGATTATATATGTATAAGAATATACTTTTTTTTAGTTCACGCTGTATGCCGCACACAGCAGAGTAGGCAGAGGGAACCTAGTGTTAAGACACCCCGTTCCCCTTTCCGCCGAATCCGGAGACATTGCTTAATAAGTGGCGAAACTTAATGCCGCGCTTTTGCCTCAATACCAGAGCAAGGAAAATGAAAATAATAAATATTTCCACACCTCGAGTGGGAATCGAATCCACGACCAGTCGTTTACAGTCACACGTTCGTGCCACTGCGCCACGACTTGACCTCAAGAATATAATATACTAATATTGTATTTTTACGTTTTATACTAACGTTTGCAGATTTACATTTTCCCGCATAGCAAGGTAATCAAAGAGTACAAAATCAGAGAGAGAGAGAGAGACTCCGTTCTCCACTTTCTAAGTACGCCGTGCTTTGTCTTAGGTATCATCAATGAAAACTACCCATTATTTTTGTTATTATTTTTGCATTGGCTTTATGATAAAATCTAAACACTACTAATTATTATTCAAAGTTGTTTTAAATCGATTAATCTAAGTATTATAATAATTTAACTCGTCGTTCAAAGCGCGGCGTTAAGTTCCGCCACTTATATAGCCTACAAACATCGAGCCAGTGACTCAAATTCACCACTATAGCTTTCTAAATAGTATCGAAGCTTTTGTTTTACAAATTCAAATATACATACAGACATACATATATACCATACATATATCGACATTGAAATCGTTCAGAAAGGTATGTACATAAAAGAAATGAATCGAATCGGCCATCTGTACTAAAAAAAACTCCGTGGTATCAAAAGCATTCGAGAAATCCCTAACGAGAACCGTAAAGAGAATACTGAATGAATGAAAAAAGTAGTACACTGATTGTGATTTGGCACTCTGTCTTTCTGAAAGTGAAAAGTGGATATCATAAACGATTGAACACAAAAGAATATTTAAAGATTTGTGTGGAAATAAGGATATTTGTATGTTTTAAAATGTTATTTACTGATTATATATGTATAAGAATATACTTTTTAGCTTCGCGTTATATCCCGCACACAGCAGGGTAGGCAGAGGGAACCTAGCGTTGAGGCACTCCGTTCCCCTTTCCGCCGAATTCGGAGACATTACGTGATAAGTGGCGGAACTTAATGCCGCGTTTTTGCCTCAATACCAGAGCGAAGAAAATGAAGATAATAAATATTTCCACACCTCGAGTGGGAATCGAATCCACAGCCAGTCATTTACAGTCACACGTTCGTGCCACTGCGCCAGGACTCGCCCCAAGAATACATATATACTAATATTGTATTTTTACGTTTTATACTAACGTTTGCAGATTCACATTTTCCCGCATAGCAAGGTAATCAAAGAGTACAAAATCAGAGAGAGAGAGAGACTCCGTTCTCCACTTTCTAAGTACGCCGTGCTTTGTCTTAGGTATCATGAATGAAAACGAATTTAAAGATAACCATTTTCCCAACTGAGAATCGAACCCACAACTACCTTTGCAGTCCAACGCTATTCTTCTACACCATCCTGGCCTCAATAAATTAAATTCGATTGTTGCTCATAAGCTTACCTATTATTTATTCTTTATTCTAATTACTTACGCAAAGTGCGACATCGGCTTTAACTTTTCAACACGTAATCTCTTTGTTTAGATTGTAAGTGGGGAGCGTTGTAATATGTCAAAAGGCTAATCCGTAACGCAATGAAGCATTGTGGGATACAATCTTAAGATGGCCGTAAAAGACACGAAGCGATCAAATCCTCTACCATAGTTGTCATTTCTTTATACCAATACAAACTTTCTGATAACTACACTTAGATTTTTTTTATAACTTAGCAAGAACAACTCTAATGCAGATATTTTTATACAGCTTCACTAATTAACGCTTTTGTACGTTTCCCTGCATAATAAGATAATTAGAAAGAGGCTAGTGTCAAGAGTTCCCTAGCTTTGAGTTTCGTAACTCAACGCCGCGCTTTGTCTTATTCACTAGAGCGAAGAAAATAAAATAATCATAGACAGATAAACAAATACTTTCAAACATTTTTATAGTGTTATTCCACACTTAGGAAAATTGAAAAACACATTTAGAAAACGCATAAAAATTTGATCCCGCTGAGTTCAAATTTTTATACGTTGTATAAATGTCTTTTTTAGATAATCAAATTTAAAGTTGTGAAAATTTAATAATATTCCGCATAATAATTAATAATATAGTCCATATATGGTTATTGGAAGGACAAAATCTCCTTATACAAGCATTATTTGCTTAATAAGAGATCTCAATCACAAACTTGGTTGAGCTAAATCTGTTTCTGTAAATAAAACATTTTGATAAATCATAAAATGACATCATGAGGCCATCGTAGCCACGTTAGTCAAAGTGTGACTGTAAACGGGATTGATTCTGGGTTCGCTTCGCTCACAGGGAAATGTTTACATTATTTTTTTTTTCATTCTTCAGCTCTGAATTCCGCGGAAGACTAAGTGCTACATTGAGTTTCGCCACTAAACACGCAATGTCTTGATTTCAGGCGATAAGTGGAAAACGGAATGTCTTAACATTAAATTATCTCTGACTAAAGTTTAAAGATGTTTTATAAGAGTACTTAAGTGTTTGTGGCCAGTCGTGGCCCAATGGCACAAGTGACTGTAAACGACTGGTTGTGGGTTCGATTTCCACTTGAGGAGTGGAAATTATATTTCCATTTTCTTCGCTCTGGTGTCGAGGTAAAGCGCGGCGTTACGTTCCGCCACTTAACACGCAAGCCTCCGAATTCGGCGGAAAGTGGGAAACGGAGTGTCTTAACACTAGGTTCCCTCTGCCTACCCTGCTGTGTGCGGAATACAGCGTGAAGCTAAAAAAAAATATATTTGCATCACAATCACCAAATAATAAAATAGGTCGATGCTCCAAGGAGTTAGGTCGAAAGAACTCCGAAAGACGGCCTGTGTCTTAGCATCATTTGTAAATGTCACTTTACATGTTCATATCAGTGTGAATCTTCATTATTAACCGACAAAATTCAAGGGATGACCTCCATACGCTAAAGGTGATCAATCAACATGAAAGGGCGGTATTAAAATATACTTTGAATGGAAAATGGTATTCAATAATTATAATATATGTATGTGTGTATTTATTTTGAGAAAACGTAGATTGCGCACCTTGGAGTTTCATTTCTTCTAACTACCTGATCTTGTCCATATAGTAGGGCAAAGAGAATCTAGTGTCAAGACACTCCATTTTGCATTTTCTGCTACCGGATATATGTGTGAAAAGAAACGAAAACAGTTTAAATTTAATTTTATAACCCACGACCGATGTAATTACAATCAGACGTTATCATATTAAACTAGTTGGTCTTAGAATTCAGTGTTAGTAAAAATTACTGACACTAGCACAACTTTTTTGAGTGTTGAGATCATTGTAGGTAACATCGTGGGACTACTTGAATAGGCTAAAGAGTTCGCTTTCACCCAAGTTCGGAACATTGCGTGTTTTAACTAAAAAATTAATAATTACATGTAGAGGTAATTAATAATGCGATGCACATATATTATGTAAAAATAGTAATAAGTTAATATGAAAGAATATGAGTATATTCTATCATGTACATAAGCGTGTAGCTTATAATAAGATAAAAGCTAAGCCCGCTTTTAAGTAACAACTATAATAACAACTGCCTATAATAGATAGACAAAGAAAACCTAGTGTTTAGGCACTCCGTTCACCAATGTATATCCGAAACCAGCCATATGTCTTGTCACTAGAGCTGAGAAAAGGAAAATAATTTAAATTATATCAATAATCATATCCCCGAGTGGAAATCGAACACAAAACCACCGCGTTTATAGTCAGACGCCACCACGACCTAGTACATACAATTACAAACATAATAAAATAGCTAGTGCCCAGTAGTGGCCCAGTGGCACAAGCGTGTGACTGTAAACGACTGGTTGTGTGTTCGATTCCCGCTCGAGGAGGAGAAATCCATTCTTATATTATAAATAGGAAAGTCTGTGTGTTTGTCTGTCACGCTTTCACGGCTAATCTACCGGTGCGATTTGGATGAACTAACGATGATTTGGGTCTAACATAGGCTATTTATTTTTTTAAAATCAACCTCTAAAGGTTTGAAATAGGGGATGAAAGTTTTCGCGGAGCGGATTCGCGAGTCCAGTGCAAATGTAGATCCGCTCCGTCGTCGGAGGCCAGGGAGTAGGAGAATGCGGTACGTGCATCTCCAACTTCTCCTACCTTAGAGAAGCTACTGCGGGAGGGTCGGGATGATCCTCTTGCAAGTCATCAAGGCTGCGGGTGCTCTGGAAGAAACCCCGGAGGTCGAGGCGTCGTAGCAGAATGCGCGAGCAAACCTGCGACGTCTCTCGAGGGTGGTGAGGGTTTCCGCTGGGTTTTAGTGGATAGTATCGGACTCACCGGTGAGTCCCACAGTACCATCCGTTCATAAGGTAACCTTGCGTACGGATGGTCTGCGTAAACAGCATTTCCCAGCGGAAAAAAAAAAAGGGGGGGATGAAAGTTTTTATGAAAATACTAAACTGCTTGACCAATTGTAATGAGTTTTGGCATAAATATAATTGATAATCTGAGCTTAAACATAGGCTACTTTATTTTTTAAAAAGGCAATGGGTTGCAATATAGGGAAATAGTACACGCGGCGAAGCCGCGAGATTTAATACTTCCATTTTCTTCGCTCTGGCACTGAGGTAAAGCGCGGCATTAAGTTCCGCCACTTAACACGCAATGCCTCCGAATTCGGCGGAAAGTAGGGAACGGAGTGTCTTAACATTAGGTTCCTTCTGTCTACCCTGCTGTGTGCGGGATACAGCGTGAAGCTAAAAAAAATAGCTCCATTTTACTTATCATCACTTAAAATAAACTAAAAGAACGTTTCGCTAACATTTAACCAGATAACTTTTTGCTATGAATACAAGTACACTACATTTCATTTAAATACACCCCTTTAGTTGCTATTGCACGTCTTATCCTGCACTCCTGCTGCACTTTTAACTTAAAACGTTTATTAAATATAAAACACTAATTTTGTAACCAGTCTGGATGAATTTCAATGAGACTTGAGTTAAATTAAGTCATTTGAGAGACGTGGATTTTAAATTTAGCTGTGGATGGTGAAGGATAATCGTTGAAGCGAGATGTATATACTTCGTGTATACCTAAAAAAGCAACTATATGCTTTTTTCGTATAGCAGGATAGTCAGACAGAACCTAGTGTATTGAATACTCAGATCTCCGATCTCAACTGGAAAGTATATAGAGAGACTAGATGGCAGTACACGCAACGCCCAAAATCGAGACATGACATCTCAAGTGGCGGAAGTCAATATCGTGCTTTGCCTTAGGTACTAGAATGAATAAATTAAAATAATATACAATTATATCCCCGTGTGGGAATCGAATCCACAACCGCGTCGCCGCGTCTACAATGCCATGGAGAACTGTAGTGAATTCAATACATCACGTTTTTTTGTAAATCAAATAAAAAAAAATAGCTTTTTATGTCTTTTTGTTTGTTTTGGTTTTGTAACATTTAAAAAACTATTACATTACTTAGAAAATATGAGTAGCAGAATATATTATGTAACATTGTCACCAAATAAACAAAATTAAATTACTAAAATATACTCAATCAATCTTTTTTTTTTAGCTTCACGCTGTAGGTAGGCACAGGGAACCTAGTGTTAAGACACTCCGTTCCCCACTTTCCACCAAATTTTGGAGTCATTACGTGTTAATTGGCGGAACTTAACCGACCCGCGTTTTGCCTCGACACCAGAGCGAAGAAAATGGACATATTTAATATTTCCTCGAGTGGGAATCGAATCCACAACCAGTCGTTCGACAGTCACACTTTATGCCACTGCGTCACGACTGGCCCCAATCAATCTAATTAAAATAATATAATTTAAAACAAAACATATCTTACATAACAATACATTTTAACATAGAATTCAAATTACATCTTTGCTTTACTTAGGACACAAGTTATTCGACACTTCAACAATTTCGTATTCAAGGGGGTACATGTTTGTAATATTTATTGTAGTTAGCTGTAAGCTGTATATCGCATGCAAATGGCCGCTAAACCTCATTTACTCAACCACATAACTACAGAGGAAATAAATCTATAAGGAATCTAGGTCTAGTATCAATTATGTAATGTGAAACTAATGGAGGAATGTATTGGAATTCTTATACAATAGGTAGAATTTGTGTATTGATTTTTGATATTACTTGCTTTTTGTATACTTGTGTGAAAACATTAACTATAGAGGGACAAAGTGAGTCTGTAAATGCAACTGGTTATAGGTTCGATTTCCACGCGAGGGATGAAAATATTTCCATTTAATAACGCGGCGTTAATTTCATCCACTTAACACACAATGCCTTCAGAATTCGGAAAATGGGGAACGAAGTGTCTTAACACTAGGTTCCTAACCTGTTGTGTGCGGGATATAGCGTGAAGCTAAAAATAATAAAAAAAAGAAAAAACACTATAAATGTCTTTGATAACAGTCTATGTTTTTGTTTTGATGATATTTTTTACGTCTTAGGCTGTAATTATGACGGCGTGCTGATGATTTTTTTTTTAAATGATGATTTGAAATATTTGTATTTCTTTATTTTTTTCAGATTCACCACCTTTATTTCACAGCAGTGCCCTGACGTAGAGAGAAGCTAGTGTCAAAACACTCCGTTCTCCACTTCCCACCCGAATTCGAGACAATGTTTATTTATGTATTTTAATTTATAAAATACATTCAATATAATTTATCTATCATGTAACACGAACATCCCTATTTGCTACAAAAAAATACAGCTACCGGAAAAGTTTTTCCCTCGTCACATTTTATGGAGCGACAAATCGTGTACTTTCGAATAAATTGTTAACAAAATGTACAAAATAAATTCAATTAAATTGTTTAACTTTAAAGTGGATACTTTCAATTGAAGTAAGAAGTGAACTCAATATATTTTATTCTTACTAATATTTAAAATGTTAAAATGTGTCTGTCCGTCAGTTTGTCTGTGGTGGTTCTGTGACGGTTACACGTTTAATCAACTCAACCGATTTGGATGAAATTCAGAATGAAAATAATTGAACACTGGGATCACATATATTTACTTTTTTTAAAAAATAAACCTCTAAAGGGTGGAAATTGGGGACGAAAGTTTGTATAAACTTAAACAGTTTATAAACAGCTTAACCTATTGCGATAAGCTGTCTCAGGAAGGTAATTTATGACGCAAGGTCAGACATACGTTACCATTTTTTTCAAAAACCCTCCCCAAAACGAACTGAAACAAAGGACGAAAATTTGTATGAAAAAAATAAACTGCCAAACTATAGTTCCGTAGACCACGCGGGCGCATCCTCGAGCGAGTTATGGTTGATAAATATTAGCATGTTCTTTCCCAGACTTTTGACTATTCATATTAAATATCATCACAAATGGCTCAGCGTATAAATGGTAAAATATGCATTAGAACAGACAAACATATTTATTTTAATATCAGTCAGGTATGTATATTATGAAATTATCAAGAAAGATTAATTAATAAAACGATTTCATTTGTCGTAGAAGATTATCCCCATAGGGATGGGTACTTAATGGTAAATAAGTTACCATAATAACCATAATAACGGAGTGTCTTAACACTAGGTTCCCTCTGCCTACCCTGCTGTGTGCGGGATACAGTGTGAAGCTGAACAAAAAAAAAATAACTTATTATAACAATGTACGTCTTAAATATTTTCTTTAACTTTGCATAAGTGTCACAAGTGAAAATTTATATTAGAAAAATTAAAACAAAATGATTAGCTTTAGATACGTACGTACGTATAATTTAATTTATTGCAATCAATGAATTTGAACATTTGGGGGATTTGAACCTGCAACTACTAGACATCAAATTCCAAAAAAAAAAAACAAATCTATTTTAGAGTAAAATGAGTAAAAAAAGACTTTTCTTACAAAAACAACATTAACGATTCCTATTATCGCATTAAGTGCACAGTCATAAATTTTGTTCTCTCCACCAATCTTCAACGAGTAGTCTATAACAACAATATAAATCAGAATTAGATGACGTTTAGGGATAAACTTCTCATTTTCTGAATGGAACAACTAGACTTTCTTGGAATATACTATAAATCTTGAAATTTAAAAATGTATGATATTGCTAGTGACATGTGAACTTGTTAAAAAATAAAATTGTCTTTTGTAGAAAATTTATAATTTTTAAATAACATTTATTGACAAACCCATCTCAGTGGAGACTTACTATTTATTTAGCCATGAAAATAATAAAGCGTCCACAGGTGAAATGTATCAGATTTAATACAACGACAATGGCCTCATATTCTGAATATAACTATATTAATTTTAAGAATTAAAGAACTATATTGATTACAGAATGTAGTAGAACGCATGGCTCAGTGGTGAGAGCGCCTGGACGGTATTCAGTTCCCGTTCGATTCCCGCTGCGTTCAAATTTTTTATACGCTTTCTAAATGTCTTTTTAGCACCAAAGCAGGTATTGATGACACGACAACGACGGACGACAACAGTGATTCATCACAAACAGCTAACTGACTATCAAAAAATAAAAAAACACAAGTGGTAATTTACAACGGTATCAATCACAATATTTAAATAAGCATTTCAATTAAAAGTTTGTTTCGCTTCGAAACTTTTGGTCGTGTCGCGGCGTGCCGTGGAAAAAAATGTCACCACATTTGAATATTTCATTTGTGGGAAAAATTTTGACGAAGCGTTTTTTTACCGCTGATGACAAAGAATACCCTTTTCAGCTGTCTCTGGGAGGCTATTCCGAGATTTGTTACAGATTTGTTTGGAAATGAGAATAGCAATTATAGTAGCCTTTGTTATCTTTTGGTTGAAGTTTTCCTGAAATTTAGCTGAGATAGTTCGCTCCGGATTGTCGCCTTACTACGTTTAACAATATCTAATCTATATATATATATATATATATATATATATATATATATATATATATATATATATATATATATATATATATATATATAGATATATATCTATATACCTCGAAATTGTTACATATTTGAATGACACAAAAGTTCTTGCTTCCTTAGCAAATGTAAATATAAAAAAATATTCGTCGATTGACAGATTAACAGAATATTCATAAATAACGGATTTTCATAAAAAAAAATACCTGTAAATAATTTGATTGAATTGTTAACTTAACTATATACATATATCTAAAACAATACATACAATACAATTGAACAACTATAGTATAGTTCTGTATAGTTTCTATTAAAGTGTTAAATAAAAAAAATACATGTTATTGACAATAGATCAAACAATATATATGCATAAGGATATTTATTTTTTTATTCAATCACTCGTCTAAATAAATTGTGTAGTATATTTCAGATTCGCTATTATGTGTAATATTTTGTTATATTTATGTATAGTATACGAATATTGGAAATATTGGGGCCAGTCGTGACTGTAAACGACTGGTTGTGGGTTCGATTTCCACTCGAGGAGTGGAAATATTTAATATTTTTATTTCCTTGGCTCTGATATCAGAGGCTAAGCGCGGCGTTAAGATCCGCCACTTAACATGCAATGCGCAATGAATTCGGCGGAAACTAGGTTCCCTCTACCTACTCTGCTGTGTGCGGGATAGCGTGAAGTTAAAAAATATATATATACACACAGATATTTTTTTTGTTTTCTTATTATTATTACAGTGCCGCTTATTGCAAAGATGAGTTACCATCACCTTTTGATGTAAAATGGTATATTTTATATACTTAGTAACAATCATATTTCTTTAGTAACTTTTCGACTGTGACGCCACAAAAAGACTATATCCCTTTGATACTATTGTAGCCAGCATTTAAATTTTATGCCGCTCTTCTGAAAAATACACTGATTTTGAGTTACAACGGTATCCTTCCAAAGCAGTGATATATTTATATCCATAGTTTGTAATAAAAAAGACTACACAAGAAAGAAATGCTTAAGAAACCTTGAAAATTAACAAAAAAATATAGGATATTCGATCATACGCATCTCTAAACATGGAGCAACAATAATAACTCACAATCATCAAAACCGGCCTATTTATTTTGAAATTTCAACCAAATACGAAACAAAACTTCATACTTCGTTTAATTTAAAAAGTTGGATTGACATGGCTCAGCTTCGGGCGTTTCTATTTTTTCACCACAATGTTTATGAAGTGCAAATTACAAGCATGGACCAGTCTTCTTGATTACTTTTTGCCAAAAAGTATTTGTTTGACTTTGATTGAGAACTTATGAAATAATTGGTATATAGTTGACACCATCCTGGCAAAGTAGGAAAGAGTCGTGATGGTAGTGGGTTCTATTTTGACTCAAGAGAATGTTAATATTGTAAGAGTTTTACCCCTTCTTGTTGCAAATATGGCATAGAGTGCTCTACAAAGTAATATTTCTAGATTGGGCAAAAAGTTATGAATAAGGTAATTCTTGATTTTAATATAAATGATACATAATGAAAATCAAAGAATACTGATAATTTAACTTAACAGTTTTAACAACTTTATATATAAATATAAAGAAATACCTTGAAAGAAATATATTGATAATCTAATTACAGCAAAATATATAAACCAAGCTGACATTTGAAATGGAAATTAAAAGAATCGTCCCAGAAAGCTTTTAAAATAATGAGACAAAGTATTCGTAGCTAATTTTTTCAATTACTTCTAGCAGCAAATGAAAACAAGAATTTGATCTGATGTTGGTTTCAGAATAAAGTGGAGTGAATTATTTAACTAAAGTTATATTCGCTTATAAAAATGCATGTTGTTTTAAATTTTCTGTGCTTGTCAGATAAGTTGCTTCAAAGTTGTTTAAACTAAAAATATTTTTAGAAATGTTATGTTAAATAGGAGTGGATCTGGCTATCATTGATTTCAAAGAACCATTTTTAACTTGTTTCACAAATCACGTTTTCTAAACCCAAATATGTCCACTTATGTTTTAAAAATTCAAAAAGAAAATACTAAGTTACAAAGTTTTTTTATGTATAAGACTGTTCTTTTTTTCATTTTTACACATAGAACTTATTTTTTAGATATTATTTTGTTAAATTATTTTATTATAATACTTATAATATCTACATTCTTATACTAGCTTGAATGTCCAATTAAACAATCTTTTTGCAAGTCATATATTACTTCCCAAATCTCTTCGCATACCCTACTTAAAATGTATATAAAAATACTAAAACTTCTTATAAATATCGCATATTAGAAACTAAATATCTTGAAATTCATCCAAATCATCATTTTTTCTTTAGCGTCACGCTTTATTCCGTGTAACATGTTAGTCAGAGAAAACCTAGTTCTCCTCCACTAACTCAACGATAGTTTACAATAACAATCCATTATCATCAAATATACTGAAACTCAAAAAATCAAAATCACATCAAAATTTTAATTTAAAAAGACCACAGCAAAACTTACGAAAAACAAGAACTAACAACAACATTCGTGTTGGAACACTATCAGAAAGCTACCTTCTCATCACGCCATTTCATACCGCCATAGCTATTCACCGACGCTTGTAACTTTCGTATCCATTAGTGGCATAATCTTAAGGATCTCTTAACGCTACAAGACAAATTTATAAAACGCTACTAAAAATCGGTAAAAAGTAGAAACTTTTAACAATATACAGTTTTTTAATATTTCCGCATACCCTACTTAGAATGATTATAAAAATACTAAAACTTCATATTAAATATCATCCATATTTGAATCTGAATATGTTAGAATTCATCCAAATCATCTTATCATTTTTTTTTAGGTTCCCGCTTTTTTTTAGTATCATAATAATAACTCTCCGCTAACTCAACGATAGTTTACAATAACAATCCATTATCATCAAAAATACTGAAACCCAAAAAAATCAAAATCAAACCAAAATTTAAATTTAAAAAGACCACAGCAAAACTTACGAAAAACAACAACTAACAACAACATTCGTGTTGGAACACTATCAGAAAGCTACCTTCTCATCACGCCATTTCATACCGCCAGAGCTATTCACCAACGTTTGTAATTTTCGTATCCATTAGTGGCATAATTACGGTTCAGCTTAAGTCAGACACAATCGGTTTAGAAATTGAAAGCGAATAGACGTGCCGTAGTTGCAGTGGAATTGCTTGGTAATTTACATTTGGCTTTCGAACATTAGTCTAACTTGGATTAGTCTTGCAGGAAGCGATTTTAATGTTAAATGAATGATATTGTTTCATTGCAGTAGTTTTGATAGTAGATAGTTGGTGTTTGACTGTATAATATTGTTGGGGAATTTAAGTAGATGGCGTGAAGTCTGAATGCATTTCACCGTGTCGATTAAAGTGAATGGACTTGGGTAGCTAGCTAAGTAGAAGTAGGTTCATATTCAGGACAGGAGGGTCAGATAAAACGAGTTGAGTCTGTAATCAAATTCCTTTTATGGAGTCCCGTTCGTTACCTTTGAACGTATATATATTTACGTTTTTTTATTTAAATGTTTTTTATATTCTAAGTGATGAGTAACATTTCAAAACATATTCTATATTAAATAAAAAGCATTCACAAACAAAAAAATACTCTATATAGAGATGTAAAAATTAAAAAAAAAATTAAATAGCTTCACGCTATATCCCGCACACAGCAGGGTAGGCAGAGGGAACCTAGTGTTAAGACACTCCGTTCCCCACTTTCCGCCGTATTCGGAGGCTTGCGTGTTAAGTGGCGGAACTTAACGCCGCGCTATGTAAAAATAAGCAGTATAATAATTTCGACGCAGCTGAATGTCTAACGTATGGCTTAGCGTTCAGAGCGCATGGACTGGACGTGGCAAAAGGCGCGCGTTCAAATCCCGGTACGTCCAAAAGTTTTATACCATTTACATCAATGTATTTTATTTACTTATGTACACACTTTGATTGTTTAGATAAAATACCTACTTATAGTCTTATTGTCGTTTGGCTTACTAAAATTATGAACATAACAGTTGCAGTTCAATTTTTAATATACAAGCAATGATTAATTTAGTACTATTTTATTTTCTCATATGTCATATAGAAATCATTTTATATTCATGATTACTAATGTGCCTATGGACATGTTAATAGCCCCAACCGATATGCAATGTCCCTATGCATTTAACAACTAAATAAAAATGTTATACGTATGATATATTAACAACGTTTGATCATTTCTTGCTAAGTAATAATATAGGAATAAAAAAAGTATTTATTTGAACATTTCTTGCATTTCACTCAAATATTAATTACAAGTATTTATTATTATTTTAATTTATATCATTTTATTACTAAATTTAAATTGTGTGCGTACACATATTAATTCTTAATGTAGCTAACATTCTTCTTACTAATAAATTTATTTTAATTTCTTAATTTCAAAATATCTTGAGTTAGTTACTTTAGTTAGAGAATTGAGTTAGTTAGCCTTAGTCTAAATTCCGATCAGTCAATTTATCAATAACAAACAATATTATATTATCGTTTTAAACATAATATTTTAGTGAAGACAAAACAAACAGGTATAAAATAACACTTTCATAGAAAATTAAACAGTAAACGGGAACAATAAGTAATACTGCCAAAAAAGTAACACTGTTTGGCGTTAGAAAAAGGATATGTAAATAAATATTGACAAACGCGCACCTAGTTTCACGGTCGTTGGAAGTGACAGACTGTGTAATTGGTTAAAAAAGTATACTTTATTAGTTTGTATAATATTATGTAGATTTATGTATATATGCTATAAATTTTGAAAATTTATAATATTTATTGTTAGTGTAAGGAACTTTTTTTTTAGCTTCACGCTGTATACCGCGCACAGCAGGGTAGGCAGACGGAACCTAGTGTTAAGACACTCCGTTCCCCACTTTCCGCCAAATTCGGAAGCTTGCGTGTTAAGTGGCGGAACTTAACACCGCGCTTTACCTCGACACCAGAACGAACAAAATGGAAATATTAAATATTTCCACTCCTCTAGTAGGAATCGAACCCACAACCAGTCGTTGACAGTCACACGCTTGTGCCACTGGGCCACGACTGTCTTTTTAATAAATTAATAATATTTAAAAATGTTTAAAAGTATCCAATGACACGTTACTGTAGTAATTTATGTCTGCATATGATGCTACTTTTGGAGTCTGCTGTTTTTGTCATATTTAATAATATTGAATCGGTCAAATGTTTCTTTTTCTATTTAAAATAGATGATACACATAATAACGTTAACGTAATTAAAGATATATTTTTCGACACATTTTTATTTTTTTCTAATTACCTTTATTGTTTGAAACTAGGAAACTTACTCCATATATTTGCGAGAAATTATTAAAAAACGAAACAAAACAAAAAGAAGAACACTTAAAATTACAAAAATCAATTCAAAAAAGCTACATTCCTTAGCACTAAAACAGAAACTTAGATAAAAGTTTATAGGAAATGAATTTTTGCTACAAATAGAACACCCAGTTTATAATGAAATGCACGTTTTAGTTTGACTGTAGCTCGTAAATCCAGTGATACAAGCGAGGCACGCCGTAGCGGAATGGCATTCGTAACGCAAACAATCCATTATGGCCAAAAATCTAGACTGAAAGTTTAGAACCTTAAAATCTAGATAATAAAGTTGTTGTAGACGGTAGAAGTAAAATTGTCGATACGCATGGCACAATCGCGATAGTTCAAACCGAGCACATGCGGGGTGGGCACGACTGACATGCGATTCTAGTTGAAGGCAATTTTCATATTAATACTTCATTTAGGTGTATGTATCTGATGTGCATGCCTCATCGTGGAATAAGTAAAAAAAGGAGAATGGAGTGGTATGCCTCTGGACTTTTTTTAAAAAATACTATAAAATATACGCAATAATAGCTACATGTCAGGTAGCTTCCTTATAATAATATTAAGTTAACTCCAATATTCAGCAAAACCAGTAAAATTTAATTTTTCGACATTGCTTTATCCTGCATAGGAAAAAAGTATTAAAAAAAACCTAATGTTAAAAAAATTGCGTTCTCCACTTTTCACCCGAATTAATAACTTTGCAACTTGAACGGCAGAACTCAACCCAAAGAATTTAAATATACCCATTTTTCCGAACAGAATCGAACCCACACCAATCGAGTTTTTATAGTTACACGCCACCATTGCGTCATGATGACCTTTCTTTCCATGACCACCAGTAGTGGCCATGACAGTAAGGTAACTCAATATTTAGCTTCTTACTAGACTAAAGAAAATAATGTTCATATTTTTCTGCATTCCCTCAAACGTGAATCAAACCTACAACTTTGACTACGCCATGGCGTCATAAATCCATATACAAATTATCATAAATGGTATAGATTAGTCATTGTGTCGATGACAATTGGGATTAACGATGAAATGTATTCAGAGTATTACATGCAGTTTAACAGATACAATAATCTTGTATGTTAAGAAGATGTGAAGGGGCGTGTGAAGAGCATCTGGTGCATTAGAAATTTGAATATATGTATTTAGAAGTAAGAAGTGTGAAATTCATTTTCATTTAAAATTGTTTTACAAATTTAAGTAAGCCTCAAACCCTAGTAAAAGTCACAGACATAATTGTAATAATTATATTTTTATTTCGGTTTCACGTTTTTGTCAGCATAGCAGAGTAATCAGAGAAACCACTGTATTTTCCACCTAGCTGTCTATTATCACCTGAAACTAAAACATTGCATACTGGGTGGCGGAATTTAATGCCATGCTTCTTTTTACCAGAGACAAATAAACAAAATAAATGTCATTATTCCCCGCAGTAGAATCGAATCCACAACTAACCTCACTTACAGTCAGACGCTGTCATACTGCGCTACGATGACCACAAAAATAAAATTATATAAGTATTTAAACTTAAGCAGAAGTACTTAAAGTATTCCAGCAAGAAAATAGTTATTTTAATATCCTACATAAAATGAAAAAACTATTCTATATAAAGTAACAAAAATCTATTCTATTCAAGGATGAGATGGAATAATAAAAGTTTGTAATTGAGATTCTCTTTTATATACAGATTTCTCTCAAATCAGAGTTGCAGTGAGACAGCTGAAAAGGGTATTCTTTGCCCCTTACAAACGGGGAAGAAATTGGCTTGTCAAAATATCAAGGACTGAAAAAAACCATAATAGAGTAATCATTTGAGTAGTAGTTAAATGAAAATCTGGTTTAAAAGTATTTGATTTTAAAATGTTTTATATTATTTAAGTTTATTAATTACTTCAGTTCACTTCTTAACTTAACTGAAGGATTGAGGAGTGTCAAGGAAAACAGTTGAGTACGAACTATAATTCGTACTGACATATCTTACTCGTATAGTATTTTCGAATTTTATACATTTTAAATGAAAAAACATAATTAATTTTCACTATGGATTATTCACGAATTCATTAATTGGATTAATCACGTACATTTCAGTATTTGAAAATAATAATAAACTTTATTGAATTGCAAAAAAATATTTTAAAATAAAATAGATATTCTCTGTATCCAGACTAGTTGCGGGTATTCCACTCCCTTTAAAAAATATATTGATAATACATTTTAGAAAATAAAAAAATTATTTCGTCTTACAGAAAGATTTTGTGGGACCATAGACATCTACTGTAAAATTCACGAAAACGTATATAAATCGCGAAAACCTAAAGACTTATTATCTATTCTCTTAGAACTAAACTATTTTCCAGCATTTTTGAATATAAAACGTCAAGCGCTTACAACGTTTAACCGTAAATAGTAACAAATAAAAACCGCAAAGAAACATAAGTAGTACTTCATTACAATAATGATATACTTGTAAAGCCGACTTTGTAATATTAAAAAAAACAAGACGCATCCACTTCCCACTGAGCTGAGTGCAGGAGTGAATATGCTGTGGATAAATTGCATTAAAATTATTTTTACATTTACCGCAATGTTGGCTTCTCAAAGCAACTCGACGCTACCTATTTAATTGTTGGTAGTTTTTTTTTTCAGCGTTTACTTCAACTAATGTTTTAATTTTGAGTTACTTTTCTGTTATGTAACCTTTTTTGGCTTGGCTTAAGCAATTGTGAATATAAGATTGGCTTATAAGATTTTATTGCAGGTGTCAACGAGAACGTCATAGTAGGAATGATGAAGGGTGTGCTCAGGTTGTTCGGGCACGTCGAGAAGATGAGTGATGAAAGATATATGAAGCAGAGATGAGTGGTAAGAGAGGCAGGGGGACCTCGGTGGACCTTCGTAAAAAGCATGAGAACCTTCCGGGGGGCGTGTATGAGGAGGTTGATGACAGTGGACGAGGCGAAAGAAGTATGCAGGGACTGTATCGTTTGGCGCTCCGTTCTCTCTACCTACCCCGCAAGAGATACAGCGTGAAGCTATGTATGTATATATGTATAAGATTTTATTTAACCAGATTCACGCTTTTTCCCGTATAGCACAGGGTAGTCAAAGACGAGCTAATGTCAAGTCTTGATAGTAGGTCCTGACTTCGTTCTCGTCTTTCAACCTGAAATGGAGACATCGCAATCATTCCCCTGAGCGGTTATCGAACCCACAATAAATTTTGTTCACCATTGACAACCATTGTTCCTAGCTCTTTTTCCCCCCGACACGTTACGTTATATCTTGTTCAACAGAAAGTAATTATGAAAATAATAAAATTACGAACATCCCACCAAGTGAGAATCGAATCCACAGCCAATCGCGATTACGATCAGACTGCGATATCCTCGGATCTTTTTAAAAATATATAAAAGAACATAGATTATGCCAAATATGATTTTAAAAGTTTTGTCCGTCCATGCACATACATATATCGTTTCTAAACCATGCAAGTTATTAATAAAATATTGTACAACGTAAAAGATTTATCATCTTACATAGATAAATAATTAATCAATTTTTGGCACTTACATAATATAAGCAAGAATTTCAAATAAATACTTATTTCAAATAGTTTTTTGTAGTAAAAATACATTTCTAATTTTACAAAAGGATTTGTAGTTCATTCACTCGCTCTTTTCACTTTGAATAAGCTTTATATAATATCTGAATAAAATTTTATTTATTGTTTCAATGACATTTGTATGGATACATTTGTAAGACGAAAGTTATGGTTTCATAAAGCTAAATGGCTTTAAGCGTCTGTAACAGACCAAGAATGTTTTTGGTTTCTGCCATTCAACACTAAATGTCAAAGGGAAAGGCGGAGTGTTATAACTCTAGTTTTGTACAAAATAACAGTTTCTTTTATATAGTACTTCTTTTTTACAGTTACACGCTTTTTCCCGTGGGGGGACGGGTTAAGAATACAATTCCCCCCCGCCACTGGGTAGCGTCCCGTAAAAGGCGGGTAACCCAGTAGTTTGGTGGTAGGAGATTTGTTCTCCGACTGGCTCGCGACCACTATCATGTCAAAGACGAACCGCCAAATATCTTATGATGTGTTCCGGTTCGATGGCATGTAAGCCAGCTCTCCCTATTCCCACCATTCCCATCCTTCCTCCCTCCTTCTGTCCTACACTCCCAAGGCTGGCAACGCATCCATAACTCTAATGTTGTGGATGTCTATGGGCGAAGGTAACCACTTAACACCAGGTGGGCCTTCTGCTCGTTTGCCTCCTTTATTCCATAAAAAAAAAAAAATAGCAAGGTAGTCAGAGAGAGCCCAGTGTCAAGACACTCTGTTCTCCAACTTTCGCCTAAAATTGAGATATTACGTGCTAAGTGGCGGAACTTAATCCCGCGTTTTGTCTTACGCACGAGAACGAATAGATGATAAAAATATATATTATCGTTTCCCCAAATGGGAATCGAACCCACAAGCATCGCTATTGCAATGAAACGATGTCCTACTACGCCACAATGGTCTCACACACACACTTTATATTACTCTATTGAAATAAATTAATTGTATGTAATCCTGCCGATTAAAGCAAATTATCCAATTAATTATGCAAGCAAAAGGCAAATTTACTCGTAATATTATAATTATTACTAAGTTTTTTAAAAACAGTCACGCTTTTTCCCGCCTAGCAGGGCAATAAAAACACATAAACAGCACAACAGCTAAACCTAGTGTCGGATCACTTCGATCTCAGTTTATTATAATGTTTATATAAACATTTTTTATTATATTAAAAAAACACAGTTGACCAATCATCAATTGACCATTCGGCATGTCGTCGTGGCGCAGTGCGACCGTGAGATTGTAAATTAGATTTTTTGTGGGTTCGATATCTTTTCGTGGGAATAATTATATTCAAGATAAAACGAGGTGTTAGGTTCTGGCATTTGACATGCAATGTCTAAGTTTAGGGTAAGATTATAGAATGGATTATTTTACACTGAGTTCTTTCTGACAGATCTATCTATTACAAGACCAGTCAAGACGCTCCTATCTTTTCTGCCCAAAATCGAGATATTACATGCTGAGTATCGTAACACAACGCCGCGCTATAATCAAAAGCACTCATACTTTTTCACTCATATTAATTAAAAATAAAATGCACCATATGTAGTAAATAACAACATAATAAAGTTATACAGGACTACATTTTTTATTTCCACAAAGTGCTGAGAAAGCGAAGGCGGTTTGAGAACAGTTTGATTAAGTTGTCGGTATACAGTCTACTCAATTTACAGTTTTTTTATAAACATTCTTTTACAGTAACTAAAGGATGCAAAAGAGAAGAAACTTATAAAATTAAAATAAAAAACAAAATTAAAAATTTTTGAAAAAACCCACGACGGTTTAATTGTAATTGAAAAAGGATAAAATAACTAGAAATTCCCCGCCTAAAAGAATATATGTAACGAGATGATGGGGACGACTTCGACGAGAGTTGACACATACATGAAAATATGCACTAAGTAAACATACATGACACATATATGAAAATATGCACTAAGTAAACTTGAATCTATCATTGAAAACTGAATTCAAATCGGACTCGTAGTTTTAGTTTTACACAAACAAATGTACTTACTGCAGCGCCCCCTGGAGAGTGGTCACCGTAACGTATATATGAAAAGAAGCACCAATTAAACCTGAATCTATCGTTGAAAGTTTCATCTAAATCGAACTAGTAGTTTTTGCTCTGCATAAATAAATGTTTACTGCAGCGCCCCCTGGTGAATTTTCATCGTAACAAAAAACCAAAAATCTTAAAATATGCAGCAAGCAAAGTTGAATCTAATTCTGAAAACTCTAGCCAATCGGATAAGCAATTTCGGTTTTAGACAAATAAATACAAGAAAAATTTTGGTTTTACACAAAAAAATACAAACAAATGCTTACTACAGCGCCCCCTGATGAGTGGTCACCATAACATATATATGAAAAGACGCACCAATTAACCCGCCCTGAACCTACCCTTGAAGGTTACATCTAAATTGGACTAGTAGTTTTTGATTTGCATAAACAAATGTTTACTGCAGCGCCCCCTAGTGAGTTTATCCCGTAACAAAAAAAGAAAAATCTTAAAATATGCATCAAGCAAAGCTGAATCTTTTTCCGAAAACTCTTTTCAATCGGATCAGTAGTTTCGGTTTTAGATAAATAAATACAAAAAAAGTACAAACAAATGCTTACTGCAGCGCCCCCTGGTGGTTTGACACGATAAAACATATCTAAGAACATCCACCAATTAAACCTGAATCTATCACTGAAAATCTATCGAAATCAGACTACTATTTTTTGAGATAATTGAAAACATTCGTTTTCACGTAAAATGCTTACTGCAGCGCCCCCTGGTGAGTTAAGTCAATAAGACATATCTAAAAACATAGGCCAATTGAACCTAAACCTATCATGGAAAACCGTATCAAAATCGGACTTATAGTTTTGGAAATAATTGACATAGTAATTTGCACAAACACACAAACAAACAAACAAACAAACAAACAACCTCTCACCCCAAACACATATACAGTCGCCGTTCCGTCGCGGGTAACAAAAAACAAAAAAAAAATATTTCCATTTTCTTCGCTCTGGTGTCGAGGCAAAGCGTGGCGTTAGGTTCCGCCACTTAGCACAAAATGTCTCCAAATTCGGTAAAAAGTGGGGAATGGCGTGTCCTTAACACTAGGTTACCTCTGCCTACCCCTCTGTCTGCAGGAAACAGCGTGAAGCTAAAAAAAATGTGAAAAACGGAATGTTTTGACACTAAATTCTCTGAATGCTGCGTGGGGAAAAGCGTAAAGCTGTTATATATTAGTATATTATATTAGATTGCATTGTTCTTCTACATATTTTAAGATTGTAGAGAGTGATATTTTTGACATATTGTAAATAGATATTGGCTTGGCTCTCTATTCTATGCAAATTTAAAAATGTGGCATGATTATTTATTAGTACCTAACATTGTCCTTTATTTTACTCAACCAATTTATTATCTTTATTTTAAAACTATATTTATTCCCACTGGGTAGAACGATAATATTTAAATTATTTTAATTTATCTACTCTGGTACTTAAATAAGACAAAGCACGGCGTTGAGTTTCGCCAAGCAGTGTCCCATATTCTGTGTATTTTTATTGAGCAAGAAAAAGCTTAGCCTAGTCTAGTCTAGTTTTAACTTTACCTTTGTTAAAATCTAAATGTTACCACAGACTTTTGCGATTTCGGAGAATGAAGTGTCTGAATACTTGGTTCTCTGACAACCCTGCTATACGAGAAGCGTAAAGCTGCTTTTTATTTTTTTTAATAAATTTATACTTCATTTACTCAAGCTTTAAATAAAAAGTGCAATATTCATTTTAAATGATTTAAAAGCTCAATAGCGTCTGCAATGCTCCAGCTCCAAGTTACAACATTAACAGCAGTTCGCACTATAATTATCGCTCTTCCAAACACTACGGGCATAATTAAAAAATCATCGATTAAACTCAAATGAATGCAATGAAATTGCGTCATCATCTGCACGGATTAAAGAAAATCAGTCTGTCTGTTACGCTTTTACGGGTAATTTATCGATCCGATTTGGATAAAATTCATTCAAAGAAAGAAAATAGTGGAAGATCCAGGGTCAAAACAGAGGTTGATATAGATATCTATAAGAAATCTAAGGCACTGGATCGATTGTAATAAATTTTAGCATAAATTTAGTTGATAACCTAAGGATAAGCTATACGATAAGTAGCTTATACTTTAATTTTCAAAAATGGTTTACTTTTAAAGAGTTGCAATATAACGAAACAGGTATTGTTGTGAAGCCACAAGCGGGTCGCTAGTATGTTTATAAAAATAAAATTGTAATTGAGTATTAAAGGACTATCTGTTACTCTTTTCTATGTTAAAACATACCTTGAAACACTTAGTTAACATGTTTCACGTTCAAATCTTAAATACCAATAGTGATTTATTTTCGTAATTTTCAAGTTGAATATAATAATTTCTTGATAATATCTATAAAAATAAAATAAAACTATAAATTTTTTAACTTTAAACTTTATCAACTCAAACAAAATGAGCAATATTAATTTAAAATAATTTGCTGCTACTTATAAAATGATTATCACAACAATATCGGTGATAATTAAAAAAAATCACTCATTAAACTTATATGAATGCAATGGAATTGCGTCACGATCTGTACGGATTAAAGGGTGTCAACACGGGAAGTAATCAAGTTGGCTCGTCTGCTGACATCCACTAGATGTACATACACACTATAGACACTGGGATTATGATTATTGTAACTAAGATTACATGACGCATAAATGTAATACACGAACTCTAAGTGTTTTAGGGTGGAATGCTGAATTATTTAGATATTTGCGTATACGTAATAAAATATTGTAATTTGTATGTAATTTATTTACTTTTTAGGGGCGACTCATGCTTAAACATTTGAATAATTAAATTTATATTTTTAATTTGACTTTGTAACAATAAGCAGTACAATATTGTTGATAAACGAGAACTTATCTCTAACATAGCAACAATTTCTAAATACCTTAAACTAAACACAATCGCCATAGATTCAATTAAAAAAGAGGTATATTAAAATGATCTGTTTTTTTTTTAATTATTAGTAGTTTTTAAATTTTGTTAAATATTTTTTTTATAAATGCATGAATAACAATTTAAAGATGTTAAAAAATTATGCAATAGAATTGCGTCACGATCTGTACGGATTAAAGGGTGTCAACACGGGAAGTAATCAAGTTGGCTCGTCTGCTGACATCCACTAGATGTACATACACACTATAGACACTGGGATTATGATTATTGTTACTAAGATTACATGACGCATAAATGTAATACACGAACTCTAAGTGTTTTGGGGTTGAATTATGAATTATTTAGATATTCGCGTAATTGTAATAAAATATTGTAACTTGTATTTGATGTATTTGCTATTTGCGGCGATTCATACTTAAAAAAATTGAATAATTAAATTACCCCTACATATTCTTTATTGGACTCTGTAACAAAAATATAATACGTTCCACAATATTGTTGATAAACGAGAACTTATCTTAGATATAGTAATAAAATAAAATTACAATAATAATAGACATTATGCAACAATTCATTAAACTATACGCAATGGGTATATATAGGTTCAAAATTGGAAAAATGAGCTGTCTTTATAAATTAAATAGTGAATTTTAATTTTTATTTCTTTTTATTTCAGTCTGACTGAAATCAAATGCTGTAAAATGCTAAAGGTAGTCCTATAAGTAAGTTATGAGGTTTCTGCATTTCTCAGTTCATTTATATTCATTCATAAAAAAATATTAAGAAAACACGCAAAATTTCTCTCAAGGACTCAACACAATCTTCAAAATGCTTGGATGGACCTAAACGCGGGAGTTCGCGTCCCAATACTGTTAAAGTTGTATTTTTTTTTATTAAACATATTTCATATAAGTTAGTAAGTTGGTTAGAATGCAATAACAATTTAAAGATGTTAAAAAATGATGTACTTTGGCATATTTTTATTTCAAAAAAGAGCGTAGTTTTCCCTCCATGACCAGTAAAGTACTGTTAAGAATATCATTACGCAAAACATTGTGCATGTACGTGAATCGAAATTTGTGCAATTGTTGCACCTGGGGACATTTAGCGTGTAAAAGATATTTCATTTTTAAAAAATGCAGCCCTGGTTGCTGTTTGGTAAAACGACTAGAATATATCATAAAAATATTTTTTTTCTATTTGCAGGTATATCTATATATACAAATATATTTATTCTTCTCAAAGACTACGAAAAAACTAAGTGCCTGTATGTATGTAAGTATTTATAAATTTGAAGAAATATTTTTTTTATTAAATAATACAAATAATTAAATGTTATACATAGATGTTTTACTCAGTTCTCCCATTAATAAATATTAAAATATATTAGATTTACCTCGAATATGTAATTTTTGGAAATCCTTCATGTACAATAAACAAAAATGCTTATGGTCACAAAGCCTAATACAATGAATTCGCACACGTGAATTCATGTTTACAGCGAACTTTTTAAAAGGGATTGTTTCAATATCATCAGTTTGTTTAGGTTTTTGTATGACCTCGAAATTTTTCATATACCTACCTACTATACTCGTACCTATAAAATACCAGTAGAATATTTGCCTTTACAAAATTTATCATGAGGTAATGGGACAGTGTACGACTGTAAACGGCGAAGGTTGTAGGTTCGATTCAAACTCAGGCATTGCTATATATTACTTTTATTTATTCACTCTGGTACATAAGACAAAACGAGGTGTTGTGTTCCGTTTAACACACAATGTCTCGATTTCTGGGAGAAAGTAGAAAATGGAGTGTTTAACACTTTCTTCTTCATTTTTACTGACTGACTAACTGACACATAACTTGCTTATGCAGGAAAAAGCCTGAATTTGCTCAAAATTTTCCTTTCAAATTTCCCGTATCCAGTCCTGTATTTATTTTCTAAATCAACCACAACTAACTTGCTTCGATCTCATTATTCCTTTACAAACATCTCTGTTTATTCACAAAGTTTTCTGTAGCGGACATTTGCAATTTAGATGTGTTCATATTTATGGAATACGTTCCCAAAGACCTACATTGCATTTGACGTAGTGTATCACTTATTTATTCCTGTCTTCACTCATTCGCTGTGAGGGTAACTTTAAAATATGAGTATACTGTTCATACTTTATCAATAATATTAAAAATTGAAATAAATACATGTATTTTATTAAAGAAATGTCTAGATTTTTTTTATAATTTAGCAGTATTTTTAATAAAAACTTAATATTCTTATGTAAGCAATTCTAATATTATATTAACAAAAAGCATTTTGGTACCCAGTGGTATAAATTTGTGTATTGAATACATTAATGTTCTTATGATTTTATAGTAATAAAGTTATAAGTATTCATTTCCAAAGTTTTCGTTTTCAGTACTTCAATATACGAGTATATTTTTTTTCTTTTCGCTTTGTTTTGCATAGCAGGGTAAGAGTAACTATAAGAACCTAGTGTCAAGATTTCAAGACATTGCATAAAAAGAGTACCGTAACACAACGCCGTATGATGATAAAGCATCATACCGGAGCGGAAAAATGAAAATAAAATATGTATAATCATTTTTATTAATAAAATATAATTAATCTCGAGTGGCAATCGAACCCTACTATCGCGCTTACAGTCAGACCATGTCTCACTTCGTCAGGATGTTCTTCGATTTTTTTCAACATTTTTACTATACGGAAAAATGAATTTTAACAAAACAAAACTTCTTTTTTTTTTGAACGCATCGGGATTCGAACCCGCGCCTCCTGAATACCGTTCAGGCGCTCTCACCACTGAGCCATGCGTTCTACTATCCGCTGCGTCGAAATTCTTATACGCTTTATTACAACTTATTTTTGTTGTTAGCATCTCTGTAAAACTTCATTTTCAATCCTCACTTTCGGGTAAATATTACTTAAAGTACTTATTTGCTATTCTCCTAGATGAATACGTAAAATCATAAAATTCATTCATATTTTACATAAATTCATATGGAAACGTTCTCATAGTGTGTACGAGAACGACTGAGAGCCGTTTGACTTGATGATTGCTCGGACCAAACGTGATCTAGTAAAATGCGTAAGAACAATACTTTGAGGTACATATGTATGTAGAGGCCAACGCTGTACATATGTATGTAGAGGGCAACGTTGTGGGTTCGATTCACACACGGGGAAATGATCTTATAATTAAATTTCCTACAGTGCCTACAGTCAAAACTAACTATGCGGGTTAGTGCACTACGCAGAGAGAAATTTATGTTCTTGCACAAAAGTGATGAATACACACTAACTAAACAAACCAAAAAGTCTGTTTTTGTGAGATTGTGTTGAATTTTTAAAGTAACAATAAAGTATATAACATATATAATATAATAAAAGTAAATAACAAAAACAATGGTTTTAATAAATAAACATATAACAAAAGAGTGATGTTAAATGATTTACATATTTGTACATCTTTACATTTTATATTAAAAAAGTCCATAGTAATAGACACCATTGGATCATAGTTAGGCATTATAAATATAATCACGATGGATGTGGGTTCGATCCCGACTTGAATATTTTTTCCCTCATGACAGGGTAGTCAGAGAGTACGTACTATCTTAACTACCAATTCTCCACTTTCCGTTCAAAATCTAAACAGTGCGTGTTAAATGGCGGAAATAAACACTGCATATTGTTTAAATATCAGATTGGAAAACGGAAATAATATATAATCATCATACTACCGAGTGGAAATCGAACCCACTACTATTTCGTTTACAGTCAAGACGCTTTATATTATGTTCTATATTAATGTATTGAGCACAATTCCTTCCTTATATAATATACTGCTTCCCCTATTCCAAGGATGCCTGGAAGAAGTCGCTCACTTAACGATAAGACCACCTATTGTACTATATGAACAATTAAATGTTTATACAATAGATACAGAATACACACGTACTTTGCTTATTATGGTAAACTATAAAGATTGTTTTACATTTAACTGTTATGATTTAATTTAAGTGAGAAAAAAATGTAAAATGATGTAGAATTATTATGAATTATAGAATAGAATTTTATTTCCATAGTTGTTTTAAGTTCTTCAGTAAAGGCACGGCATTTAGTTCCATAACCGTATCCTTCATTTTATTATTTTTTTTTTTATGGAATAAAGGAGGCAAACGAGCTGAAGGCCCACCTGGTGTTAAGTGGTTACCTTCGCCCATAGACATCCACAACATTAAAGCTATGGATGCGTTGCCAGCCTTGGGAATGTAGGACAGAAGGAGAGAGGAAGGATGGGAATGGTGGGAATAGGGAGAGAGCTGGCTTACATGCCAACGAACCGGAACACATCAGAAGATATTTGGCGGTTCGTCTTTGACATGATAGTGGTCGCGAGCCAGTCGGAGAACGAATCTCCTACCACCAAACTACTGGGTTACCCGCCTTTTACGGGACGCTACCCAGCGGCGGGGGGGAATTGTATTCTTAACCCGTCCCCCCACGGGTAAAAATCTTATCTTGAATTTAGATATAATATGGAATAGTGACTGACTTTAGGTTATTTTTGTTGGTCCTATTATTCTAGAAAAAATGTGAAGCTGAGGAGAAGCTCATAAATCGCGCATATTTTATACTTTTCGAACATTTTCCAACTAAGGAAATTGAATGGTAAATAATGATTTTAACAAAAAATATATTTTTTAAAACCTGAAGTTTGAATTTTAACAAAATTGGATTAAATCAACAATCTATTTGAACAATTAGACATTCTTAACCTATGCCCCCATATAGTCAACTATAGAATTAATATACTATATTAATAGGCTATAAGTCGTAAACAATATTAAATAAATACTTTTCACTAAGCTAATCAAGAAAACTGGTACACTTCGTGAGCTTAAATCGTAAACTTAATTCGTTAATTTAGTATATTTTTATAGCAATTATAACTTTTACTTAAGTTCAATAGTATTATTAGGAGTTCAATATCCACTCGAAGAAACAATGTATTATTTTCATTTCTCCGCTCTAGTACCTACATAAGACAATGCAAAGCGTTAAGTTCTGCCACTAAACATACAATGTCTCTATAACGGTGTGCCTTTACACTAGGTTATCTCTAACTACATAGCTTTGCGTGAAAAATCGTTAAACTGAAAAAAATGTATCACATTTCTAAACAATTTTCAACCAATGTAATACAAAAAAATATTTTATTTTCGTTAACTTTTATACGTTTTATTTTAACAAAGTTTCAAAGCATTGTTCGAATGTGAGCTTTGCCGTTAAAAGGCAAAAAAAGCATTTTAATTTTATTTAGAAACTAATTTCCAGCAAAAGTTCCAATGGATTCTGAATGAGTTCAACTGTTGTTTTTTTGTCAGTCTCACGCTTTTTCCCGAAGGCAATATAGTCAGAGAGATCCTGATGTCCATATATTTGGTGCTCCTCTTTTTACTCGTGGTGGAACTCAATGCCGAGCATTGTCATCTTTTATCAACCAGAGTGTAAATAAAAATAATAAAAATTTTATTATTCCACTTAATATGAATCGATTCCACAACCAACTACATGGCAACTTTGTCTTACTACGATACGATGTTCTAATTTTTATTTTACAGTAAACAATATACAGTTTATAAAAAATTCAATGCTAAGCAACAAAAACTTATAACTTTTTGGCTACGATTGATCCTAGAGTGTCAGGTCATATCCTATATGTTTACTTCACGGATTAATATATACAGATATAGTCTAAGCCTTACGACATATATATTGAAAACATTTTTATTCAAGACACCGTGGCATATTGGGACAGCATGTACTGTATACACGTTGGTTGTAAATTCACCCTCAAAGGAATAATTGTAATTAAGTTATTTTCATTTTTCTGCTCTAGAAGTAAAACCAAAGTGCGATGTTGAGTTCCGCCACTAGAAACTTAATATTTGGGAGGAAAGTAGAGAGCACTTGACGCCAAACTCTCTCTGCTTACTATGGAAATATAACTATGCCAAAAATAAAACCGCATAAAGTTGTAAGAAATCTTAAATAAGCGTTTTCCTTAACTATAATATAATATAAAATGGATCTTCATTTTATTCTTTCACACAGGAAATATACTGAAAAAAGTAAACGAAATGCATCCAGTACGATTGCGGTTTCATTCGAATTCGAAATTTGAAATTCGATTGCAATCCGACCGGTCACCGGACGCGTCGCAGACGTATCCGGTCTTTGCTCGCCAATGAAATGTAGTTAGAGGTCAACGGATTTTAAACGTTTACATTTAACTTCAAATTTTGTTCATATTACTTATTACAATTTAATGTTAAGTTTATTAAAGTACAATTTAAATTTGTTTCAAAGAAAAAGCTTCACGCTGTATCCTGCACACAGCAGGGTAAGCAGAGGGAACCTAGTGTTAAAACACTCCGTTCCCCTTTTTTCACCGCATTCTCAAGGCATTGCGTGTTAAATGGCAGAATTTAACGCAGCGCTTTGCATCTACCAGAGCGAAGAATGGAAATATTAAATATTTCCATTCCTTAAGTGTCCATCTCACTTGAAGCTTTTATCTGCAAATCCTGCTATGGGAATAAAATGTGAATCAGCTTACTTAATAATTTCTTATATTTATAATTCAAGTAATATAAGTAACAGACAAACATTTCTAAAATTTTATTTATTTTATTTAATAACACGAGATTTTGTACTCAAAAAAAATTAAAAAAAATCATTTTCAAAAAAAATTAAATAAAACAAAAAAACTTTATAAATATTTAAGCTTTATAACAAAATATAAGTAACTTAATTATTTTTCTATACAAAGCATGCACAATTCATAAACTGTGTATGAATGTGTGTAATACTTATGTTGTGAACTGTGATTCCACAGCATTAAGATCCAATACTGCAATAGAATCAAAAATTTTCGCTGATAGAAAGAAATCATACAAAATGTGGGTCGCTTGAACATGCCTTTCTCCATTCGCTCACTGATTGCAAACAATTTGGTAGATTTTATTTTTCAACTTTTCTAAGAGCCGCACCGCAAAGTAAATAAAGACGATCATTTAAATTGTTCGGGCCAGTCGTGGCGCAGTGGCACAAGCGTGTGACTGTAAACGACTGGTTGTGGGTTCGATTCCCACTCGAGGAGTGGAAATATTTAATATTTCCATTTTCGTCGCTCTGGTGTTGAGGCAAAGCGTGGCGTTAAATTCCGCCACTCAACACGCAATGCCTCCGATTTCGGCGGAAAATGGGGAACGGAGTGTCTTAACACTAGGTTCCCTCTGCCTACCCTACTGTGTACGGGATACAGCGTGAAGCCGAAAAAAAAAAGAAATTAAATTGTTCATCTGAATAGAACTTAATAATGTAACTGCTACTTTTAGTGTTTTTATAATAACATGAGTAATTCATGAAATTTAATAAATTATTATTTTTCTTGCAGCTTCACGCTTTTTCCCACTTAGCGGGGTAGTCAGAAAGGATCTAGTGCTAAGACAGTCCTCCCTCCACTTACTAAAGCGTAAATTAAAATTTAAATATAGTCATTCCTCCGAGTAGGAATTGAACTAACAACCATCGCGTTATAGCCAGACGCTGTTACACTGCGCCACGACTACCTTAAATGTAAATAACATTGAATGAAAATTATAAGATAATCTTCAATTCAATCAAAAATAGGCGTAAAATATCATTGTTTTTTTCCACACATAAGCTAAAAAGTATTAATTTGATGATAGTAATAACTTTGGCGTGGGATCACTTTATTCGAAAGTAAAGGAGAATGTCCTTTAAAGGAGTAAAGGAGAAAGTAAATGCTGTGGCCAATCGTGGCCCAGTGGCACAAGCGTGTGGCTGTAAGCGACTGGTTGTGGGTTTGTGGGTTCCCAAATTATACTTCCAATTTCTTCGCTCTGGTGTCGAGGCAAAGCGCCGCGTTCAGTTCCGCCACTTAACACGCAATGCCTAATTTGGCGGAAAGTGGAGAACGGAGTGTCTTAACACTAGATTCCTTTTGCCCTTTTAAGTGGCGGAACTTAACGCTGCGCTTTGCCTCGGTACCAGGCGAGGAAATTGATAACATTAAATATTTCCACTCCTTGAGTGGGAATCGAACCCACAACCAGTCGCTTTACAGTCGCACTTTGTGCCTCTGCGCGACGACTGGCCTATATATTATAAGCAACATTAACATATTGTTTTACTAAGCCTGTATATTATTAGGTACCCTAATTCTAGATAACCTTTCAGATTATTATTGAATAATATTGAGTAGATATATATTATTACAAAACTAGCAACTCTATTACGGCTTTGCCTAAACTACATGACTATAACTGTTTTATTACTTCACCAGCCCACAATCTTACTTAAATGGCAAACTCTGTTTAAATTTATAATTTAAGTTGTTGTAATTTTAAATAAATAATAAATGCTAAGTAAAGTTTATTAAAATACAATAGTTAAAGCTATTAAAATCAGTAAAGACATCTCAGAGATTAGCGTGCACCTACGCACAGACAAACAGACAAAGAAATAAACAGAAAAATATAAAAATCATAGTTTTAGGTTTTATTAAGTTTGGAGGCACTTCCCCCTAATACAGTTTTTTTCTCATATACCTTCCACGCACAGACCGATAACTTATATTTTCAATATATATACAGAAAAATATATGTATATTAGTTCCAACACTAACAAGAAACTAAACATAGACTAGACTAAGCGTATTTCAAGTTTCAAAACAAACATATCTACATAAATCAACGGATAAAATCGTTAGGAAAGCAAAATATTTTCATTATTATTAAATCCAATTAAAATTCATAACTCGTTTTCAAAACAAAAGCCATATTTTATGATTGGTTCATTTGAAGGTTCTCACTCTCATATAAAATGTAACACGTTAACGATAAATCGAATCGGTGAAGGTGTTAAATACGGTGGAGTTGGGATATCGAGATACTTTGTGAGACACACAGACGTAACTACTATTATTATATATTTTAATTGAAATATATTTATTTGAAATTTAAAAATTTTACAAATTCAAAATTTACAGGCAGAGATAGCCAGATAGAGGGTCCCGATATTCTTTCTGCTGGTTCGAGTAGTTCTACGAAGGAACGTAGGAACTCAACGTCATTGTTTTTTAATATATTTTATAATATATTTTATAATAATTAAATAGTTATTTAGATCTTTATTGGAATATTTACAATTTTATGGTGAAATTGACAAGTTTATGAATCAACAAAATATGGTTTATTTATTCTTGATGTTATAATATAATACTTGATGTTATAACTCTATTTAAAAGTATGTAGTACTGGACATACAATAAATGTATACCCAAATAAAAATATGTCTGATAAAAGCAGAATGCGAACAGTATTTTAAAATAAAAAATCTCTTCTTGCTTTTCAAGAAAGCTATAGATGTAAGTATGTATGTATGTATATTCGTCCTCTGGGTGTAAACGCGATAGGTTGTGGAAATAATTATAATTAATTTTTATTAAATTAAATTACATTTTATTAAATTATATTACATTTTATTAAATTTAATTAAATTTGAATTTCACTGCACTGGTACATAAAACAAAATGCGACAGTAAATTTTGCCACTCATCACGTAATATCTCTATTTCAGACAAAAATTGAAAAAACGTGAAGCTGTGTGTATAGGTATACACATATACATGAAAAAGATAATTTAGGTTATTACCATCAATAGAAATACGAATATAACAAAAACAGGTTAATTACAATCATAATTATCTGCCAGACCGTGTTTCCCACGTACAAAATGTGATGCTTTACGGACTTTTTGGATAATGATTGGTTTTCGTTTTCCCAACGAACAACCATCGAAGTCACATTAAAAACAGCTTATGGCTATCAAAAGTTTTGAGCATTCTATTGTAATGTTTATATTTTAGATCGACCCTATTGATTTATTAATGATTATTAGTATGTACGTTGATGCGTAAAATACTCGTTGCCTTAGCAACCTGTTAGTACTTTATAGAATACTAGAATACGTTCGCGACTTCACCTGTGTAGTTACGAAGCTTTTCACACTTTTTTTTTCTTATTTCAATATTTTAAGGGATGATTTTTAAAAAAAACTAGCTTGAATCCGGATCTTCAACTATTTTCATTCCGAATTCCATCCAAATCGGGGTAGTAGATTAGCCGTGAAAAAGTCACAGACAGAAAAGACCGACTTTCACATTTATAATATTACTATGGCTAGTATAACCAGTGTGAATGGTTTACACACTGCAATACGTGTCATATTTATTTTATTAATTTAATGTAAAAAAATTATATGCCATATTATATTAAGAACAAAAATCGGTATTACACGCCCATATTAACTTTACCTATGCCAAATCTCATACTCCTTCGATCGTACAACTTCCGTAAAAAAGGTTGCAAAAATGTTTTCACCATATACAATAAATGTACATTATTTTATGGTTTGACTAAGATATTGAGTTCAGTGAAAAAAATGATTAGCGTAATGATATTTAAGTATAATACTAAATGAGATAATAAGCGAGCCGTCATGGCGCAATAGCACAGTATTTATTTCAGCATGATGGTTGAGTTCCACCACTTAACACGCAATGTCTCGATTTCAGACAAAAAGAAGAGAACGGAGTGTCTTGACACGAAATTCTCTCTGACTTTTTTAAAAGTATAACACTGATATTATACTGACTTTTTTTTATGGAATAAAGGAGGCAAACGAGCCGAAGGCCCACCTGGTGTTAAGTCGTACCTTCGCCCATAGACATCCACAACATTAGAGTTGTAGATGCGTTGCCAGCCTTAGGGATGTAGGACAGAAGGAGAGAGGAAGGATGGAAATGTTGGGGATAGGGAAAGCTGGCTTACATGCCATCGAACCGGAACACATCTTCAGATATTTGGCGGTTCGTCTTTGACATGATAGTGGTCGCGAGCCAGTCGGAGAACGAATCTCCTACCACCAAGCTACTGGGTTACCCGCCTTTTACGGGACGCTACCCAGCGGCGGAGGGGAATTGTATTCTTAACCCGTCCCCCCACGGGTAAACATTAACATATTCCGAATTTTGTCTTCATCAAATAACTAGATATCGAGAAAAATTGACTTTTTATATGACCAATACTAACTAGCCAAACAAAATCGTTAAAAAAACTAACATTTAACATCAACAATTCAAAAAAAATACCTACACACAATTAAAAAAAAAGAAATAAAAACAAAAAACCACTTAAAACGAAACACTCAAGTGAAACGTAAACATAAATAATATATTAAATTGTGCATACGTTTATTGTGAAGTCAAAAGGAAGGAGGTCGCATGGTATGCAGGAAATGGGACACCATACCTCCACAGTACTTTATGAGTCGCTACTTGTTCTTAGCGACCTCTTTGCGATGTTGATGTGCTGTTAGTATTTAACTTGAATGCACTATTTCTATTAATTATGGTAAAGCTAGTGTTGTAGTAGACGTAAAATATATTTTAAATTTTAGGAGAAAAAAAAGAAAAAAGAAACGTATTTAAAGAAAAAAAAATATATTTAAAAATAATGAAGTCGTTGTGGCGCAGTCGAATAACGCCTGACTGTAATACGATAGTTGTGGGTTCGATATCCACTCGGGAAAATTTTCATATTACATTTAAATTTTCATCTTTTTTAAGACAAAACGTGGTGTTGAGTTCTGCCACTTTACACGTAATGTCACAATTTCAGGCAGAAAACTGGAGGTCGGAGTTATAATCTAGCATAACCTATGCACAAACTACTTTTCTGCAAAATTTCATCATTTTCGAAAAATCGTGACTAATTAAGTAACTAGTAACTTTGCTGTCTTACCTGTGTTTATACTAAGAATAATATATCTAGCTACTTATACGTTTATTATAAAAATATTGTTTCTTCTTTAAAAATACGCAGTCGGTTTTGTTTTTAAAAAGGTTACCTACATCATACAAAAAAGAACTCCCCAAGTAGGAATTGAACCTACAACCACTAAGCATTTGCATTATATAAGAAATATATATTATATGTTAATATTGCAAAACATATATATGCAAGTCGACTTTTTAACATATGCAGACCTGCTACAGATATTATTTTTTTTAGCTTCACGCTGTATCCCGCACACAGAAGGATAGGCAGAGGGAACCTAGTGTTAAGACACGCTGTTCCCCACTTTCCGCCGAATTCGGAGGCATTGCATGTTAAGTGATGAAACTTAACGCCACGCTTTGTCCCTGATACCAGAGCAAAGGAAAATGAAAATATCAAATATTATCACTCCTCGAGCGGAAATCGAACCCACAACCAGTCGTTTACAGTCACACGTCCGTGCCACTGCGCCACGACTGGCTCCTAAAATAAACATTAGTGTAAAATGTAAAATAGTGTATTTTTTAAAACATTTCACATACATTGTTTACATATACAACTAAAAAGTCACCACTAAGTACGTCCTAATATCGCGCCTGAGTAAACACACCGAGCCAAGGTTTACGTAAGTTTCTCTTAGTACTGTCACTCGCGACGATGCTAATGAATATTTATTTTATGTTTTTGCAGATCCTCCCATAGCTTAGGAGCTAGAATATTAGTTATTTTAACTAAAACTTGTTTGTTAATAAAGACTGTGGATTCAAATTAAGGTTAAAGGAGGTCAGGACAAAATTATTAGTATAAAAAAATATCATATGTGGCCAGTCGTGGCCCAGTGGCTCAAGCGTGTGACTGCAAAACGACTGGTTGTGGGTTCGATTCCCACTCGAGGAGTGGAAATATTTAATATTGCCATTTTCTTCGCTCTGGTGTCGAGGTAAAGCGCGGGATTAAGTTCCGACACTAAACACGCAATGCCTCCGAATTCGGCGGAAAGTGGGGAACGGATAATCTTAATACTAGGTTCCCTCTGCCTGCTGTGTGCGGGATACAGCGTGAAGCTAAAAAAAAATATATTTACTAAACATTTATGAAAATTGAGTTTTTTATATCAATATACTGTAGTAAATTATTATATACTAAAGTTCCACTTAGTACATATTTGTAGGTGCATCATATACGAACATGTATTAGAGGGACTTCGGCTCTTGCTAGCTTCGCTTGCTAATTGTTAGACAAAATTATCTTTAGGCGTCAATTTTTTCACCACGTGCAACTACATCTGCATGCACTATAATATAAAAATATCAACCCGGTGCAGCAATATATTTATATATAATAGAAATAATGATATTCATAACTATTTCGTTCATCACTGGCTGACACAAAACACATAGCCTAAAAGTATGTATGTCTATTGGAGAGTACTTAGGTGGCGGACACTAATCTTAAGAAATTTAAATGAATTTCTTTCATGGATAGATTATAATATAATTTTCCTATTTCGAAAAAGTATTTCGTGTACAGTTGAAAAAAAAATACTTTATATATAAAGTTACTTACCTTCAGAAGGCGCGTCTATTATCATCATATCTGCAAAAAAAATACATAAAATACATTCTATGATATTATAGCATTCAATGATATTATAGCAGTTATTTTATATAGAAAAATATTTTAAAAAACATTTTGTAGTTCTGTTATAAATTTTACTTAAAGAATTTCAAGCTACAAGAACAGAAAGGATTGCTTTTTAAATGTAAGTGTACAACACAGTGATATATCACTTGTCTTTGAGAATGATGCATGAGAATGAAAATAAAATTAGGTTCTAACCGTACCTATAAGAATTTCAACGTATCTATATATAGAACACATAGCTTAGCGGTCAGAGTGCTTGGACGGTGTCCAAAAGGCGTGGGTTCTAATCATTTTTTTATAGATGTCTAAAATAGTTTTTGTATTCTAAGCAACGAATAACTTCGAGAATGTGTAAATATTTTCTCGTTTATATAAAGATGTAGTAGGATGTAAAGATGTACTTCATTGAGACAAAGGTGCAATAACAGACGTAGGGGTAGACCTCAATTGATTTTCAGGAATATATTATCTATGATACTGGAGGATGGGTACCTAAAAAGCATGAGGACCCCCCGGAGTGCGTGAAAGATAGTGGACGAGGCGAAAGAACCAGTTACTGTAGCGTTTGGCATTCCGTTCTCTCTGACTACCCCGCAAGGGATAAGTGTAAAGCATAAAAAAAGAATATGTGTATTGCAATATAGGAATATGAAACAAAATATATAACAAATAATTATTCTATGAACGGTTTTATTTAATAACAATATTAGTCAATATAAGAAAATTACTATATCCGAGATAAATTACTTAAAGAAAGCTTTTAATTTGTTATCGAATAAGAAATTAGTAAATTATTAATTAGAAACATTATTTTATATCTTAACAATTAGCCAGAGAGGACACACAATACCAAGCCAATCGATACTCAACGTTTTACATATGCGAGACTGCGTGATGCGTAGGAAGCGAGTTTCAATTCTCTGAGTGAGTTACATCTCTACCATTCAATCTGAGTTACATCTAAACCATTCAATAACGCTTATATTTGATTAAGTTGATTGATTGAGTTGAAACCGAAAATGTTTATAAATATTTTTTTAAATTGGTTATAATATTCAATGGGGATCAAACCCGCAACTATCGTGATACCTTTAAATCAAGGTATCAATAAATTAGTTTAGAAAATTATATAACGCATAAAATACGTATACATTTAAAATACTGAAACTTCATCGTTATTATTTAATAAATAATTCACATTTCAAGTTTTAATTTTGGAAAACAATTTGATTATATATTATTTAACATTTAATATCTCGACGTTAACTACAATTTGGTAGCAATTGTACAAACTTTCGACAGTCCCACAGAGAGCAGGTGCAATACAGGTTAATTAAAGAGTTTAACAAAACAAAGTCGACCTACTTGGTGAGCTAGCAGATTTAAATGTAGCTATGTGACGTGTTGGCTGGACAGATGAAAGTTGTGGGTTCGATTGGTCTTTGGGAAAATACTTATATAGTTTTAAATATATATATTTTTGGTTTATATGTAACTCAGATTAAATGGTAGACATGTAACTCACTCAGAGAATTGAAACCCAACTTTTACCCGTGGGGGGACGGGTTAAGAATACAATCATGTCAAAGACGAACTGCCAAATATCTGATGATGTGTTCCGGTTCGACGGCATGTAAGCCAGTTCTCCCTATTCCCACCATTCTCATCCTTCCTCCCTCCTTCTGTCCTACATCCTGAAGGTCGGCAATGGATCCATAACTCTAATGCTGTGGATGTCTATGGGCGAAGGTAACCACTTAACACCAAGTTTGCCTTCTTGTCGTTTGCCTCCTTTATTCCATAAAAAAATATATAGTTTTAAAGAGAATTTTTTTAAAAAATTAGTTAGAATAAAATAAAAGATATGACGTTGAATACTAAAAGGTTTGAGGCAATATATACAAAATCAACATACTGTATAAAAAGATAAAGATTGTTTCTTGATTAAAATTCTGTTCATTCAAAAGCATGAAATACGTAAATTATATAAAAAATATGATTGAAAACGTGACGTTGAGTTCCACCACATAACACGCAATACCTAGGTTTAGACCTAGAACTGGGATAGGAGTGTCCTAACACTAGGTTCTCTCTGCCTGCCCTTACTTTGGACAAAACAGAAAACAGAAAATTAATCACTTTGTCATATTTTAACTAATAGCTCTTAATTACATGAATATTCTGATATAGTAAATATTCATTAAGCAGAATTATTAATTATTATATTAACGGTGGCCTAAAATAGGAAATTGATTGAGCGTGTACAAAATAGCCTATGCCTATGGCTCTGCTAATGCCAAAACCTACATTTGCGCCTTTCAACGTGATTGATCGAGGCTATCAAGAAGTAGGTATATAAATATGAATTCTCCTTTTTTTAGCTTTACGCTCTTCACAAAGCAAAGCAGGCAGAGAGAAGCTAGTGTCATGGTACTCCGTTTTCTAGTTTCCCTTAGAACTTGAGAATTAAAGACATTATTAAGTATCAAAACTAAACGCTGCGCTTTATCTTAATAAAGCAGAAATTTAAAAATAATTTAACTATAATAATAATGGCCAGTCGTGACACAGTGGCATGAGCGTGTGAACGACTGGGTTCAATTCCCACTCGAGGTGTGGAATTTCCATTTCCTTCGCTCTGGTATCAGAGGTAAAGCGCGGCAGTAAGTTCCGCCACTTAACACGCAATGCCTCCCAATTCGGCGGAGAGTGGGGAACGGAGTGTCTCAACACTAGGTTCCCTCTGCCTACACTGCTGTGTGCGGGATACAGCGTGAAGCTAAAAAAAAACTATAATAATTTCCAAGAGTGAGTTGATCCCTCAACCATTGTGTCAGACTAAAAAAATTAAATGTGTATTCGTGTACGTGTTGATACTGCATAATAGAAAGTCAAGATAAAATAAGAAGAATATGTTAAAATATTTAAATGGTATGTAGACTGAAACAGAGCGCTTATTAGTGTTTTAGTCATTTTATGGATCTGAATTTTAAATTGTTCTAAAATTGTTGGTGAAATAATATACGGCGGAACAGTATCAATTAGTAATATGAAAAATTCTATCTTTACTATTATATAAAGAGGCAAAGTTTATAACTTTGTTTGTAAGGGGTAGTCTTCGGAAATACTAAACCGATCTTTTAAATTATTTCACATTGAGGAAACTATACCGTGTTGGAGTGCTATAGGCTACTTATTTTATTTTTTTTAAATTATTTTTTTATTATTGGACTAAAATTCAGACAAAATTAAAATTGGGCAAGATGTGATGCTTTAGCGTTGAGTTTACGCGGGCGAAGCTGCAAGTGCTTCGCTAGTTATAAGTAAAGAAGGAAAGAAGGAATGAAAAATGAAGCCATTGTTTCGCGTTATCGTCTATACTATAAACGCGACTAGTTATGAATTTGATTTCTACTGGAGGATACGATTATAAATAGTTAAATTATTCACTTTGCTGTGGTATTAAGACAAGTCACAACGTTCAGTTCCGTCACCTAAGACACAATATCTCAATTACGCGCAGAAAGTGAAGAATAAGTCTTGACGCTATCTCTTTGTCTACCCTTCTATCCGCAAAAAAATGGAACAATAAACAAAATATCTAATAACTAATAAATATAAGAAAATTCTTTTCATATAAAATTTCAATACAATCCTAACTTACTACATATAATTCAATAAACAATAAAAATCTTGGTTATCGCCAAACAAAAGGCGAGTAACTTGGCTAAATGCCACTCGCGTGGAACTTTCAAACAATGTGCGTGCCACGCAAAGTTGTAATTATTACGTATACGTTGCATTTAAGCTTCCTTGACCTAGAAATGTACTGTACTTTAAGCTTTAAGCTCTACAAAATTTCTTTACATATAAGTATTTTAATGAAAACTTATGTAATAATAAATGTTAGGTAAAAAAGTACTGAAAATTTGTAAGAAATCTTTTAGACTTTCTTTTTCTCTTGTGAAGTACAATATTATGTTACGAAGTTGAAATTTTATTCAAATTTAAGTAATTTCTTAAAATAATATAGTTGTTCATTTAATTTTAAATATATAACAGTTTATATGTATATGGAATGATTTTTAGCTTCTAGCTTTTACTCACGGTGGCCAGTCGTGGCCCAGTGGCACAAGAGTGTGACTGTAAACGACTGGTTGTGGGTTCGATTCCCACTCGAGGAGTGGAAATTATATTTCCATTTTCTTCGCTCTGGTGTCGAGGTAAAGCGCGGCGTTAAGTTCCGCCACTTAACACGCAAGCCTCCGAATTCGGCGGAAAGTGGGGAACGGAGTGTCTTAACACTAGGTTCCCTCTGCCTACCCTGCTGTGTGCGGGATATAGCGTGAAGCTATATTTATATATATTTACTCACACAAGGCTAGTCAGAGGGAACTTAGTAATGTCAGACGTAACTTATAAAGTTATAAACATTCTTAAAATAATCACTATGTATTTACTTAGGTAAATTTACTTTTCAAGAACGTCAGGATTACACAGAAAATTTGTCATGAAATCGCATACATAAATATTAAAGCAAATCAGACAACAAGCAGCGAGTCAAAATATATTAGTATTGCGAGATTTGCCTACATTGGTAGGTATTAACAGTGCAAGACAAAAAACCTGTGACGAAAAATATTTCGAAAAAATATTTATTTAAGATATATATATTTTTTTATTTTAGAGTTAATACTTTATCCCGAACAGCAGAGTAGTCAGAGAGAATTTAGTGTCAAGACACTCCATTCTACACTTTCCACAGGAAATCGAGACGGAACGGCGAATCTTAAGTCTGCCCCTTCCGTTTATATGCACCAGAGCATTTAAACGAATATAATAAAAAAAAAGCCCAGTGCAAATCGAACCTACAACTATCGCGTTACGATCAGACACTGTCCCACGAATTGAATTACGATCTATATATAAAAAAAATAAAACTGATCTAGTATATAAATATAAGTTTTCAAATAGTCTTATGTACGTGTATGCATTAAATATTTAGACTATTACTTACTTTTCCTTTGCCTCACCGCATTCTACAGAAGTTATGTGAATAAGTTTCATAAGTAAATATGAGCATAAACCTGACTACAACTCAAACAAAATGCATGTAAAATAAGTTTTCAGAACTATTTAATACTACTATTTAATATATAATACTATGAAATTCTTTTTAATACTAAAAGTATTCATGTTCTAAGAACCTTTTAATAATTTTTATGTGAAGTTTAATTTTGTAAGTGTTAACTGACTTCGTTAAAGCGGTATATTTTCTGAAGTTTTTTTTATATGATTCTTTGATCTCAATTCTTTGTTGATTTAGAATCGACCGTCATAGGCCTTAGTTAAATGTACTTTTACTTAAATGTCTACTTCTAAATGGTGGTTGTGAGATCAATACTTTTTTTACTTTCAGCAAGTCGACAAATATTATAAAAACCATGTCATGGAATGTTAGCTGGCTAGCGTTATATTTTTATTCTAATTTCATAAAACTCAATTTTACTCTTAATTTAACTGTTATAATAATTCGTTCTTTTTTTATTGTATAAAGGAGACAAACAAGCAGAAGGAACACCTTATGATAGATGGTTACCGTCGCCCATGGACATTCATAACGTCATAGGAGTTGTGGATGCGTTGCCGGCCTTGAACCGGAACACATCATCCGATGTTTGGCGATTCGTCTTTGGCATGATAGTGGTAGCGAGCCAGTCGGCAAACGAATCTCCTACCACCAAGCTTACCTGCCTTTTACGGGACGCTACCCAGCTGCGGAAGGGAATTATATTTTTAATCCGTTCCCCACGGGTGAAAACAATCTTCTACTAAAGAACAAAAATATTATTGCGAGTTTAATATGCGTTTAAAACAACATGCCATAGGATTGTGAATCGATAACGAAATATACAAAATACGCCTCATACATACTAAGAAATCCAAGAAAATTGGCTAATTTAGCAAACACGTTAAAGTTTTACTTATAATTTCATGAAAACCTCAATATAGTTAGTTAACTTACTATTATAATAATAATATATATTTCCGTTAAAAGAATATAAATAATGAAACACTCATCTGATAACTGTAATCAGTTATATTCACGCAAATAACAATAATAATATTTTCAGTAGGCAATAACCCGCAAAAGTAATCTAAAAAATACTTAATTTAAGTCTACCTTACATTGTTAGTAGAGTTCTTTGTACCTAGATTTGTTAGGAATAACCTTATTATAAGCTTCATTCGTCATACTTGATATAACATAATTTATAGCTTCTAATCATAGCAGAACATTGTATCATTAATAAAAGAAAAACATTTGTTAAGCTGTCTGTTCGGCGTCGATTACATTGGGGTTGAAATATTATTGTATTATCTGAATACTGAATTTTAACAGTAAATATTATATTTTTTTGTATTTTATGTTTATTTTTATAAACAGGTTAGAGAGAGCATCCAATGTCAACGTGCCTTTCCGCCTGAATTCAGGACATTGTATGTTGAGTGACGTTATGTCTTACCAAGGCGAGAAACTGGAAGCAAACTTTAAGTTTTTCAATTTCCTAAATGTGTGCAAATAACAAGTTACATATTATATTAAAATATTTAATAAGTACCATTCGCTTTTGCCAAACGATTGTTGGTAGAGTAATCTTTAGATAGTAGAGAATTGTAAAAATCTTTTTAACGTATAACAATATCGACACAGCCGGATTTAGAGCGCATGGCTTGGCAGACAGAGCGAAAGTAGCAGGCAGAGGGGCAAGTTCGAATCCTGGCGCATTTAAATTTATTACATATTCCATTTTTTTTTATTTCCTAACCTAACCTAACGTTAAAAATTAAACTATTTAACTTTAATTATTTCCTCCATTTCACAATCCTCGTATATTACAGTTAAAGTACGGAGTACCGTAATATTAAGCTCACTCTGCCTACCCTCCCATGGTAGTAGTGAACGAGAAAAAAACGCATAGGGGAAAAAGGGTAACGTAAGCGCCGGAAAGCTAACAAACGCTGAAAGAAACCTAGAGCTGAGAAAAAAATATAATAAATAAAATTTACGGGACCATCAACATATTAAGTACGAATACAAATATTTCATGTAATTTAAGGTCTTTAAATTATAACACCTACCGTATACGCATGTCGAATGACATTTTATGACAAATCGTAATATAAGTCGACAGTTTTACTTTATGGTTCCGTCGCGCTCCGACGCGGCCGTGGGTGGCTAGCGGAGCGGTTCAGAGTATTGTAGGGCCTTTTATGTAGCGGGTTTTAAAATGGGTAATAAAATATATTGTTCAACTAACGAATATGAACTTAAAAAAACCTATAGTTTAAGTATATTATACTACAATGAAATATCCATACTGGATATATGTATATCATTGTAGTACAATATGCTTAGCAATATCGATAGAAAACATATTATTAAAATATTTATTTCAATTAAATTAAAATTAAATAGCTTCACGCTATATCCCGCACACAGCAGGGTAGGCAGAGGGAACCTAGTGTTAAGACACTCCGTTCCCCACTTTCCGCCGAATTCGGAGGCTTGCGTGTTAAGTGGCGGAACTTAACGCCGCGCTTTACCTCGACACCAGAGCGAAGAAAATGGAAATATAATTTCCACTCCTCGAGTGGGAATCGAACCCACAACCAGTCGTTTACAGTCACACGCTTGTGCCACTGGGCCACGACTGGCCACAAATATTTATTTCAATACCTAAACCTTCAATAAGTGCTAACCAAATGGAGAAAGTCCTTACTTTCTTTCTTTATCGGTCTGTTAGGCTTACAGTTTAAAATATTAGTTAAAGCCGTCATGGCGCAATAGGACAACATCTGAGTGCAATCAGTTCTGGGTTCGATAGTCACTCGGGGAAAATATTATAAAGTGCTTAATTTAATCCCTCGGCTTTGGTGAACGAGGTAAATTGCAATGTTGCGGTCCACCAATCAACACGCACTGTGTCCTCGTAAAAGACCGCTATCATAATAATTAGAAACGCCAGAAACTGTAAAAATAGTTTAATATATGTATATAAATAGTACAAAAAGTGTGTTGCGAGTACAAACCACACTTAAATAAAATTATTATTTGGTTCTTAAATAAAATTAATCTTTTTATTTTCTATCTACTTTCATTTTATATGTGGTTGTTTATTTATAAATAATTAACGTAATATATTGTCAATTATTTTTACAAAATGTTTACATACTGAATAACCGTACAATCAAGATTGTGTTATTTCAAACAATAAAAAGGTAGCACAATCTTCAATACCTACAGTAATAATTAACAACAGTTATGACAATATTACTACTTAACGAAATCGCTTTAAAAAGGACCAACCCTTTATATTGCCATGGATATATTTATCTTCGTATAGCCGCATATTTTTTTTTAAAATGACTATGATTTTACGTGAATTGCGTACCGGGACCTTTTTAGGCCTACAAAATTGTTACATCAGATTCGGTTCATGAATTGAAATATTCACGAATAAAATGCTTATTGTAGGTTATAAAATGTTTTTGTTACAACATCACATGGAAATAGAAATAACAATGCTGTTGAATTGATGTTTTGGATCGTTATTCTTAAAATTTATTATGCATAACGTAATTTTTGTACTTTTAGTGCAGTGTGATAGAATTTGACTGTACGATGGTTGTCGGTTTGATTCTCACTCAGAGAAATGGTTTTATTTAAATTGTTTTCATTTCACCACTGTGGTTCTTAGAGAAAGCGTGACATTGAGTTCCGCCGCTCAGCACTCGATGTGTCAATTTTGGGCGGAAAGTGGATAGCGGAATTTCAAGACACGACTTAACGACTTCACGACGAGTTCTGACTACACCTACACCCCTCTATGTGGAAAAAAGCATAAAGACGCAAAAAAAAATAATACAAGTAAATCTACTCTACATACAAGGTTTGCCACTGCATATTATCTGACCAGATCAAACATAAATAATATGTAAACATATATAAGATTTATACAAAAACAAGTTATAACCTAGTAGAAATAAAAAATATACATTTTTTTAAACAGGGTTATTTTAACAACATACGTACGTTAATGACAGCCTAAAAAATTAACATTGTCCTACTGTGCGCCCGCTCAGTGGGATCCTCATATTTAAAAAGGTTTAATTTCTCCACTCTGATGAACAAGACAAAGTATGATGTTAAGTTCCGCCACTCAATACGCAATGTCTTGTAGTGATTTCGAGCTGAAAGCGGAGTGTCTTGAAACTAGGTTCTACACCACACACCCTGTTATACGAGCAAATTGTGAACTTTTAAATTAACTTTTTACCATTTTCTTCATAAATTTAACTTTACTGTAAAACAACTATAGTTATAGTAGAATAAACAAACTAATGGTCACTATATTCTTATCCACTTCTATTCTATTCTAACTTACAGTAATTTCTTGGGACACACGTGCATGAAGTCGTAATTGGTGCCGAGAGAGTCATTATTTCAGCCACACCAGTTACAGAGTTAGGACCGATCAATAATCCACGTTAGGTGCATATTGTAATAATTTATGACCATATTAGTCCATTCTGTTTACTTTCCTAAGAGATTATCTATTAATTTTAGTGTTGGGTTTTGATTAATCCAATAAAAGTAATGCTTAAGTGTAATTTCTGCTATTTTAAAGACTCTTGCCGTCTGGTTTTTCTGATAATATACATGTGTATCCAGATGGCATAGCATGAAAATGATTAAACTACCAGAGTGAGTAGAATAAAATACTTAAATAATAAAATAATTTACCTATAGAGTATTTTCTCGTTTTTTTTAAATATTTTTTTAAGTACATTATTAAAAAAAATTACTATCACGGTTGTTTGTTTCCTTAAACTTGTGTATGGATTTAGATGAAATTTAGCTCACAAAGCTTATCAATGCGACAATATTCGTTAACAGTTACAAATCATTGCACCTTGTGGCCACCGTGGCGTAGCGTCTGGCTGTAAGCGCAAAGGATGTGGGTTCGATTACCACTCAAGAAAATTGTTATATTTACATTGTTTTAGTTTTCCATGGAAGAACTATATCATTAAGCATTATATTATAAATATTAGTGAATCTTGCTGATTATCTGCACAGATTATTGTTTTTTTATTTTTTATTTTAGTCCACGTAGTATCCGTCTTAAAAGGTCATTAATTTGTGTATCTAAATAAAGGAATAATTGAAATTAAATAAAATTAAAAACTTAATTGGGGCCAGACGTGCCGCAGTGGAACGAACGTGTGACTATAAACGACTGGTTGTGGGTTCGATTCCCACTCAAGGAGTGGAGATAATATTTAATATTTCATTTCCTTCGCTCTGCTATCAGATGCAAAGCGCGATGTTAAGCTCCACCACTTACCACTACAGGACCACGGAGTGTCTTAACACTAGGTTCCCGCTGCCTACCCTGCTGTGTACATACTGGGATAGAGCGTCAAGCTAAAAAAAACTAATACCTTCAAACAAACAATTAAAAATCTTTACTTAATAACGAAATTCTATTATTCATATTTATTTAAATATGTTTAAATACTTAATTTTACTTTGCACAATTTTTTTCTCAACCTCCAGTTTTATATTTCACATATACATACACACATATGTGAACCATACAACATAAATGCTAAACCACGCATCGTAAATTGCTTTTTACTCAGCAAAAATGTGATGAATGCAAGGCCTGTGTAGCTACTAGCTTCCCATCAATTTATCACGTTCAAATCAAACCCAAATTGTATTTACACATATCCAATTGGGTTACTTTCAAAATGTATTCCAATTCGGTAACAGGAATATTAGAAATTATGTAAATAAATGACAAATAAAATAAAATAGGAATTTAATAATATTACATCCAGCATATATTATTGTTGGGGCCAGTCGTGGCGCAGAGGCACAAAGTGTGATTGTAAAGCGACTGGTTGTGGGTTCGACTCCCACTCGAGAATTGTAAATATTTAATATTTCCATTTTCTTCGCACTGGTGTCAAGGCAAAGCGCGGTGTTAAGTTCCGGCACTTAACACGCAATGCCTCCAGAATTCGGCGGTAAGTGGTGAACGGAGTGTCTTAACAATAGGTTCCCCCTGCCTACCCTGAGTAGTGAGTGAGTGTGCGAGATACAGCGTGAAGTTAAAAAAAAGCAATTAAAAAATATTGGTGATGCCATTATGACGCAGTGTGCTAGAGTATAACTGTAAGCACGATTGGCTTTGGGTTTGGTTCTAAGTTAGTAGAAATATATTTTAATTATTTTCATTTCTCCGTTCTGATAATGCAGCAATCCCGCAAAGTGCAAAAAATGTTTTTTACTTACACTGTAAGAATAAAATGATTGAAGAAAATGAATATTGGGGGCAGTCGTGGCGTGACTGTAATGCGACTGGTTGTGGGTTCGATTGCCACTCGAGGAGTGGAAATATTTAATATTCCCATTTTCTTCGCTCTGGTGTCGAGGCGAAACGCGGCGTTAAGTTCCGCCACTTAACACGCAATGCCTTCAAAATTCGGCGAAAACTAGGGAAAGGGGTGTCTTAACACTAGGTTCCCTCTGCCTACCCTGCTGTGAGTGCGGGATACAGCGTGAAGCTAAAAAAAAATATTAATATTCTAGAAAGTGTGGGGTCAATTGTCATAATATTTTGCTTATTTCATTCAGAAATGCTGAATTAGTAAAAAAATATTGTTGATTCTACAATAAATAAATATTAGAAAAAAAACTAAGGCTATTGTGGCGCAGTGGGATTCGAGGATAGATAGATAGATAAAATTCTTTATTGCACACACAACAAAACACAATAATAGGCACAGACACATAAGTATAGTACCCGGCAATAAATAATGCACATCGATGCTTGGAATGAAACAGTCGGTCAGTTTCGGTTTCGTAGAGCGCTGTCTTTGTTACTCAGTTGATATGTGACGTTTCTCATTGTTATTATTTTAAGCGACAGAGACCACGCTCTACGAAGTCGAAGCTAACCGACTGTTTCATTCTAAGCATCGATGTGCATTATTTATTGCCGGGTACTATACATGATTGCAATATGCACAGGCGACCTTATCACTATGAGTGATCTCTAACAGGTAACCTTAGGCAGATACATTTTAAAATATAGTACATCTAGGGGTGCAAAAAAACAAAAAGAAATGTACATTCATTATATACGAGGAATTAAATATATTTAATTATTTTCATTGTCTTACTCAGGTGGCGCAAAGCATGGCGTTGATATCCACCACTCAACGCACAATGTCTCGATATCGAATTTTGACAGAAATCCAGAAACGGAGTGTCTTGATACTAACTTCTATCAGTGTATGGTAGTAAAGTAGTATGGTAATACTTAAATATAATGGTAAGTATGGTAATACTTAAACGGGATAAAACAAAAATCTACAAAAGGAAAGAAAACTTTACATAGCAACAGAACTAAGATGATAAGGGAATTTATATTACACATTTCATTATTACATACCGTATTGGATTATTATTCAGGTCATTGAACTATATAACAATACTGTCACTAACACTGTAATGTTTGTTACGTAACAAAATTATCTATCAACATCAATTTAATAATGAAAGTTACTAATAAATAACTAAACTAAAACAGTAAAAATCATTTTACTGTAACATCATTGCTAGATTTGAGCTTCACGCTTTATCCCGCACACACACGCAGGGTAGGCAGAGGGAACTTAGTGTTAAGACACTCCGTTTCTCTCTCTCTTTCCCCCAAATTCTGGAGGTATTACGTGTTAAGTAGTGGAACATAACGTCGCGCTTTACACCAGAGCGAAGAAAATGGAAATAATAAATATTTCCGTTCCTCGAGTGGAAATTGAATCAGTCGCTTTACAGTCAAACTTTTCACGAAATGTTAAATAAATTATACACTCATATAAAACACTTTTAAAAAATATCCAAAAAAAAAACGTTACTGGATTTGAACGCGCGCCTCTTGAAAACAAGCCAAGAGCTGAGCCTCCTGTTTATAAACTGTTTTTTTTTATCCCTAGTGTGTAAATAACACTTTAAAAATATTAAATTATAAAAATAGTACTTTAAATAACATACTAAAATACTAAAAACAGAAATTTCAAAAGCTACAGAAAATAACAAAAGTAAGAAACTATTATATTTATTTTAACTAACATGACTTCATATTTATATAATTTTAGAATAGAATAGGAAATATTTTATTGCACACATAGACATAAAATACACAAGAAAGAGTCAAATTTGAAATGTATGCAAAGGCGGTCTTATTGCTTTAAGCAATCTCTTAAGACAACCTTTGGTGACGAAACTACTAATTATAATTAAAAATTGTATTTAATTAATTTTATTGTAAAAGTTAAGCTATTCGGTCCAAATTCCAAGTAAACTTCAAACTGCTAAAGCGTTAAAAAGCATATTTTAAATGACTAGAAGTTTAGATTTTAGTGTTAAATATACGTGACCGTTACTATGCCAGTCAAAACTAGTTAGACTGTAACATACGAAGTCGAATTTCTGTTTCACACTAACAAGCCATAGCTGAAGCGCAAGAACCTCTAAATTGGCAAAATGCCACAAGTAAGTAACTTCGAAAACAATGTGTGTATTATACGGTGTTCACTGAAAATTAACTTTGAACTTAAAATCTTAGGCAAAGATTAAATATCACCAATAAGTTACGTAATCTATATGAAGCTTTACCACAATGGGACAGCGAGTGACTAAATTCGATTGTTTTAGGTTCAAAATTATTATTATTATTTTTTTTTTTATGGAATAAGGAGGCAAACGAGCAAATGCCCACCTGGTGTTAAGTGGTTACCTTTGCCCATAGACATCCACAACATTAGAGTTATGGATGCGTTGCCAGCCTCGGGGATGTAGGACAAAAAAGGAAGGAGGAAGGATGGGAATGATGGGAATAGGGAGAGCTGGCTTACGTGCCATCGAACCGGAACACATCATCAAATATTTGGCGGTTCGTCTTTGACACGATAGTGGTCGCGAGCCAGTCGGAGAACGAATCTCCTACCACCAAACTACTGGGTTACCCGCCTTTTACGGGACGCTAAATTACTTTTGAAAAACATTTTCAGAAAACGTAATAAAAATAAACGCATGGATTTTGGAAGACGTGTATGCGCTCTGACAGCTAACCATGAGGTGTAGGTTCGAATACCGCTGTATTCAAATATTTGTACGTTTTATAAAAATGATTTTAAATTTGCTAAGTGTGCCAAAGACACTTTTTAAAAATACACAATATTTAAACTACTGATATTATTTTTAACCGGATTAATTGTAACCGTATACTTTTTGGTATGCGAAAATTTTTTTTTAAAAAACCCGACGTTCCGAAGACTTTACAGTCGTCTGTGGTCACTGGTAGACTGAGGTGGCATTCGTCTGTCAGTTGATACATTATTATACTAACTAAGAAATTGGGTTTTCTAAAAATGTATTTTCGTTTCCTAAAAAATGGATTTTCTAAGAATATCCTAATTTTCATTCAAAAAATTTAAACTTCTTTTAATTTCCATCTGGCAATAAAGTGTGGCCTTCCATATGTGGTCGTCCTAAATTGATATATGGGGAAGATGCATGGAGCTAAAAAAATATATTAACTGCATCACGCCTATAATAATAAGCTTAACTAACTGGTTTCAACAACCTTTTTGCAAGCAAGCACAGTGTTAAGCAACATTAGTAAGTAAATTAGACTATAACAATGTTTGTTGTTACTGTACATATAATGTTAAAATTAAATAAACGTTATTTTAAATATATACTTATTTTATAATTTCATTCACATTTACTCATATATACAGGGTACTAGAGGGAAATAAAAAAGTGGCTTTCTGCCGCATAGCAGGTAGGCAGAGGGAAGCTAGTGTCAGAATCTGAGTAATTGAACTGAACGCAGAACTCAGAAAGAACTTGTGATAAAACACTTTTGTCATTCTCTTCAATTTTGTATTTTTTCTACAAGGCAGGTATATCGAAGACGTTATCGTACCACTGTAGGAAGGCATACGACTCTAACTGCAATTGGTTGGTTAAATTCCCGCTCAAATGAATATAATATTTAAATTATTTTAGTTTTTATCCCCTGTGGTAAAAAACCAAAACGCGGGGTTGTGTTCGCTACTCAGCACAAAATATCTCAATTTTCGGCAGACAGTGGACAAGGGAGTGTCTTGACACTAGGTTCTCTCTAACTACCCCGCTATGCAGAATAAATAGAAAAGCTACTTTTTTATTACTTCTAATAATCTCCTGTAACCTAATTTTAACTAACACTGTAGTAGTACCAACTATTTACTATAATAATAAACGTAAACATAAAATCACTGCTGTCGTGAGAATGCCGCATGCAAACAGTTATAGTGTGAATTCATTAAGTAAAATACCGCCTATTAGATGCACGACGCGGGGTAACTTGCTTAAAGAGACAATAGAGGCTCTAATATCTGGAGTTCTAGTACCTTTGTTAAATTAGTATACTAAATATTTTTTTTGTTTGACTTTGGTTACATGGTCATAAGTATTATTAGAATTAATTAATGGTTCGTTTTTCTAGTGAAACTTTTTTTATAAACAATGAGCTCTCTTTATTCTCACTTAGGGGAATCTCTCTCTCTTTATAAAAAATGATTTATTACTTTAGCCCTACACAGTACTTTAATAGAGAAAATATAACTAGGAATCGCCTTTTTTCTCTGCATGGCGGGAAGAGATGAGCGAAGTACATATTTAATATGTTAAAACAGTTTGAAAAGCAAACACTTAACACTAACATAACACTTAACGTTCCACAGCCTAAGCCTATGGGCACTTTTTGACAATTTAATTAGTATTCATACAATTACAATTGTCACCAAAAAACTTCACAGCACACAAGACACTGTGCTCGATATCACTGCCAAATTTCAGAGGTCTACTACAAATAGCCCAGGAAGAGTTAAACCACAACAAAACACACTTTTGACTAATAAATATGTACTAACCGCGTTAGACTGTAAATGTGATGGCTGTGGGCTCGGAGGGATGATTATTTATTATTTTCATTTCCCCGCATAAGAAAAAGCTTGGCATTAAGTTCAGCCACTTAACACACAATATTTTGATTTCGGATGAAAAGTGGAGAACGGAGTGTCTTGACATTAGGCTCTCTCAGACTTACTGCCTAATAAAATACCACCTATTACATGCAACTTGCTTAAAGAGACAATAGAAGCTCTAAATCGCGAGTACTAGGAGCTTTGTAAATTTTAATTTATTATTATAATACGAACTTATTTTTTGTATGATTTTTTTTTTTTTGTAATCTCATGCTTTGTTCCACTAAAAAAAAGCTCTTAATCTATTTCTCTATTCCCTACATTTCATGTTTAAAAGAATTAGTTTATTAATTTAGCGCTATACGTTGCTGTGTTAAAGCAAGTACAATGAACTATACTAAATTAAAAGCTTTGTTTGAGCCCATGGCTTGTATAATTTAGCCATCAATATTTTTTTTCTATAGCAACGGATCTCCAATATTGTGTATTACGAAATTAAATTGTTAATAATTTTCCCTATTACTAAGGTAATAACTTTTTTAAGTAGAAATATAAGCTGAAGAAGACGCTGTTTCACTAATAATAAATTATTATTAGTGAAACAGCTAAAATTTGATGAAAAACAAGATTTTAAAATTACTTTTCTTTTTTTTTTAGCTTCACGATGTATCCCGCACACAGCAGGGTAGGCAGAGGGAACCTTGTGTTAAGACACACCATTCCCCACTTTCCGCCGAATTCGGAGGCTTGCGTGTTAAGTGGCGGGAATCGAACCCACAACCAGTCGTTTACAGTCACACGCTTGTGCCACTGGGCCACGACTGGCCAAAATTACTTTTACCACACAAAAACAAAAAAAGCTTGTTAGCTTTAAAATCCGTTAAAACAATAAATCCTAGATTAATTTTCTTCATAACTTGGCTTTTAATCCCTCATATGCACATAAAAGGTTTACACCTTAATTCTACATTAAATTATACGAACAAATAGCTAACGATCTATTATGTTAGAAGGGACTGACCGCAACAAATTTTGGTTAGATTTGTCATGATTAATGATTTTTAAGATCCGGCTGAACAATAGGCTAATTTCTCTACATGTATATTACATAAAATAAAAAATTAGTCTACCATGGTGCTGGGCAGCATTTGATTGTAAACGTCATGGGTGGGGGTTCGATTTGCAACCAGTGAAAGTCGAAAATGGCGTATATATTTTATTTATTTTAAGAAATATAGCGTAAGTAGCGAAACCTTATGTGGCAATTTGTCATACCGAACGATTATTGATAATATTGAAATCTCCGCCACTTAACGGATGTATGTAAGGATGAAATTGTATATAAAAGGAATAGATCCAGTGCAAGGACTGCATCTTCAATAAAACAGCATACCAATTCCCCTTCAACAGCATTATTCAATTAAGTATATAGAACTATATCATATATTAGTTGTGCCACAACTTGTCTGCGTGAAAATGAACAAAATAACATTATTCCAAAATAAAAGTAGCCAAGTTACTCTTTATTAATTCTATTAAAATAGCGACAGCCTTTATAGAAATTACTCAGAACAAACGGAAAAATAATCAAAAATTGAATAAAATGTTAATGGGAACAGTACATACATACATGGTACATATACCATGTATAACCTCGTACATGTAAATGCATTTAGTAAAGCGGTTATTTTAATATAACGAACAGACACTCCAATTTCATTTATTTCTATAGATTTTTTTGTAACTCTCGTATATTGACATTTATTTGTATTTTATGACAGCATTGCACCTATGGAGATTTTATTATAGCAAAATTTTCACATCAGTCCGATCGACTATTAAACGTACACAAATAAAATGGAAACACCGAGTTTTATCGTGTGATAGAGCAATAAAGTTTTATATATCTATATTGTATTGTTATTTTACGTTTTAAAAAAACTATAAACGATTTTTTTTGGTTAAAGTAAATATGGTTGATTGTATTTTAGATGGTTTTTATGAATAAGTTATTATTGGAGATTGTGATATACACCTCACAATTTATTAATAAAGGTAGGACACAGATGAAAGGGTTGTGGGTTCGATTCCTATTCGATGGAATGATTATATATTATTTTTGTTTTCTACTTTCTTATCTAAGACAACGGTTCCGCCACTTGACATGCAATATCTTGATTTCAGGTGGAAAGTGGAGAACGGAGTCCCTTGAAATTATGTTCCCTCTGGCGTGATATTCTTTTTTTTATGTTATTTGTTTTCTGTATGTCTTTTATATGTATTCGCAGTAGGTTCTCTTCAGCTACTCCGCTATGCATGAAATGATACCGTCAGAATTTGTAACCAAACAATTGTCATTTTGTACTTTTGACCGTTACATACGTTACGCGGTATTTACATGTTATTTATTATATTAGAGGATTTGAAAATATATTTTTAATAATAATATTTTGACCCGATTAAGACTCAACTGTGTGAGAATTAGTGTAATATTTTGGAGAACGGAGTGCCTTGACATTATGTTTCCTCTGGCGTGAAACTCATTTTTTATATATTATTTAAAAAAAGCAGACAGAACTTAGTGTCATTACATTCTCTGTTTCAAATTCCATCCAGAATGGAGACAGTCAATACTACGATTTATTTACAAGAGAGGAAAGCTAAAAATAATTTAAATTTACTTCGCTTGAGCAGGTATTGAATCTACAATCAATACATTATAGTCAGACGCTGTCCCACTGAACCATAATGGCTTCAAAGATTAAAAATAACGAGTGTTATCATAAGCATAAAAGTATACTCAAGAAGAACGATGACGTAATATATCTTCATTACCAATGTCTTTCAGTTATTTTATAAGTAGCGATCTGCTCGGGGTCTTGCCCGCGTGGACTACAATTTCATAAAAATTGTCATTTTCTATTTCAGAATTTTAGAAGCTGATTTGTGAAAAAATATGTAACCTACACTTAATTTTGCGTCAACAACTAAGCCTCGGAGGAAATTCCTCTAATTCAACTGATTCCGATTTGTTGATGAAAGTTTATATAAAAAATCTGAACGTTGATTAAGCGGTTTAGAATTTTCAAAGAGTAGTGTTCCAGGATAGACTGTAGGATGCAAAATTAGCAGTGAAATTATCAGAGATAGCGAGACAGACTTTAGAATTTATAATATTAATATGGATGTGAATTACTGAATTAGTAAAAAAAAATAATTAAATTAAAAAAACAATAATCTAAAATTTGACCTACTTATTGTAACACTTACCAAAAAACCTACGATAAATTCAAAATAGCTATCACCAAATCTCTTGAATCACAGCTCCTTGATACTAACTTCCTGAACCCCTTTCAGAGAGCGACAACAACGTTGCAAAAACAAGCCGTCAAAGATTCTTCAGCACGATTAACTTCCCATTACCAAGTTTACTAACTTAAACAATTTATGCTATGATCAACCTTTTCATAGTATCATGTTTGAATATTAAATAATATCAATATACGTAAAATAATTAACTTTAGATTGACTAAAATACCGGGACGGCGTCTGATTGTAAACGCGATTGGTTCTGGGTTCGATTCCCACTCGGAGGAATAATTATATTTTAAATCGTTTTCATTCTTCTGCTTATAAAAATACAAAACACGGCGTCAAGTTTCAACACTCAACACGCAATGTCTCGATCTAGGACTAAGAGTTGAGAACATAATGTCTTGGCAATAGGTTCTCTCTACCCCGCTATGTATTAATTGATACCGTCTGAATTAGCCTCACGCTGTATCCCGCATACAGCCGAGTAGGCAGAGGGGACCTAGTGTTAAGACACTCCGTTCCCCACTTACGGCCAATTTGGAGGGCATTCCGTGTTAAGTGACGGAACTTAACGCCGCGCTTTGCCTTGACACCAGAGCGAAGAAAATGGAAATATTAATCGAACCCACAAACCAGTCGCTTGTGCTACTGCGCCACGGCTGGCCCCGTCAGAATTTGTAACCAAACAATTGTAATTTTGTACTTTTGACTGTTACGTTACGCGGTATTTACATTTTATTATTTCTATTAGAGTATTTTAAAATTTATTTTGACCCGATTAAGACTTAAAAAATGCCCTTATATATAAAAGTAAGAAAGGAACGGAGAAGGAAAAAACAAACCTATATCAGATTTGCTTTTTTTCTTCTAATTCGAGCAGTAGCGTCCTTCTCCTATAATTCATGTTGTTTAACTACATTTTGTATTTTATTGTGAAAATAAAATATTTTTAATTATAACATCTACTCGTAACTGAAATTATGATATAACAAATGTATTTAAATAAACCAGAACTAAAGTTTGTATTGCACTATATACAAACTTTCTGTAATGATATCCTGTTTCGAAATTATTAATACAGTTTTAACATTTAATTTCAAGTAGGGGCTGGAATACACATACATAGTTTGTTTGTTTGCTAAATTAAGCTTTACTGTAGAGATAAAAGCTGCGTAACTTTTTAGTTTCATTAAGTTATTAATGATCAAAGTTTTCGAATTTAATATTATCTTTGTTCTAAGTAAATTTTATAAACTGTTTTTTACGCAAGTAGGATATGAAAATCATTTTGAAATAATGTATTCTAAACTGCACTTTTTGGAAACTTGGACGGTTTCAGGAGATGTGGGTTCCTGGAAAACTGTTACGCTTTAAAATTTTGGTAACATGAAGTAAAATATTTTATATATATAGAGGAGTAGACAGACAGAAACATAATTTTAGATGTTCCGTTCCCCAATTCCGCCTATTTTAGTGGGTATACGGGCCTATCATCTGCCAGTCTGCAGTCCCACACAATCGCGTCCAAGCACCAACTCGTCAGGTATCCATAATGGATTTCCTCGCGTTAAAAAATTTCGCCCAAAAAGTATTTTTTTTTTGTTTTAATATTTCAAAAAAGCAAAAATATGTAAATTTAAAAACAAATTAAAAAGTACTTTTTTACTTAGATTAGGTTAAAATATTTTTTAGTGCAATTGCAATAATGCGAGTTCTAAATAGAAAACGTATAAATATTTTGAACGCAGCAGGATTCGAACCCGCACCTCCTGAATACCGTCCAGGCGCTTTTACCACTGAGCCATGCGTTCTACTACCAGCTGTGCCGAAATTGTTTTACGCTTTATTAGAATCTCTGTAGAGAGAAATTTCACAAATATCTGCTACCCAAAGATTCTACGAACTACGAACTACGAACGATTCTACGAACAATCTTTTGGCAAGAGAGAATGCTATTTATTAAATAATTTTTAAACATTTTTAAAGTGTTATTCCACACTTAGGAAAATTGAAAAAGATATTTAGGAAACACATAAAATTTTGAACGCAGCGGAATTCGAACCCGCGCCTCCTGAATGTCTAACTCTAAATGTCTTTTTCAATTTTCCTAAATGTGGAATAACACTTTAAAAATATTTAAAAAGATCATTTTTATTAATATTTCACATATATTTTTCTCTAAAATTTCTATGCCAGATTATAAAAAAAAATCTAAAATCTTTTACAAGTGGGAGCAGCACAAAACAAAATGGCCTAGAATACCTCCATGAGTGAATTGAACCCACAACCAATCGCGTTTACATACAGACTCTTTATCACTGCGTGACGGGGGCCTCATTTCTTTATTCTATAAGAAACTAGCGGCCCGCTCGCGGCGAAGCCGCGTGATCTACATAGCTGTTTCGGTACCTTGCAACCCTTGGTGGTGGATTTTTGAAAAATAAAGTAGCCTATGTTTAAGCTTAGATTATCAACTATATTTATGCCAAAATTCATTACAATTGGTCAAGTAGTTTAGATTGTTCATATAAACTTTCATCCCCTATTTCAACCCTTTAGAGGTTGATTTTTGAAAAACTAAGTAGCCTATGTTAGACCCAGTCATTTTTACTACTTTCATTCTAAATTTCATCCAAATCGGACCAGTAGATTAGCCGTGAAAGCGTGACAGACAAACACACAGACATTCACATTTATAATATAAGTATGGATTTCGTATATGTTTAACAATTAGACAAAGCACAAAAATATAGACCTAGGCGTATAGATATAAAAAATACTAAGACAAAATCAAACGCAGTACTAATGCTAATAATCAAATAAGCTTGAAATAGAGCTGTGTAAGCCTTTTAATTGGATTTTGGTTTTTATAGGATGCGAACGGATTTAGTTTAAATAACGAAAGAATACACGCAAATGAATGTGGGGAACACGATACGGTATTAATTATCCATATCATAGTAAGTACACATGCAGACATAATATGAAGAAAATGTGATTAGCCTAGAAATTATGTTTAAAGCCTATTTTATTATTATAAAAATAGTATAAGCCATTGTAGCGTAGTGCAGTGCACTAGAATTTATCAGTGGAAATGACTATTGTTATTATTATTTTTTAGCTTCACGCTGTATCCCGCACACAGCAGGGTAGGCAGAGGGAACATAGTGTTAAGACACTCCGTTCCCCATTTCCGGCCGAATTCGGAGGCATTGCGTGTTAAGTGGCCGAACGTAACGACACTTATCGACACCAGAGTGAAGAAAATGAAAATATTAAATATTTTCACTCATCGAGTGGGAATCGAACCCACAACCAGTCGTTTACAGTCACACGCTTGTGCCACTGCGCCACGACTGGCCCCAAATAGGGATAAGCTAATAATTATATTTACATTAATTTCGTTTCTCCGTATCTAACAATCAAAATCTAAACGCGGCGTTGAGTTTCGCCACTTACGTAATATTTAGACACTAAATTTTCTGTGACTTATCAGGGTGCTATGCGGGACTAAGCGTGAAGGAGTAAATATGTATATTTTTTATACTATTATAAAAGTTATAAATTGTTTTACTGAACACGTAATGATTATGAGTTTGATTCCCATTCAGAGAATTATTAATATTGAAGATATAAATCTTCTGTTTCTCCGGACTGCTTAGTAAATACTTTATTGGGCGTTCTTTGTCACTCAATATATAGCTTGCACATTGAGTGACAATAATATATAATCATTCCCTCGAGTAGGAATCGAACAATCACCTATCGCGTTTACAATCAGACGTTGCCCCACTGCGCCACGACGGCCTCTCAACATGTAAAACATAACAAAAAGTAGGGAACGGAGTGTCTTAACACTAGGTTCCATCTGCGTACCCTGCTGTGCGCGGGATACAGCGTGAAGCTAAAAAAAAATGAAATTATTAACTTGGTGTTAAAACGTTCTTATCCTCATTACCACTAACACAATTATATTTTTGTAATCGCTTAAAAATCCACTCGTTAAATTTTAGTCATAATCAACACGAACTTAGTATTAGTACATTTAATTACACAAAATTTCAAACAATTATAACAATAATAATTTGCATTCGCAAATTAGAAATAAAGAAATGCTAGAAAATATAGCCGCTTGTTAATTTTGATTTTAACACGTAAAAACAAATTACACAGATAATTAAAAATGCAGATGTTGTAGATATTTTTTATATAAATAATTGAATTGATTATTTGCATTAAAAAAAAATAGTGGCCAGTCGTGGCACAGTGGCACAAGCGTGTGAACGACTGTGACTGTGACTGTAAACGACTGTTTGTGGGTTCGATTCCCACTCGAGAAGTGGAAATTATATTTCCATTTTCTTCGCTCTGGTGTCGAGGTAAAGCGCGGCGTTAAGTTCCGGCGGAAAGTGATGAACGGAGTGTCTTAACACTAGGTTCCCTCTGCCTACCCTGCAGCGTGCGGGATACAGCGTGAAGCTAAAGAAAAAACAAAAAATAGTTCATTAAATATTGTTACATTAAAAATGTTTTAAAGTAAAGAGAATATTAATCTTATTTGAAAACATTCATCTGAAAACGAGGGAAGAGAGATACGAACGAAGGCTATAAGTATTGATAAATATAAATGATTTACTTTGTTAGGTTTAAATTAAACATTTATTCAAATTATTTTTAAATTTTAAAATGTAATATAATGATTTGATGCTCTGTATATCGATATGGATTATAAATTTGCAAATTATTATGCACTCATTTCACCGATTAGGCATAATACTTTCAATTTCACGAAATTGGCGGGAAATTCAAAGAATTTGCCGCTTGACAACAGCGACGGGCGTCGTTGAATGACCTTCACCGACATGTTAAATTACATAATTTGGCAAATTATTTATTGACGACTTCAATGAATTATCTGATACTTTTATTTAAAAACATGAATAAATGCATATGTATTTTAATTATAGTTTATTTATTGGTTAGAATATTAAAAATATATTTTTTTTAAATAATCGACTATAAAATTATACCTACTTTGCTTTAACAATTGATGCTTTAACAACTCTTTCTGTAATGGCTAATTTGATGGATTTATAAGCATTATTATTTTTTGTCTTCGAAATTTAAATTTCGTAATTAAAAGTAATGTTAAAAGATATATAATAAATATTTTGTTCTTTATATTAACGTTGTTTCATTGTTTTGATTAAGGCTTAAAACATAACGTTTTAAGACATCAAATTTTTATACGTTTTCTAAAAATATATCCATTTATTAAGCCATATTACAGTTTTTAACAATTTAAAGCCAAACTAACGTTAGCAGTTCAAGTACATGAAAGTACAAGCGTTGCTGTCACGGGTTAAGCCGGTTAGAGAAGCATATTGTGAGTAAGTTACTCGGCAATGTACAAAGACCTAGACTTCATATCTAATATCTTATCTTCGAAAAAGAATTATTCGAAGATTTAAAAAAAATAAAAGTTTAGCCGCGCAAGAGGATTTATTGGGCAGAGTTAAACAAAACATGTTCCGTAGTTGTTAACGCATTAAGCGACAACGTGGGCATTTTGAGTTCAGTGCGATAGTGTAGTACTTAGTGTGAAGAAACACTCACTTTTCGCTCGAAATTGCATGTTAAATGGCGGAATATTTTGAAAACTTGAACATCTTAATTTACAGGAAACCGTTAATATAATAATTGAGAGTTTGTGTGACATGAAAATAAGTGTGTATCTTGATCTCCGTTACCCACCACTCGATTTAAAACTGAAAGGGTGTGCGAAAGTTTTATAAGTAAAACCTTTTTTTTATATATTTCGATTGCATTAATAAGGAGTACTTAAAACTGTGTTTTCATTTTATGTCTCAGTTGCATTCAATATAATGAATAAAATTAAAAATGCTATATAATTAAATCATTTCTCCAATTAGAGATCGAACCTACAACCAATCGCGTCTATAGACAGACTGACCCCACTGCGCCTCTATGGACTCATTCACTTCTTTTTTTCCAGCTATTTTATATTATAAAAATAATACTTAAAACGTAATTCTAACATTAAAAGAACAAATTAAAGTAAGCTAAGTTATAATGCACATTTCCTTTGTACAGCTAAGAGCAACTTAACAAACTGTTTCTCTTTTACATTATCCTTAGGAGCATTAACCACTGGCCTTTTAACGTCAATTTCGTATTCCAAGTAAGTTAATATTAAGTATTTTTAATAGAAAATTTCCACTAGCTTATTAACAGAGGTACCTAAGTTACCTACTACTACATTACTACAGATTTTTTCAGTACCTAAGTATACTAGCCACCTGCTCGTGACTTCATCCACGTGATTTTTCACACGAATTCTCATTCCTTGTTTTAACCCTTTAGGATTGGTTTTCAAAAAAAGAGATATGGCATCATTAACTATCTTCTTGAGAAAATTCATCGAAATCGGTCAAATGGCTTGTATTTTTCATACAAACTTTGAACCCTTTATTTCTAGCTATTAGGGGTTGATTTTTGTGTTTTCTTGAGTTTACAAATGTTTTTAATCTGAATTCCATCGTAACTGTTCCAGTGGATTAGCCGCGAAAGTGTAACACAGAGACACACTTCCGGTTGTATTATATTAATATGGATACCGAAATATGTATAGGTAGGTGCTTATTTATAAGCATACTAGCAGCCCGCTCGCGGCTTTGCCGCGTAATCTACGTGCCTGTTTCGTTATATTGCAACCCTCAGTGGTGGATTTTTGAAAAATAAAGTAGCCTATGTTTAATCTTGGATTATCAACTATATATATGCTAAAATTCATTACAATCGGTCAAGCGGTGTAGATTTTTCATATGAACTTTCATCCCCTATTTCAACCTTTAGAGGTTGTTTTTTGAAAAACTAAGTAGCCTATGTTAGACACAGTCATTTTTACTACTTTCATTCTAAATCTCATCCAAATCGGACCAGTAGATTAGCCGTGAAAACGTGACAGACAAACACACAGACATTCGCATTTATAATATAAGTATGGATAAAAGTAAGCTGTGTCACTCTCACATTAATGTCTAGAAAGTACTTTGGAAGGAGTGTATTTAAAACAGGAAATAAATTACAACTTATATATTATTAAAAAATCTATTAAAATAAATTAAGAGATTATTATAAAAGGTTCCAATACACGATATTATTAAGCCATTTGAATGACAATAGAAGTAATATACTTGACCCTTCGCTTTCGATATTTGCACGCCCGTAAGCTGTAGAGCTATGTTAATATTTGTTAATGTAATATAACGTTTCATTTTGTGTTGTCGACGCCATTGTGGCGCAATGGGCGCAACCTCGAATAGGTTGAGGGTTCGATTTCCACTTGAAGGAATGTTTATTATTTTTTTAATCAACTTTTCCCTTTTTCCGCATAATACGGTAGTCAGAGATAACTTAGTGTCAAATCACTTTTCGCCGGATTTTGAGATATTGCATGTTAAGTAACTAATATCGACTTATTTAAAAATATTACCATTTAAATAATACGTTAAGGCCATCGTAGTGTGACAACATTTGTTTATAAACGTGAAGGTTGCGGATTCGATTCCAACTTGGGATATTTTCAATTATTTTTTTTACGTTGTAAACGACTGGTTGTGGGTTCGATTTCCACTCGAGGAGTGGAAATGTTTAATATTTCCATTTCCTTCGCTCTGGTATCAGAGGTAAAGCGCGGCGTTAATTTCTCCTACTTATCACGCAATGCCTCCGAATTCCGCGGAAAGTGGGGAACAGAGTGTCTTAACACTAGATTCCCTCTGCATACCCTGCTGTGTGCGGGATACAGTGTGAAGCTAAAAAAAAATCAATAATTAAAAAAGCATAAATCTCTCCTCTTTATAATACGAAAAACACGTGAAATCCCCAGAAACATAATTTATATGATCCGGAATAAAAAAATATTATTTCACAGCAAAAAGCTTTCTTTATTATTATTTCATTTACGTTTATTGATGGTTTCTTCACTAACGATAAGGATATTTACATATTGGGATAAGCTGTACCGTTTTCGTAACAATATCTTGTTTTACATAAAAATGTTGCCTTTTAAAATTGTTTTCAATATAAAATATTCTATAAAATTACGTTTAATATTCTCGCATTTCGTTAAGTAATTTGGTCGATTCTTAACGTTTTCTTCACGTTATTCTTATTTTTATTTGATAAATTTGTCGGTTGTTGTATGAAATATTTTGTAGGGATCTCTTTGTTTTTTGTTTCGACATATTTAGATAATGTCAAAGAGCGAGTGATTGTTTAACAATTGCTTATATTTTTCTATTATAATTATAATTTTAAATGCTGTGGTAAAGTATTTGGTATGAATATTACTAAATGCTAATAATTATAAGTACATAACTTGTTAATACTTATTTCACTTTATATAAAAGTATATTTCAAATACCTACATGAGAATGTGTCCAATATATATATAATTTTTTTAATGTATTTCTAACGCGTTCTTATCCTCACTAATATATAAATGAAAGTCTATGTCTGTCTGTTACGCTTTCACGGCTAATTTACCAATTCGATTTACCTAAAATTCAGAATGGAAGTAATTGAAGATCTATGGTCAAAAGTTCTTCAAGACTTCTTTTATTCAAAAATCTATCTCTAAAGTTCGTGCAAAAAGTCTAAGCCGCTTAACCGACTGTAGGAAAATTGGCATAAATATAGTTGATAGCCCAAAATCAAACATACTACGAAACATGTGTGTGGTTGTGTAATTCACGTGGTTGCAGCCATGAGCGTGTCGCTCGTATAAAATATTACTTTTCAGTACTTATAATTTCAAAATTTTTAATGAGCCAATTTTCACTGTTCTCCATAACTTTTATAAAAAGTTATTGTAAGTCTTTAAGTAATAATAGATGTATCACCTATTTCGTTAAAATCAAATCAGCAAAGATTTAGTAAAAGCCTGTATAAATTAAATTAAAAAAGTAAAAATTTAATTATGCAAAGTAATATCATTTTTCTCTTATTCTTTTCTCTTATTATCTGTCTTTGATGCCTTCGTGGGGCAGTGGGACAGCGTCTGACTGAAAACGCGATTGTTTGTGGATTCGATTCCCACTCGGAGAAATGATTATATATTATTTTCATTTCTTCCCTCTAGTACTAAAGACATAGTGCAGCGTTGAGTTACGCTACTCAGAATGCAATGTCCCGATTTTTGGGCGGGAAGCGATGGACGGAGAGTCTTGAAGAAGACATAGTGCAGCGTTGAGTTACGCTACTCAGAATGCAATGTCCCGATTTTTGGGCGGGAAGCGATGGACGGAGAGTCTTTACACTAGGCCCTTTATAACTAACTCCTCACGCTAAGAGGAAAAAAAAGCGTGAAACTATAAAAAAAACAAAGTAATTACTCTTATTTTCTTTCAATCAAATAGCTTTATTTGTTATTTTCTTTTACAAATTTGTAAACATTCGTAGCTATATGTCTATATATGATACACCCTAACTTAATTCGCTTTATCAAGCTACGGGTGACTGACACACGTCAAAATTAATTACTTTCGATACGAGGGACGTCAGAGACGAGGATTATTGAGTGAACGACTGTAGTTTGTACTATGACTAAAATCAATTTATTATAAAGTTATTGATAGAACCGTTGTATTTTAATAAATATAGATACGGAGAAACAATAATTTGTTTCTCTGTAAAAATGGTTTAGTTCACAGATAAAATGTTATTATAATATGCAGCCTTATACTTTTTCTGCATAGAAGAGTAGTCAAAGAGAATCCAGTGTTGAGTCACTTCGTTCTCCAATTTCCGTCTGAAATCGAGACGTTGCTTGTTAAGTCTCACTTACTTACTTTTCCTATTATTATTATAAATGCGAAAGTTTGTATGGACGTTTGTTACTCTTTCACGTAATAACTACTGAATAGATTTTAATGAAACTTAACAATAATATAGCATATACATCAGATAAAATATTGGCTACTATTTATAAAGATATTATATGAATTTTCCAAAATATCAAGTAAATAGGGAAAAAATCTACGATCTGTATATATCAGTTAAAACTGCTTTCTTATATTCTGCACGGAAAAAGTCGCAGGTACAGCTAGTACAATGTCTTAATAATACATTTTTTATAATTTGACAGTAGTAGATTGTATGTAATAATAATATACATTTCTATAGTTATGTAAACCAATTGTAACATTTCAATAGCTTTTGTCCCGATGTTGAAAAATGATGTTCGAAAATCGATACAGCCCTAAAGTACTAACAGAGGGTACAAATTCTAAGCATTAGACAAGGGTTGCTAACCGCAATCGGACTTAAATATCCTCGGTCCTGCTAATTCATAAAGCTACATGGATTTCTCATATACCCTGACTACCTTGTCAGAGAGAATTGAGTGTCAAAATACTCCGTTCTCCGTTTTTTTTTATTTAAATGTTTTTTTAGCTTCACACTGTATACCGCACATAGCAGGGTAGGCAGGGGGATCCTAGTGATTCTCCGTTTCTCACTTTCCGGAACTTAACGCCGCGCTTTGCCTCGATACCAGAGCAACGAAAATGAAAATATTAAATATTTCCACTCCTCGAGTGAGAATCGAACCCACAAACAGTCGTTTACAGTCACACGCTTGTGCCACTGCGCCACGACTGGCGCATATATGAATTTTCAATATACTTTTATAAGCCTTATCTAATTAGTTCAAACTGTGAAAGGCAAGTGTAGTGTGTGTGAGGCTGTCGTGGTGCAGTGCGACAAAGTATGACTGTAAACGCAATGTTGGTAGATTCAAATTCGGTTAGGAGAAATTATTATATTTATTTTCATTTCTCCACTCTGGTCACAAGACAATCGCGGAGTTCCGCTAATGAACATGCAATGTGTCGATGGAAAGTAAAGAACGTAGTTCTTGTTACTGTTGCCTGTGGGTCTCTTTGTCTCCTACCCTGCTACGCGGTAAAAAGCGTCAAGTTAAAAAATATACATATTTAGTAGCTATCTGCTTCGAAGTCAAAGTCAAAGTCAAATAATTTTATTCAAAATAAGAAGTTACATGCTTAATTCTTTGACCCTCAAACAATTTACCACTCTGGAGCTTCACTCTGGAATGATTATACTTCGATTATGTTCGTTTCCCCGCCTTCTTGAGACAAAGCACCCTGTTTTATGTTTTGTTATAAAAGTGCAGCTTCGTCATTTTTTCTGCACAGCTAACTAGTCAGAGAGAATCTAGTCGTCCGTTTACTTTCCACTCAAAATCAAAACATTACGTGTTTAGTGGCGGAACTCAATACTTCGCTTTGTCTTCCTAAGACAAAACCCGAGCGAAGAAATGAAAATTTTTATATAATAATTCCCCAAGAGGTATTCGAACCCACAACCATCGCCTTTAGTGACATGCTATCTCACTGAGCCACCACGGCCTCATTTATTTAAGTAAACGGATGTAATTATAACCACTAACAATCTCTATTATTTGTCATGTAAATTGATAGGACTGCGTGTTTATATGACATTAAATTTTAATTTCCAGAAACACTGAGTAAAAGTCGTCACGTACATACGCTACCAAATCAACTGTAATCAAAATAGCATACCTCCTTTATTAGCTAGCTAATAGAGAATTCTGTCAAAGAATATTTGAGATACAGACATTTATACAAATAAATAAATAAAATTGAAGAATCCTTTATTGATAAATGCATGCAACTTGGTATAAAAAAAAATAAATAAAAATAAAATAAAAAATAAAAAAGCCTTTATTTGACCATTTCTGCAGTTAAACTTAAAAAAACTAATTACACACGTATACTGATAACATATTTTATTGTATATAATATAAATAATATATATATATTTTTACTAAATTTAAATTTAAACAAAAAATATTAAAAGTTATTTGTTAAAAAAGTTTCTTTCTTTATCTTTTTTTTTTTAATATAATTATTTATGGTCCCCAAACTGGGTAAAGGCCTCCTCCAAATATGTCCACTTTTCTCTATCTTGTGCAATTTCCCACCAATTCGATCCGGCGATTTTTTTGATATCTTCTTCCCATCGTGTCGTTGGTCTTCCTCTACTCCTTTTACCATGTGGACCTCTCCACATCGTGATGTTGTAGGTCCATCTTTTGTCTTGAAGCCGTGCTACATGACCTGCCCACTTCCATTTTAACTTTTGTGCGTAGATTAAGACATCAGTAGCTCTCGTTAGCGCTCTTATTTTGGTGTGTCAGATCTTGTCTAGTCTCTTTACCTTGAGCATACTTCTCTCTAATCCTCGCTGACAAGTTATAATTTTATGATTGGCTTTTGACGTAAATTTCCACGTTTGGCATCCGTACATCAAGCATGGTAGGAGACTAGAGTTCATGACTTTCGTTTTTAGATTTAGTGGCATGTTGCTTTTAAAAATTTCTTTTAAGCTCCAAAATTTGGTATATATCAAAGTAACTTTTTTAATTATTGTCTGTCTGTCTGTTTGTCTGTCTGTTCCGACTTATCTTTGGAATGGCTGAACTTATTGTGACGGGACTTTCATTGAAATTAAGTAACTGAGGCTTCTTTACTTCAGATGATAAGAGCGATAAGAACTTTACTTTTTTTCACGCGGACGAAGTCGCGAGCACAGCTAGTAAAATTGAATGTCATCGTACCATTATTGAAAAGATTTAAATCGATTTCGATTTGGCGAAATATTTCTATTTTTCCAAACTAAGTGTAATATGGGAAAATATTAACAAAATTCATTATTACCGACCATTACCACTGGCTAGTGGACAAGTGGAGGAAGGAGTGTCTTAAGATTAGGCTCTCTCTGAATACCTCCTATGCGAAAAAAAGAGCAAAGCAAAAAGAGAACCCGACCTTTTCACTTAAGAACCAATTCGAAACATTGGTGAAAGGCATATCGCACCTATGCATTGTATCTAACGTCATTGAATTATCCTGTGTGAGTTGGGTTAGCTTGGGGTTATTTTATATACTAATAACAACATGGATAAAGTATATGTGAACCGTCATGGCGCAGTAGAACTAAACGCGTTTAGTTATGGGTTCGATTTCCACTATAAATTATAACACCCAATATCTTCATTTCGGGTATAAAATGAAGAATGGAATATTTTGACACTAAGAGCTCTCTGATACATGAGACTGGGAGAAAGCGTAAAACTGCGAAAATGAGTACATTTTACAAATTAAAATTTATTTCGAGTCAACTTAAATTCTGTCATACCCATCTTTAAATACTTACTGTTTCTCAGTACCAAACAATAAAATTTAATATACTAGATATTTACATTTATTCACTTTTACATCTATCTTTTCTACGGCTGGGCAAATGTAGCCGAAACGAGTGTTCTCACAAAGGAGCGGCTATCGGCCAAATCAAACAAATCGATCATGCGTTATATTGACGGCGTATCTTTTAAATTGTGACTACTTTTCTGGAGAAATATTGCTTTAATATTTTTTAATAGATAGTTTTAACTGTGCTTTTGTTAGGGTTTATGTGTAGATTATAATACCTAAGTTTAGTGAGCCATCTCTCCATGTAACTTCTTTTATTGCAAATGTTTTATACTTCCTTCAATTTAAGACATATCAACTTAGAACTTGAGGTAAGTTAATAAATTATTATTTGCTAACGAAACAAAGTAATCGTTTACATTAATTTTTCTAAAAAATGGTGGAGTGGGACAGCGTTTGTCTAGAAACACGATTGTTTGTGGGTTCCATTCCCACTTAAATAGATTATATTTAAACCATTTATTCCGCCACTTAACACGCAATGCCTCCGAATTCGGCGGAAAGTGGGGAACGGAGTGTCTTAACACTAGGTTCCCTCTGCCTACCCTGCTGTGTGCGGGATACAGCGTGAAGCTAAAAAAAATATATATATTTAAACTATTATCATTTCTCCAGTTAAAAAAGCAAGAGTTGAGCTCCACTACTCAACACCCAATGTATTGATTTCGGAGAGAAGAACAGAGTGTCTTCACACTAGATTCTCCCTGACTACTATGTAAAAGAAAGAGTGAAATGTATTTAAACACACAAAATATTACCTAAAAAATATTTTAAAATAAATTGTTTTTATTTATTTTCACTACAATTGAAAACCGATTTCAATTCAAAAAAACAAAGCCACATTCCGAGTAAAACTTCCAAACCAATGTCAATCTTAGCCAGATCGATATATTTGATTTGGCCACGGACTGTTTCTTTTTGGGTAACGTGAGATACGTGAGCCTGTGCAGTTTGCACAGCTGTTGTGTCACATCACTTGAGCGATCAAATGGTAGGAAAGCAAATATTTTTGTGTATCGTTTTGTACGTAATATGTTAAGTTTTGTGATAATTCTCGAAAATAATTTGTTTTTACCTATTTTAACAATTTAAAAATGTTTTGATTTGTTCATTGTGTATATAAAAAATATTTTTAGCACCATTCTAATACCTTCAAAAGGCGCCTTTACCTCCATCTCAAAGGCCGGCAACGTCCCTGTAGCTCCTCTGGTGTTACACGGGGCCTTGGACGGCGGTGTTCACTTAACGCCAGGTGACCCGAACGCTCGTTTGCCTTGTCCTTTCCATAAAAAAAAAAGCAAAGTTATGAAAATTGAAACACAGTAAGATCTGAACATAAATAGGATGTAATCAGCTAGATAGAAGGACTTTACATTATATAGCCCATAGTGACTAGACTGTATACTCTCATTCAAAAGAGAAAAGATTATTTTTTAAATTGTTTTTATTTCTCCGCCCTAGTAAGAATACTAAACATGGGGTTGACTTCGGAATACTCGACCACTGAATGCTCAATTTGTTAAGTGGAGAACGGAGTGTTTGAACTAAGTTCTCTCTGATTAATCTGCTAAACAAGAAAATGCGTGAAGCTATTTATAATTATAAAATGAGGAAGGAAAAACGTATATACTTTACATTCCTAAAAGAACCGTAGTCCCTAATTTTCTATTTCTTACACTGCTTGTCGTATCTGTTCAATAATCTTGGTTGAATTGGTAATAATCACATACTCGTGCTAGTAACGGGTGGTTATCACGCAATGTTTCCCCTGATATTGAAACAAAAGCTTATATTAGTTTGGTTAGGTAAATCTTTTATAGTACACCTTTCTTAATGAAAAGGGATGAGTGAGATTTGTCACTTAGAATCTTAAGCTATAGTGTACATGTAGGAAATATGGAGAATGCATAATTGATTGAGCATTCAATTTCCGGTAGTTTTCGCCCGTTTAAGAGTAGCTGTGAATAAGGTGACGTAACTTAACGCCGCTGTATATTTTTGTTAATTAACAGATTTGGTATTCACAAAGTGTGACTGTCAACGCGACTGGTTGTGGGTTCGATTTCCACTCGAGGAATTGAAATATTAATATTTTACTTTCTTTGCTCTGGTGTCTAAGCAAAGTGCGGCGTTGAGTTCCATCACTTAATACACAATGCCTCCAGAATTCGGCGGAAAGTAAGAAACGGAGTGTTTTAACACCAGGTTCCCTCTGCCTAATTGTGGCGCTTTATATAAAAGATTATCCAATAAATAACATGTTCACAGTCACCGTATCGTGTAGGTACTTATTGTCTAGTAGGTAATACTAATATGAATTTCCTTCCTAATAAACTTATTTATAGTAGGACTTCGTAGATGTTATTTTTTATATTTTTTAGGGTACAAATTATTATTTACTTATAACAAGTATTATAAAAAAAATAGGTTCACGCTATATCCCGCACACAGCAGGGTAGGCAGAGGGAACCTAGTGTTAAGACACTCCGTTCCCCACTTTCCGCCGAATTCGGAAGCTTTGCATGTTAAGTGGCGGAACTTAACGCCGCGTTTTACCTCGACACCAAAGTGAAGAAAATGGAAATATAATTTCCACTCCTCGAGTGGGAATCGAACCCACAACCAGTCGTTTACAGTCACACTCTTGTGCCACTGGGCCACGACTGGCCACAATTACAAGTATTGATATATTTATTAGCTCCAAATGTTAATATTGTTTTGTTTCAATGGTGAGTCTATTGACATCACAATTCCTGGTTAGACTATTGGGGACAAAATTTTCAGTAGTATTAATATTTTTTTTTACACGGATATTTTTTTTTAACCAAAGTACTTTTGTTAAAATATTAAGATGTACAACTTTACGCTTTTTGCCACATAGTAGGGTAGTCAAAGAAAACTTAATGTCAAGACACTCTGTTCTCCACTTTTCACCTGAAATTAAGACATTGCGTTTTGGCGGGCGAAACTCACTGCCGCGCTTTTGTCTAAGAAATCGAACCCACAACTATTGTGTTAACATTCAGATGCCGTCCCACTGCGCCACGATGGCCTCATTATTTTTATTTTATAATTATGTTAAAATTATAAATATATTATACCTATATAAAATATTCGCTATTATACGTATATAACAGCGGATATCAAAGAAATCGATACACGAACAGTCCATACGTTCAAATCGATTGTACCTGCTAAGCCGACATTCACTCCTAATTTTCTTTGGGAAGAACTCGTTAATCCCTCGAGCGACGCGCCACGTCGAATAGAAATGCCTTGTTTACAGCTCGCCATTTGTTAACTTTGTCTTGGAACTGCGATTGCATTGTTTTGATAATAAAGGGTATGCCCGAATGAATGCGTTGGTAATGGGTTCAAATTCAGTGGGAATATTAATTGTATATTTTATTTAATTAACAGTTTTTTAGTATTTTTTTTTAGCTTCACGCAATATCCCGCACACAGTAGGGTAGGCAAAGGGAACCTAGTGTTAAGACACTCCGTTCCCCACTTTCCGACGAATTCGGAGACAATGTGTGTTAAGTGGCGGAACTTAACGCCGCGCTTTGCCTCGACACCAGAGCGAAGAAAATGGAAATATTAAATATTTCCACTCCTCGAGTGGGAATCGAACCCACAACCAGTCGTTATCAGTCACACGCTGGTGCCACTGCGCCACGACTGGCCCCACCTGACTTGGCTCTTTAGTATTAGTATGTCTAATTATATAAAATCTTTATATGACAGAATAAAAATTAACTATTACAGTTGTTTTATATATGTTTATTTTACACTTTTTACCATATATTTTTACCATAGTAGGGTAGTTCCAGAGAACGCAGTGTCTAGATACTTCGTTATTCACTTCCACTTAAACTCGAGACATTGCGTGTTGAGTGGCGGAAATAATTGCTTGCTTTGTGTACTCAAAAGAGAAATAAAAATGATTTGAATATAATGGTACCCGTAAGTTAAAATAGACCCAAAAGTTAATCGCGTTTAGTCAAACCCTGTCCCACGGCGCCACTAGGGTAAATTTTAAATACTAGCTGTGCCCGCAACTTTGTCCGTGTGTTAAAATAAAAGTATATACTGTTCAGCTATATGCCAGATAAATTACCGTCAAAATCGAGATTTTCGAGAGACTAGCCGAAAAAAACAGTCAGAAAAAACAAACGAACATAAGATAAGCTGTAACAATATAATTTTTTTTTTTAAATGTGTAGTAATCGCGAAACGAACATAAGATAAGCTGTAACAATATAATTTTGATATAAATTTACCTTGTGTACATATGTACATATATGTTTATTTAATAAAATATATTCTTTCAATATTACAAACAGACACTCCAATTTTATTTACTTTTATCACTTCTAATTAAAATTATAATCTTATTTACTTCGCACTGTATCCCGCATACAGCAGGGTAGGCAGAGGGAGCCTAGTGTTAAGAGACTCCGTGTTAAGTGACATAACTTAATGCTGCGCTTTGCCTCGATACTAGAGTGAAGAAAATGAAAATATTAATTATTTCTACGTCTCGAGTGGGAATCGAACCCACAACCAGTCGTTTACAGTCACACGCTTGTGCCACTGCGCCACGACTGGCCCCTTTTATTGTGACTGACCTTTTTTATTTACTTGTATAGATTTTATCTTATACACATTTAAAATATATCTCAAAATAAGGTAAATAGGTATATTAAGATATATTCAACCAAAACAAAACTCGCTAAATAGTTTCATCGCTAAAATACCAGTTATTGAGACAATTACCAAAACAACTTTGCAAGTGTTTAGGGGCAATTGACAGTGGCCCTTTTGTTAGATACAGAGTGAAACTGACTTTGTTTGCTTAAGAATGTAATGTTAGACAATGATATCATTGTGATATGATATTAAAGCCATCATGGATGGTAGAGATTGTAAACACGACAGTTAAAGGTTCAATTCCGACTTCGTTCATTAAGAATGGTTGAGAATTATTAAATTATTTGAAATTATTTTCTATTATAGTAATACAAAGTATAGTGAGTACCGCCACTGCAAAGCAATATTTTGAATTTTGGCAGAAACTGGAAAACGGAGTGTTTTAACACTAGGTTCTCTTTGTCTACATTTGAATGCGGAAAAGACGGTGAAACTGCTTATTAAGTATATTACATTCATATTTGACGCCGTAGAAGTTCAGGTGTAAATGCCAAGCTGAACGCAATCGCTGTAGTTTCAAAACTTTGAATTGAATTGAAAAAAAATATTTCGTATAATCCAAAAATCAAAATTTGTAACGGTTTACGATATTTCTTATTAATATGCTTCAGATATGGTTTTTTTACTTAATATTTGTTTCATAATACATATTTTAATTTTACCGTGATAGTTTAGCGAACACCGCTTACGTTCCGCTGCTCAACACGCGAATGTATGTTTCTACCGACAAATTTTTACAAAATTATGAAATCATTCTACAAAAGCTACTCTCTGTCTAGTCTAATAATAAATTAAAAAGTCAAAACAAAATAAGACTAAAGTGGCGTGGCAGTGTCTGACGGTATACGCAATGGTTGAGTGTTCGATTCTAACTAGGGGAAACGATTATATTTGAGTTATATGCCACATAGTGTTTTCAGAGGAATGTGAAGAGACAAGTATCTTCACACTACATGCGCGAAAAAACGTGAAACAAAAAAAAACAAAAAGATTTTTTTTTAATTTCACGCTGTATCCCGCACACAGCAGGGTAGGCAGAGAGAATCTAGTTTTAAGACACTCCGTTCTCCACTTTCCGCCGAATTTGGAGGCATTGCGTGTTAAGTGGAGGGACTTAACGCCGCGCTCTCGCTCTCTCTCTCTCGCTCGACACAAACAAACCTCGACACCAGAGCGACGAAAATGGAAATATTAAATACTTCCACTCGTCGAGCGGGAATCGAACCCACAAACAGTCGCTTTACTGTCACACTCTGTACCACTGTGCCACGACTGACCCTGAAAAGGTATTTACTATACTTATAAGGTTTTTGAATATATAATGATATCTGTAATAGATTCCTACTCAAGAAACTTAAATAAAGACGCCGAGCGTCCGTTCGTTATAAGTAATGCCTGCTCGGAATACTTATTGAACTGGAATAATACTGGCAGTGCATACTGCAAAGCGCTTCTCATTTTCAGATATAATTTGTACGCGATTGTGGCGCATTTTAAATGCCTTTTACCTTTACGATAGTCGTGGATTTAAATCCAATCTGATGAAAGGTGAATGGATATATACATATTTTGATGTGCTAATGAATCAGCTTCAGGATTTCCCACTTACAATCTAAATTCAATATGTGTGTTCAATGGCGGACTTTAACAGCGCGCTTTGTTTTGTTCTCCACAGCGGAAATCAGAATAGTTTTATCGACTGGAATTCGAACCCGCAACCGATCAGGATTGCGTCAAATCGGTCATTAATTTTACTAATAATGTACATATGGTATGGTTCAAGGGTAGTTTCTTAGAACACTTGATAAATGCTTGTGTTTAAACTGTTTCGTGTAAGAAATTTCAGAGAAAAGTACACTTGTAATATTAATTTTCAGGGTATTAAATATATTATAATAAAACAGAAATAAAGTTTTGTCTGTATATAAAAATATTTTTGAAAGGAATAAAAATTGGTAATAATAGTACATGAATGTGAGATTCAATATTATTTTTATTTTGTTTGTTTACACGCGCTCATCTTTGTAGTTGCTGGACGAATTTGAATAAAACTCTGTTGTAGTATAGCTTAAAGCAGGGTAGGACATAGGTATAATTAATTTTGAAGTATAGAATATCTTAGTAATATTCGTAACGTATTAGTAAAACTTACTAAGTACGGTAAGTTTCGTCGGCAAGTAAAAATTCATTGAACATTGAGGCGCTTGTGGCACAGTGGAATAGCGTAGTTGGGATGGTTGTGTTTGATTTCCACACGACGGAATTCTTATACTTAAATTGTTCTAGATTTCGTGATCAAAAGGTAATCAAATAATTTATATTCAAAGGTAATAGTTCTTAGTAGAACTGTTGTCCAAGTCGGTAGTACTGACAGTCGGCTGGATGTAGGACTGTCAATACTGACATTTTATGCCATTTAACGATTCGAAAATGCTTGTAGATAATTGCCTATTTGTTAATAGTTATTTTATACACCACTTTTATATCACTTTTTTAATAAAACCAATATTAATGATTGCCTGAAGTGTGCGTATAGAGAATAAAGTATGATTATAAATTTTTATTTTTACTGAGTTTTCCTTTCTCAAAACTTTTCTTAAGTTTTAGTATTAAGTGAAGTCCACGGCCAAAGCCAAGAGTGCTTCACGGTTCAAGTTGCCGTTTTTTTGTAAAAAGTTTCTAACAATTCCGCAAGTGTTTTAGTATGGCTGATTTTTTCACCGTTTAGTACGCCTTTACGGCTTAGAGTAAACTCCTATACAACGCGAGCAGAAAATTGTGATTGACACTCATACAGCATTATAAAAAGTCTAGTATTGCGCGAAGGATAAAATTCACATTTTCAAATTATATATATATAGGAATGTATATGTACTGTTATTTATATATGAATAGTGACAGTTTAAGCACATTATTTTTTTCTTCACGCTCTATCCCGCATACAGCAGGGTAGGCAGAGGTAACCTAGTGTTAAGACACTCCGTTCCTCCGTCGTAGAACAGTCGCACTTTGTGCCTCTGCGCCACGATTGACCCTTAAATACACTTTATTAAAAATAATAATTATATACATACACATTTAGACATTTATAATTTTGTTCGACTATGAGAGATGAATACATGTTTTGACTGACAAGACTAACAACTGACAGAAATTTATCCGATAAGCCATGTTCCATTTAACGCAAATTCGTATAACGCGGAACGCGGACCTCTAAGCAATGCGTTCTACATCTGGTTGCGTCGAAACTCTAAAGTCAAAGTCAAATATATGTTTTTAAAATAAGAAGTTACAAGCTTTCATTTTTGAACGTCAAATACTTTACCACAGGTTCACTAAATTTAATGCCTCAGACCTGAGAAGAACCGGCACAAGAAACTCAGCGGGACTTCATTCCCAAGGCGTGTTATCATTTATAAAATCTTGAATTAGGTAATAACCTTTAACACACAAACGTCTTTTCACAACTTTTTTAAATTGTGATATAGAAAAATCTTGGACGTTTTCTAGGATCCTATTGTAAAAGCGTATACACTGTCCCATGAATGAATTATTGATTCGATGTAATCGAGTTACAGGAGTAATCAGTTTATGCTTATTTCTAGTATTAATATTATGTGTGTCGCCGATTTTTGTAAAATCCATACTTATATTATAAATGCGAATGTCTGAGTGTTTGTCTGTCATGCTTTCACGGCTAATCTACTGGTCCGATTTGGATGTAATTTAGAATGAAAGTAGTAAAAATGACTGTGTCTAACATAGGCTACTTAGTTTTTCAAAAATCAACCTCTAAAGGGTTGAAATAGGGGATGAAAGTTTATATGAAAATCTACACCGCTTGATCGATTGTAATGAATTTTGGCATAAATATAGTTGATAATCTAAGGTTAAACATAGGCTACTTCATTTCTCAAAAATCCAGCGGTGAAGCCGCGAGCGGGCCGCTAGTCCTTAATATTTTTCTTAACATACATAACATTAGCAAATATGTATTGAGTAGCAACAGTCAATATATTACACTATACGCTTATTACAACCTATTTTTGTTGTTATTTGCTAATTTCGTTAACATTATTATTAAACATACATAAATATCAATCTATTTACTGACAACCAAACCGGAAGTAAAATTATATTTGTACCTCAGCATATATACTATAACCAATTAATTACTAAACAGTTAAACAAGACATTTCTATCTAACAATAACAGTCAGATTCAATAATACTTAATTAAATTAGACTAATAAACCCATTGCGAATTTAGATCATGCATCATACCGTGTGTGGAAATGCGTTATTAATTTGCATAAATAATGTTTAATATTATGTTATATGCCTACTGCCTATCCTGTGGGATTACTATTGGCAGTTGAATTTAGGAGAAAGTGGAACTGATTTTGTTTTATTTTTAAATGTTTAGTTCTAAGTATTACAAAAGATAAATAAAATTTATTAATAAATGACTGTATTACATTTGCTGTTGTGTTGTGGCCAGTCGTGGCCCAGTGGCACAAGCGTGTGACTGTAAACGACTGGTTGTGGGTTCGATTCCCACTCGAGGAGTGATTGAAAATGAAAAACAAAATCCTTTATTTTTTTTTTATTGTATTAACATACTCCGTACCCCACTTTCCGCCAAATTCGGAGGCATTGCGTGTTAAGTGGCGGAACTTACCGCCGCGCTTTACCTCGACACCAGAGCGAAGAAAATAGAAATATTAAATATTTCCACTCCTCGAGTGGGAATCGAACCCACAACCAGTCGTTTACAGTCACACGCTTGTGCCACTGGGCCACGACTGGCCACGAACTGATCCTAAGATTATGGATTATTATTATTAACAAAAATGTATCCTAAGTAAAATAATTAATTTGAACCCACTACTAACGCTAATTATAATCACATACGTAATACATAACTCAACGAATGAAATGAATTATTACTTGTTATTTTATTTTCCTTTCGTAGCAAAATCGCTTTTCTCTCCTCTTATTGTGGAATACTAAGTTATATGTGGAGGAAAATGACGAGGCAGTGTACTTTAATCAAGTAAAAACCAATATCTGTTAAATCAACACACCCTTTTAGCGTTTAGGGAGTTCAGGCTTTCATGTACTTTTTGTATATTATATATATAGTACGATTATTTGATACCTCTGACGATATGTTAGCATAGTTGGAAAGTATATGACTGTAAATACGATGGTACTGCGTTCGATTCTTGTTTCATTTTTTCTCATTATATCTTTTTCTTCATTTTTTTTATTTTATTCACTAGGAACATAAGGTCTGTGTGCTTTTTTTTTAAACAATCTTTCTTTTTATTATAAATTCCTTTTTTCCTTCACAATATCAGAGCTTAAAACTACGTAAGCTTAAACTAAGTAAATTTATAAAATACTTGCATAACTTATATCTATTACATATTATTAATGTAACTTATATCTTTAACATTGTATTAATATGACTTAATTCTATAACATATTTCTTAATATTTCTATTGATATTATATTTCTTTTAATATACTATATTAATATTACAACTGACTTCTTTCTTATTCAAGGATAGAAATGGAATATGTAGGTATCTCATTATATCTTGTATAGTAGGTTAAACATTGATAATCTTTGTTCAAAACACTCTGTTGTCCATTTTTCACCCCTAATTTGACAAATCGCATTTTAAATGGCGGAACCCAACGCCGCGTTTTATCTTAACAAAGCGAGAAAACGAAAATAATTTAAATATAAAAATTCCTCTGTTTAGATAGATATATCAAACTCTTTATTGCACAAAACAAAACAATAGGCAGAAACATAGGTACATGATAGCAACATGCAAAGGTGACCTTATCACTATTAGTGATCTCTAACAGGTAACCTTAGGCAAATATGTTTAAAGTAGCGTAGGCTTTGATTCCTTAGGTTTCAAGTAAGACTTTGTCCCAGTGCACCACGACGACGGCATATCTATTGTTTAAAATATACGTATCTTCTTGGACCGGGTAAATAAAATATACATCCATACTTATATTATAAATGCGAATATCTGTGTGTTTGTCTGTCACGCTTTCACGGATAATCTATTGGTCCGATTTAGATGAAATTTAGAATGAAAGTAGTAAAGTTGACTGGATCTAACATAGGCTACTTAGTTTTTCAAAAATCAACCTCTAAAGGGTTGAAATAGGGGATGAAAGTTTATGTGAAAAATCTACACCGCTTGACCGATTGTAACGAATTTTGGCAAATATATAGTTGATAATCCAAGGTTAAACATAGGCTACTTTATTTTTCAAAAATCCACCACCGAGGGTTGCAATATACTAAACAGCTACGTAGACCACGCGGCAAAGCCGCGAGCGGGCCGCTAGTATGAATATAACTAACCAATACGCTTTGTTTCTTAAATAGAGAAGCACTGGAGAAAGGAATATTTTAGCACTAAATTCTAACTAACCCGTTAAAATACAGTTGTATAAAAATAAAGAAAGATTTTAACTTCACGCTGTATCCCGCATGTAGTAAGGTAGGCAGGGGGAACCTAGTGTTAAGACACTGCGTTCCCCAAATTTTAAAGGCTCAAGTGGGAATTGAATCCACAACTAGCTGGTTTACATTCACAAGACTGGCCTAAAAAAGATATCTTACTTAATTTGGTAAAGCGTGACTATAAGTATATACTCGTATTACAATTTTATAATAGCTTCTCATAATATAAAATTCATCAGAAATTCTAAAAGTTAATCAAAGGAAATCTTATAAAATTTCCGAAGATGCAAAGTTCCAAAGCTAACCAAAGCAAACCAAACGCAATTTGAACTCCTACTTTCAGTGTTTGGATAGAATAGATATTGTTAATCACGAGTGGATCAATTTACCTTCAATATTACTAACCTTTTCGTTATAAAATTGAAATTTTATTGATACGATACAAATTATTAGGTATTTAATATAAGAACAAGTGTAAACTAATGTTAATTATTGTAAAACAAAGAATTGTAACTAAGAGCCCAGTTGCAGTGGCACAAGCGTGTGATTATAAAGCGACTGGTTGTGGGTTCGATTCCCACTCAAGGAGTGGAAATATTTAATGTTTCTATTTTCTTCTCTTTGGTGTCGAGGCAAAGTTCCGCCACTTAACACGCAATGCCACCGAATTCGGTGGAAAGAGGGGAACGGAGTGTTTTAACACTAGGTTCCCTCTGCCTAGGTAAGATATTTTTAAAATTATTAAAATTTAAAAAAATAATTAAATAGACTTTACATTTTAAAGTGTTGTTCGCACGTTTAGGAAATTCAAAAACGTTTTAGGAAATTGAAAAACGTTTTATTAAAACTCAGTCGGATTCAAACCCCCGGATCTTGAAAGCCGTCCAAGATTTGAGACAGACGGAAACAAAGTGTTTGGACGGTTTCTAAGAGACGCAGTATCGAATCTCACTGCTTTCTAAATTTTTAAATTTTCTAAACATGTTTAGCTTATAAACATTTTTAAAGTGTTATTCCACACTTAGGAAAACTGAAAAAGACATTTAAGGAAAACGTATAAAAATTTGAACGCAGCGGGATTCGAACCCGCGCCTCCTAAATACCATCCAGGCGCTCTCACCACTGATCCATGCGTTTTATGGCTGAGCATTGCCAATTTCGACGCAGGGTGTAGTAGACACAGTTTCTTTAAATGTTTAACTTATTCATATTCATCAGGCCAATGTTGCGCAGTGGTATATAACTGGGCTGTAGGCGAGAACTGAATTCAATCTCCACTTGAAGAAATTACTCATAAATATCGGGGGCCAGTCATGGCGCAGTGGTACAAACGAATGGTTGTGGGTTCAATTCCCACTTGAGGAGTGGAAATATTAAATATATTTATATTTCTTTCTTTCTAGCAACACAAAGGGAGGCGTTGAATTCCGCCACTAAACACGCAAAATCAAAACATTACGTCTTTAGACTAGTTTCTCTTCAATATTTAAAGAGAAAATTTAAATTTCAAAACAAAATTTGAACCACAAATTCATAACCCACATTATATTCATTACCAGATGAACTAAAAACAAATAGTAAACTTACAAAGAACTACAACATTAAAGTGAATTCAGCACAAACGATTTCCTTCAACATCACAATACAGATGCTATCTCTAAAATCAAAACACTTAGTTGTAGTAACTTTCGAGGGGCTCTCGGCTTGCACTCTTGAGATTTGCGGGTAAAGGTTGGCAAATATGAATACAAAATAACTTATTTATTGCATTTCCTTGATTTTTTTGTAGGTTTTAAAGCTTTTTTTGTTGTTTTTAACGTGGTAAATGAAAAGATATTTCTATAATAAATGTAGACTGAACGATATGTTCACTTTCAATGAACTATTAGTGGCTAGTCGTGGCCCAGTGGCACAAGCTTGTGACTGTAAACGACTGGTTGTGGGTTCGATTTCCACTGGAGGAGTGGAAATATTTAATATTTCCATTTTCTTCGCTCTGGTACCGAGGTAAAGCGCGGCGTTAAGTTCCGCCACTTAACACGCAATGCCTCCGAATTCAGCGGAAAGTGAAGAACGGAGTATCATAATACTAGGTTCCCTCTGCCTGCCCTGCTGTGTGCGGAATACAGCGTGAAGCTAAAAAAAATGAACTATTTACTTTGCAACGCGATAGGCACTCACGGTCATAGGTGAATCTATGGAATGCCTAAGGTGTTGTTCTCTTCTAAATATGTATGTATAAAGTAGCCATATTTTTACTATTACACATTGTTTTCAGCGTGGACAATAAGAATGTACGTTTTCTAAACACAATTTTCAACTATTTCATAGACGTTGTCAAACAGATTGCGAAGCTAAATAACACTTTATATCTTATCTGGGCGAAAGTATGGGTAACAAAACTTAAAAATAATCCAAATTACAGACACTTTTGAAGTGCAAAAACGCTCTCTTTACTAGTTTTTACTTACTTTAAGAACCATGCTAATTGCGTTGCGGAACTAAACGCCGCGGTTGACTTATTCATTTAAGGAAGCTATCAAGTTTAAATACAAACATTTCTCCCCGGATAGATCTCGAATTGAGACAAGTATATACAGACATTCACTTACAGGCATACATATATAGACATACAGACATCCTTATACAGATATTCATACACAGATATTCATATACAGATATCCATATATAAAGGTATAGACAGCTCTTAACTGCGCCTCGCTACGATGGTGACAATAATATTGTAGATTGTACATTACATTTGGAGTAAATCCAACTTTGTTATAATCAGCTTTGTTGTTCATTTGTTAGATGAATGACATATCTATGCTATTCTGGAGCTTTATTACATGTATTATGACAGTAGTATGTGTTTTGGATAGTTTAACTTAATATAGGTTTCATTGTATAAATGTAAGTTTTTAAGAAGTACTAATAAATTACTTTTTTTCAGTTTCACGCCTACAGCGGGGTAGTCAGAGAAAACCTAATGTTAAACACTCCGTTATCCTACCGCCCGAAATCAAGACATTGCGTGTTGAGTGGCGGAACTCAACGCCGCGCTTTTTCTTAGGTACCAAAGTGAAGATACGAAAATTGAAGGACAATCATACCCCGAATGGGAATCGCACCCACAACCATCGCTTTACAGTGAGACGCTGTTCCACTGCGCCTCGACAGCCTCATTTACATATTCCTTATATAAATAAGGATTTTAAATATTTTTCAAATATAAATCTAAAAATATTTAAAATAATTACGTTAAGAGTAGTCACAAAAAACTAGTATCAATACACTCCGCTGCCCATTCTACACCCAATACTAATAAGACCTTTAAGAAAATAATGATTTTAAATATTTTTCAATTTCAAAAAATATATTTGGCATCAAACAACTTAAATTATTATAGTAATTCATTAATTCAACTAATAACTGTTAAGGTTTTGTGGAGTGCTAAGTTTTAGTAGTTGTTTTTTTCTGTTTAAAATAATCGACCATAAACATTACGCTCCAAAAGTCTATCAAATTAAATGAATTTTAAAATTTTAAATATAAAATAATGAGTATTATTTTAAATATAATAAATGTGATAAAAATACTATCTATATTTTTAAAGCAGCTTCACGAAGTTAGAGGGAGCCTAATATCATCATATTCTAATTCCAAGTTTCCTCCCAAAATGGTGGCCGCACTTTGACTTTAGTAACAGAGCGGAGAAATGAAAAGAAGATAAATATAATATAACAAATTAGGAACCGAACCCACAACCAAAAACCTTACAATCAGATGGTGTTCCACTGTCTTCATGTACTTTTACACTACTTAATAAATATACTTCTTTAAATTAAACGTTTTATAATTCTAAAAATGTTTTATATTCATATATCTGTACTACTCTTAAGCCACTTACTTATCTATATTACTTGTTATACTTGGACAAGTATATCTAAAATCAAAACAAAACAACAAATAAAGGAAAAAAAAAAAAAAAAACAACCTATAATATTTTTATTTCTAAATAATACCCAAAACATACAAAATTAATATTTATAATCTGTTCTTCAAATCTGTATTTAAGTAGCGCGAAACATGATTTCTGTACGCACGCGCAAAACGTCATTTTTCCCGGCAGTGCACGCACACATGGACAACTTGAGGTGATTTTACCAACACATTCGTAATCTTGGACTGACAGAAAGTCTGAAACCACTTACACTACGAACTAAAATATGCACACATGCAAACAAAATTTTGTATACATACAGTATACGTACAAGTACGCACACTTGCGCAAAATCACCCTAGAAGGCGCTATACGTTAGTCTCCCACTGAATGCGGTGTAGAGTGGACGTTATTACTGTTTTAATAGAAGTGGAACGAAATATGAACTTCGAACTAACAGTGTGTTATGATTTGAGTGAAATTGTTTTTTTTAAATAATTTTTATGTAGTTCGTGAACTCGTGGTAGTTTAAATAAACATTGTTTTAACAGTGAAGTGCAGTGTTTTTGGTTTTCAGCTGAGAACTTTAACATATTTTTGGATTTTTATCAGGTAAGTGATAGAATAATATGATTAATTCAAATACCAGTTACACTATAATATAATGTTAACAATAATTAATTTACAACCTTTTTAATATACAACAAGGTTGTATGAAGTAATAATTATTTTGTATGGAAACAAACAAAAATCATTAAAAATATGATATATACTCCTTAATACTTATATAAACTTACGTGATTAATTTCTTCTATTAGAAATTATTCTAACTACAATTTATTTGCTTAAGAATTGCACATTATACACAATATTATATACACATTTTCACTCCCATTAAATGTATAGAAGTCACTTATTCAATTACAATAATTGACGAAGGATTCTGAAGGGAATTCTTAAAATTTCTCAATTCAATTTAATAAAAGGTATCTAATTTTACGCTTATCGTACCTCCTTTTCAATCTGCCCTAGTCGCCAATAAGCTACGACTGCCCAAAAAATTACTCCGATAATTGGGTTTTCCTTAAAGTAACCTTTCTGTCCTGCCATCTTTGAAGTACTAACCTCCTTTATCTTTACGAAATGCTTTTTATTTTATCTTAAAAATCTGAACTTTTATATTGAGTTTTTGATTGATTTTGATTTTGTATTTATTATTTAGTAATATAATGCATTAGAGGTATTATGTTATACATGACTATAAGTATAAATGAATCACAATTAATATGTAGGTATATAAGATTCATTAAAATATTTGACATGGATTCATTAATTAAATCTGTAATTTAAATAGTGTTTTATATGTATATACATATTTATAATAATTGATTATACATCAATTCATATTTTTATAAGAATTACATTTGAATTTCAGTTTGTATTAAAGAAATATATGAATCATAAAGCAAAATGATTTAAGTTTTTTACGTTAATTCTTAGCAGATATAAGTGATTCTCATTTGAACTTGATACGTAAAAGTAAGTTATTAAATTTAATTGTTAATATTCTCATTATCATAATTTAATTGTTAATATTCTGAATACACATAATCATTTTAAAAGATTTTTTAGTATTTCAATACATTTTCTTACTAAAGACTTCTTCGTTCATAATTTTAAATATTCTATTTACTTTTAAGGCATTTATATGTTCGATTCCCACTGGGAATGATTTTACTTTAATTATTTTTGTTATATTTAACCCTCAATATATCGATTTCGGACGGGATTTAGACAACGAACCATTTTAACACTAGAACTTTCTAACTACCCGGTTTGTTTTTTATAACCTATAAAGTGGGTATATTCAAATATTTACATAAAATCGTTTAGATTGTATATTTATTATGTGATATGAATTACTTAATATTTCTTCAATTCTGTCTATGGGATAGATACGACGTGTTTATTTCATTTTTTCCTCTTTTTCTTCCAATTGATATTTCTTCGTATTTATATGGACGAATATTTTGATTTTTACATGTGGGTAGCATATAACTCAAATACTATTTGAATATTGCAATATAATGTATTTACTGTATAAAAAAATCCTTATCTAAGTCATTGATTAGCTCGAAAATATTTTGCTTATCAAATTTTATATTAACTTAACGTAAATTTATAGCTTATACAAAAAACTTTTAAATTGTATTTAGATATTTTGAAAAATTATACCCCAGCTCGTTTCACTTTAATGACGATTGCTTGTGGGTGCGTTTTCTTTGGTTGGAATGTTCATAATTTAATTATTTTCATTTTTATTCTCTGGTGAACAAGACTAAGCGTCATGTTGAGTTCAGTCACTTTACACACAAAACCTCGAATTCGGGCCGAAACTGGAATACAGAGTGCCTTGACACTGGGATCTCTGTGAAAGAAAATGAAATTTAAATCATTTCTTGCCATTAGAGCAAGGATTCTTAAACTTTTGTCATTCACGAACCCATTTATGATTGCGAGTTTGTCGACTACCCAATACAAATATAAAAGAAAAATAAAATGGTATATAATAAATATTTGGCATTAAAATCTGTCGACTCCAGAATTTTGCTGAGCGACCCCATTTGGCGTCGCGACCCATAGTTTGAGAACCCTGCATTAGAGCGATTTTTATTATGCTTGATATTTTTTAATTATTTTTTACACTTTTAAAATGTGAGGTAATTACAAAATATCAATATACTGCCTTCCCCAAAAGTCAATTTTACGAGCAAAACCGATACATACTTATTAAAATACCTATCCATAGATAGATACGTACAAAACGCTACGTAGAAAACATTTGATCCATCTCTTTGAAATGAAAGTGGATTTTGTTTACCTCTTTTGATTAAAGATTCTGTTTCCGTACGAGGCACGAGATTGTGTGTTTCTGATTCACTTATCATGCGCATATTAAAATTGAAAGATTTATATATAATATCGAAAGATTTAAATCGGATTCAACTATAAATTACAGGATACTTCTATACTATTGATTACTAGTTCTAGTACTCCATTTCTTTTGCGTGGACTATAAAATATAAAATCTTGTTTTTGTCTCTTCCCATTTCGAAAGATTGTTTCTTAGTGCTTTCTTATACTTTTTGAGGAACGTATGAGCCGAATGTTAGATTTCTAAGCGTAGTAGTTTCGGCTATGTATTATTCGTGAGATAGTTATTCAGTAGTATTGAGTAATGAGTTTTATTGATATAGATATTATATTTTATAAATAACCAGCACGTTTTCTTATATAAAACAGAATAGATTATTTTTGGACAATCAATAAAAGTATGTACATATACTAACCTAACCTACATGTTACTAAATACAGAACTTTGCTTATTTTATCTTATTAGATATAGTTAATTGTACCTAAATTTAGTATTCAACAATTTAAATATATAATATCAGGGTAATGATTACAGTTAAATATTTTTCACTTCTACGCTCTCATGAAAAGAAAAATTTCTCTCTGATTATTCTATTAGTGGCCAGTCGTGGCCCAGTGGCACAAGCGTGTGACTGTAAACGACTGGTTGTGGGTTCGATTCCCACTCGAGGCGTGGAAATTATATTTCCATTTTCTTCGCTCTGGTGTCGAGGTAAAGCGCGGCGTTAAGTTCCGCCACTTAACACGCAAGCCTCCGAATTCGGCGGAAAGTGGGGAACGGAGTGTCTTAACACTAGGTTCCCTCTGTCTACCCTGCTGTGTGCGGGATACAAAATTCTATTATGGGTAAATCGGAGAAAACAAATTCTAAATAAATACTAGGTAACCTAATAAAGATTGATAGACTAGCCCTTTCCAAAATTCGGACAGCGTGTGTATTTCAGTATCAAAAGGTAGTATTCAGTGTGTTCAGTGAAATCATCGGTTGCAACGCAGGTAGTATCTACTGGCTATACAGGCTTGACGTTTTATGACCATCGTCATGTATTTGTATTTGTATTACGTTGATATGCAAGATGTGATTTTTTTGAATTTGTATATTTAAGGACAATATTTACTTATATACTATTATATTTTTATTAAGAGGTGATCGTGGCTGTATATGAGATTGATTGTGAGTTCGATTTCCGCTCGGGGATTAAATTTAAATTGTTTTCATTTTGGGGCCAGTCGTGGTGCAGAGGCACGAACGTGTGACTGTAACCGACTGGTTGTGGGTTCGATTCCCACTCGAGTAGTGGAAATATTTAATATTTCCATTTCTTCGCTCTGGTATCAGAGGTAAAGCGCGGCGTTAAGTTCCACCACTAAACAAGCAACGTCTCCGAATTCAGCGGAAAGTGGGGATCGGAGTGTCTTAACAGTAGGTTTCCTTCTGCCTACTCTGCCGTGTGCGTGTGCGGGATACAGCGTGAAGCTAAAATAAAAATAAAATAAGTAAAAATAAATAAAAATAAATTCATTTCTCTGCCCTGTTACAAAGTTGAGTACTGCCACTTAATACGTTACGTCTCGATTTCAGATGGAAAGTGTTATACATTGCTTACGTAGTATACATTATTACATTAGGTTCCCTCGCGCTACCCTGCTATGTGGTTAAATATATTTATTTGGAATTCTCTTCATCTTTCAGAAACACTGTTGTATGAAATTATGCCTAATTAAGCAAATTGGTGAAAGACAATATAGTTATTTATCGTACAAATATTTCACTGAGAAATCAGTGCAACTTATAACTCTCGTCTACAACCATGCATTCTAAAATTATAGTATAAATAAAAAGTATCATATTACTCAGTAGAAGATGCGGCGTTAAGATCCGCCACTCAATACTGATGTCATATGTATTGACGGTGTTTAACTCAGCCTATTCTATTATGATAATAATTCATTATGCCCAAAAATAGAGCAAATAGGGCATTCTAAAATTATACATAAAAGGTAATAATAATATAGTACTCGGTAGAATACGCGGCGTTAAGATCCGCCACTCAACACTTATGTAATATATATTGACGGTGTTTAACTCGGCCTATTCTATTATGATAGTAGTTCATTGTACCTAAAAATAGGGCAATAGATAATAAGTACATGCAAAAAGTTATTTATATGTTTTCATCAATCAAATGTTTTTCGAGTTATCGAAGAATTTGATGAATGAGTTCAGAAGTTGAACTTTATCTCGCGGTCCGAAACATTCTTGGCTTCAATTTGTGTAAGAACTTTTAGTTACAAAATATACGAGCGTTATATAGCCACTTAGCAGGGTAGTCAGAGAGAACGTAATGTCAAGACATTCCGTACTCCACTTTCTGTCTGAAATTTAGACATTGCATGTCTATTGGTAGTACTCAACGCCGCGTTTTGTCTCACCAAAGTGGAACAGTGAATATAATTTAAATATAATCATCTTCCCGTGGGAATCGAACCCAGAACCAATCACGCTTACATTTCGACGTCATATGACACAGCAGGATATGCAGAGGGAACATAGTGTTAAAACATTCCGTTCGCCCACAAAACGTCCGCATTTTGGAGGCATTGCGTTTTAAGTGGCGGAACTTGACGCCAACATTTTCATCGATATCAGAGCATTAACAAAATGAAAATATTAAATATTTCCATACCTCAAGTGGGAATCGAATCCACAACCAGCCGCGTTAACAGTCACACTATTGTGCCCCTGCGCCACAACTGGCCTCTATGAGCTTTATATGTTACTTAATTCCTTCAAGCAGAAAGTTTATGTCACTTATACTGTTGAGTTTAGAAAGTGTAACTTACATTGCAAAATGAGTTGCAGAAATGTTATTTTGCCATCTGTTTTAATTAAATATGTTTAGTACAGTAAGTTTATAACGGATTTTTATGAAAATTATAAGTTTTAGAGATCGTTGTAGGGTAAGGAATAGCGTCCGACTGTAAACATTATGGTCGTGGGTTCGATTCTTATTTTGAGAGAGTGATTATATTTAAATTAAGTGAATTTCTGCGCTCTGGTAGCTAGATAAAACACTGCGTTGAGTTCCGCCACTCGACACGCAATATCTCGATATCGGACAGAACTACATTGTCCACTGTCCTATCAACCCTATTGACAGCTACGGAGAGGGAACCTAAAGAAACTTTTCTATCTGATTACCCTGCAATGCATGAGACGGATGTAAAAAAACTAGTTTTAACGTTTAACATTAATCACGTAGATTTTTCATTTTCGGAAATACATTTCAAAATCCAAACTGAATGAAAATCGAATTCACACCTAATCGCGTTTACAGTCAGACGTTTTCCCATTGTGCCATTATGGTTAAATGTGCTGATCTTAAATATAAAGTATTGAATATATGTTACAGACTAATACAATGATAGAAACAATTATTTTAAAAACTCCTTTCTTTGTTATTCTTTTCAAAGGAAAACAATATATTATAATATAGAAGTTTTAAATAATAACGCAAACGTTTAATGTTTTTTCTCTGCTGTACCACATAGTTTTAATTACACTGTACTCGAGAAAGATAATTAAGTGGATGAAGTAGCGCTTAGAAATGCCACAGGTGATTTTGAACAATACCACATAATTTTCTTTGTGTTTTAGAATACTTGTATATGTAATTAAGAATGTAATGTTAGCTTATGATATAGGTGTGTAGCTTAGTAAAGCAAATTTTAACGTTAAGGGTGTAAAAATTAGTAAAACAAACTAATAACGTACCAAAAATAAACTTGCTTTGTCTATAATACTAACTGTGCCCGCGGCTTTACTACAAAAAAGCAAATAAAAATAGATTAAGTTACTCTCATTACTCTATTACATCCGTTATTTGTCAGAGAAAGTCCCATCAAAATCTGCCCAGCCGTTCCAGAGATTAGCCGGAACAAACAGACAGACGGAAATTGTAAAAAAAATATTTTGCTTTATGTACCGTGTATACATACGTATACATGTAGTAAAAAGCAGTTATTTTAATATAATTACCAAAATATAAACTAATTCAATAGTTTGTTAAATTCGGTATTCCTTGTTTTTGAAAAGTAATGTTAACAAATAAATTTATCAATTCTATATGTAAATGTTATCGAAAATGTAAGACATATCGGATATGAGTAACGGGATGCAGAAAAAATCTTATTTAATCTACACAAAAGCTCATAAGACTTCTTTTTTTAATTTCTTCAGGGTTTGTATCGTATAGCGGGGTAGTCAGACAGTATCTAGCCAGTGTCACGACACCCCGTTCTCAACTTTTCGCCCGAAATGTATTGACGTTGCGTGTTTAGTGGAGTGAATTAGTCAAATATATTCTTTATACTTACACTCCATTGAGTAACTATAGACGGTTACTTCAGTCGAAACAATTATTGTTCATAAACTATTAAAAGTGTTGTAAATAACATAAAGGCTTCATTTTAATCATTTCTTAAACCTTTGATGATAAATACACGTACAATAAATTCATGGAATGCTTAACATTCCAGTTTTAGTATTTTTCTAAGTATTTTTCTTTTTAAACATTTTTAAAGTGTTATTCCACACTTAGGAAAATTGAAAAAGACATTTAAAGAAAACGTGAAGTCCTCTGAAAGAAAATTCGCCTCCTGAACGGTATTCAGGAGGCGCGGGTTCGAATCGCGTTCAAATTTTTACACGTGTTCTTTAAATGTCTCTTTCAATTATTTTTCTCTTTATTTCTGATGTTTCGTATTCTCACGGTATCATATAACACATAATTAAATGTTACATAATATAAACATTAAACATATAACACAACTTGCACAACTACAGTCCATAATTAGAACACTAATTTAAGCATTCCAGATTCAGAGGGAAAAAATTAAACAAAATGCAACGCTAAAAGCTATCCACCAAAATAATTGGAATATACTCTTGATGAAGTCTCAAATCCGAAAGCGACCTTGTCCTACATTCAAATATAATATGTACATTTATTTGTATAGAGAAAAATCTTATAATTGTTGGTGCACGAAATAATAAATCGTCTCGCTTACACTGATTCTTGGTAAGCTCTTTTTATCTTAATGACTTAACGGTTTTGGAACATTGAGGATAAATGTTAGACTCATCAACGCTTTTTTTTAGCTGTTTCATGCTTTTTTTGTGTACATATATAGTAGGGTAGGTAGAGAGAATATATAATAGTGTTAAGATACTCTGTTTCCCGGTATTTGATTTCAAGATATTATGTGTTTATTGGCGGAATTTAACCCCGCGCTATGTCTTATAAGGACGGAGAACGTTCCCTAGGGTACTTACAAAGCCCACAGACTTTTACGCGATGTGCCATGTTTACGTTGTTTTTATTTTGACACATTTCCGAATTTAGTGAAAATATAGAACTTAGTAATATCTGTAAATCTACTGTTGTTGTTATTGACTGTTTATAGACAGCCCTATTTCAGAGATTGCGTATTGGGTAATGGATTTAACATTGTTCTTAGAGACTCTAAAACTCTAAAGCGAAAATATTTTATATGTTTCCTTCCTTATAAATATGCTTGTAAATACTTATTTTATACCTACATATTTACTTTCATTCTATTAGACCTCCAAAATTTTCATTTACGTTATTAATTTAATATAATATATTCCTATAATATTTACAATTTTATTTCCAAAAATTGTTTTGATGCTACATACACAAATCAAGAGCCCAACGAAAGAATTTTCAATAATGTGCTTAAGACAAAATAAAATAAACATCGCGAGCCCGTATTAGTTAAACTCGTTACTCTTGCAAAGTTGGACGAAGAAAAATAAGGGGCAAAGGAAATCAAATATTCATTTTACCTTCATAAAGAGACAATCAGAGAAGCAAGCGGTTTGAAGAAAAAGATTTTTATAGAAGCTTATTTGAGAAAGCCAAGAAAAATAAATATTAAACGGGTCTACTATAAATTTGTTTCTGAAAGGTCAGGTATGTGTCGAGATAAAAAATGGGACTGGATTTGGTACTCGGTCTCTTTTATGTTAAGGACATTGTGAATAAGCACTGATATAAATTTGATAGTGCCTTTTAAAATTAAAATATGTAATCCTTTCTAGGTTTCGGGCAAGGTCGCCTTTGTCCGGCTAAATTAAAATTATGTGGTAAAAACGTACCTACACATAGTATTTTTTTTTCTGTATCCCGCACATAGTAGGGTAGGCAGAGGGAACCTAGTATTAAGATACTTCGTTCCCCACTTTCCGCCGAATTCGGAGGAAATCGGAGTGTCATAACACTAGGCCCTCTCTGAGTACCTAAAAAAATCGATTGTTTTTTTGAAAAAGTTTATTTTTATTATGATATATGGATTGGACATACCAGCACTTGAACTCATACCTCCTAAGGGATTCCAACAACCTTTACAAGACAGAATTTTAATATAAAATTACGATATGTTCTTAAACTTTTAAGCTCTTAACTCTGAAAACGACACTATAAAATAATACAAAAGACTCGTAACTTTTTATTAAGTAAATAAATTTATGTGCTAACAACACTTAGTTTATAACTACTCCAAGCCTTTTTAAACTTTTCAACTGCTTTATATATAGAAGAATATAGAACAAAAATAATTCATTTAAAAACAGTCGAGAAATATCTTTAATTCCTTGAAAGGGTGAACTAATTATCGCTTCTTCGAAGAAAAGTAATCGGAAAAAGTAAAATTAAACAAAGGAGTATTTTATTGAAGCTTTGTAAATTAAATAGAACAATCTTGAAAATGGATAAAAACTTTTTTTTAAATAAGCAGAATTATGGAGCTATTCATACTATCTGATTACATATATTAGTTGTGAATTCGATTCCCGTTCAGGGGCATTCCTCTGTATACTAGATATACAAGGGCCACCTTGTATATCTAGTATATAGAGGAGCTAAGCCAAGCTCCTTGAAAGTCTGAGTCACTTTCAAAATTTGAAACTTTGCAATAAATACGTTTTTAAAATGTATGCAAAAAGGTATTCATATTTTTTTTAAATTAAAATATAATAACACCGAAATCAAACGGGAAATCAGATTCATTCATCGAGCCACAAATGATTCTGATGAAATTAATGATGAAAGAGCCAAATACTTGCTAGCTGCATGTTGACCTCCTGAATTATACTGTATTTTTAAACTAAGTAGCAAAGAGCTGCGAATTAGAATCAACGAGATGGTTCTAAGTTGAAATATACTTAAATTTTATATTTTGAATTCACAGTCCAATATCACTGTGTTATTTTACGAATCGTGGCGCATTGGCACAAGTGTAGGACTGAACACGACTGGTTTTGGGTTCGATTCCCACTCGAGGAGTTAAAATATTTAATATTTCCATTTTTCTTCTCTCTGGTATCAAGGCAAAAGCGCGGCGTTAAAAAAAAAGAAAATCATTCCTATTGATATGGGAATCGAACCCACAACCATCACGCTATACGCGACATTGTCAGACATTGTTCCACTGCGTCACAATAGCCTTAAATAACATTTGTAACTTTATTCTTAACACTCAAGCGTTGAAATATTAAAAATTTAATACAATAACCAGTTTAATTGAGAAATCCTTTAATTTTCAAGCTTTCAGAACAAAAAATGTAATGCGAGTATTAATTAATGAATTTCCCAATAAAATTTTTGATTCCTTATCTCACGGGAGCTTTTCATTTTATTTCATTATAATTGATTATTCTTACGAAATTGTGTTAAATATTGCCTCTTGTTTAAATGTTTTTTATATTTTCACGAAAATTAAAGGTTTTCTTTAACATTTTTTCGTAAAATAAATGAATTTAAAAATAAGAAATAAAAAAATACATGAAAGATAATCTCTTATCTTTAATAATGATTTGAGTCGACAAATATCAAGAATTATCGTTTAACAAAACTGATTTACTTAATGCGAACTTATAGGTAATCTCAAAAAGTTAGGTAAAGCGAATACATTGAAATATGTCTTTAACCTATTCATTATATAAATGTTAGTATGAAAAAGTTATTATTACTCGTGCCACTGCGCCGCTACTGGGGCTAGTCGTGGCGCAGTGGAAAGAACGTGTGACTGCAAACGACCGGTTGTGGATTTGATTCCCACTCTGGTGTCCAAGCAAACATTGGGCATTGGGTTCCGCCACTTAACATGCAATGCGTCAAAAAAATTCGGCGGAAAGTGGGGAATGGAGTGTCTTAAAACTAGGTTTCCTCTGCCTACCCTGCTATGTGCGGGATACAGCGTGAAGCTATAAGTAAAAAAAAAAAATCAATACCTTACCAACCACTTGACCAGTAGGTAAAGTTACTGTATTCACAATTTGTCAGTACAGTAATATTATTTATCATTTCATGACAAATTTTTGGAGGCAATTTGACCCGTATCAAAATAATCAGAGGCAGATCACGTAGGCTGTATAATTTTATAGCCACACGGGGCCCCAGTGAGAGGCATCGCTTGTAAACTGTATGAGTGTATATAAAAAAATAACACTATATTATGAAAGAGAGAAAATATTTCGTGCTCTCATATAAAACTGAGTATTTTTACAAAATTGAATTTATTTATTGTCTTTTTTTATATTTATATTTTTTTTAACTGATGCATTAATTTTTATTTTATAAAAATGTTATGAAATAAAATTAGGTTGTTAAGGCGCAGTGGGACAGCGTTTTACTGTAAATATGATTGTTATGGGTTCGATTCTAAGTCGGGGGAGTTATTATATATTATTTTAATTTTTCCGTTTTTTTATGAAAAAAGCTTTTGGCGATTAATTCTGAAACTCCATACGAAATATCTCCATTTCGGGCTGAAAGTGCAGAACAGAGTGTCTTAACACTAGCTTCTCTCTAACTAACCGGATAAGCATGAAGCCGTTTTTTTTTAACTTAAAACGTTTTGGACGTAGTTGATCGTATATTCGTGTTAAATATAGTATTTAGAGACCAACATCATCGTTAATCGTCCTATCTAGAACCTATTTCACAGACAGCATTTCAAATTTGGCTAGTATTAAAGAGGAGCGAGGGCAGTGAACATGACATTTTATAATGTAACCAAACAGTAATTACTCTTGAGTAATAAGATAAGGAAAGTGAAATTATGAAATTAATTTCCCCGAGTAAAATTTAAGCTATAGCAATTCTGCTACTGTCAAGTTAATTTTTTCTTCGGTTATGTTCTGTACTAGCGGCCCGCTCGCGGCTTCACCGCGTGAATTACATATCTGCTTCGTTATATTGCAACTCTTGGGGGTGGATTTTTGAAAAATAAAGTAGCCTATGTTTAAGCTTAAATTACTAAGTATATTTATGCCAAAATTCATTATCATCGGTCAAGCGGTTTAGATTTTTCATATAAACTTTCATCACCTATTTCAACCCTTTAGCGGTTGAATTTTGAAATAATAAGTAGCCTATGTTAGTCCCTGTAACTTTTACTACTTTCATTCTAAATTTGATCTAAATCGGACCGGTAGATTAGCCGTGAAAGCGTGACAGACAAACACACATACTTTCTCATTTATAATATAAGTATGCATAAATATGAATGGCGATTTATCTTACTAGAGTGATTTAAATGATTATAAATAAAATATAACTACTCCTTCATTAGAAATCGAACTAAGATCCGTCGTGTTTTCAGTCAGATACTGCACTCTGAGCTACTTATTAGTATTATTATACACTACGTAGATTATCAATAATAACAAATAAGTAAATTATCTTGGTTATACTCGGTTATACTCGCAGGAATGACTATACTTAAATTTTCATATTTTCTCTCTGGTACCTTAAAAAAATAATTTATAGTTGAGTTCTGCCACTCAACAAGTAACGTCTCGATACCGGACGGAAAGTGAAGAACTTACGAAGTGTCGTGACAATAGGTCCTGTATGCGAGAAAAACCGTGACGCTGAAAAAAATGTATCTAACCTTAATTATAGACCTACAAATAAATAAAAATATATTAAAAACACATTAGTAGTATTTATTTATAGCACAAATCAAAACTATTAACATTAAGACTATCAACCGGCAGACTCAACGACAGTAAACAGTACGTACAAGTAAATCCGTTAGACAAGATGACAGTTCTTTAAATAGAACTCGAGCAATCCCTACGGACGACGCTGGTTATTCAATTTTGGGGTAGTCTTTAAAACACATGTTAAAATATTGAGTCAATGATATATTTTATAGAATACTAACGGCCCGTTCTGGCTTCACCGCGTGAACTACGTAACTGTTTCATTGTATTGCAACACTCGGGGGTGGATTTTTTAAAAATAAAGTAGCCTATGTTTAAGCTTGGATTATCAACTATATTTATACCAAAATTCATTACAATCGGTCAAGTGGCTTACATTATTCATATAAACTTTTATTCCCAATAAACAACCCTTTAGAGGTTGATTACTGTTGATGACTTTTACTACTTTCATTCTAAATTTCATCCAAATCGGACCGGTAGATTAACCGTGAAAGCGTGACAGACCAACAGACAGACATAAGCATTTATAATATAAGTATGGATTATAGATGATAAAATTTTGATTGTACGCCTTCTCGCTTTTTCCCGAACTGCAAGGTAGTCAGAGAAGTGTCCTAGTGTCGAGACACTCTGTTTTCTACTCACAAAAAGCAGCTGCACGCTTTTTCACACGTAGGGGCCGTTCAAGTATTAAGTAAATAGATTTATTACAATTATTTACCCCCCATTCCCCTTGTCAGCGAAAGTAAACATTTTTCAATTAAAGTATTGTTTTTTTTTATATTATAATATTATAAGAGTATACATTATAAGAGATAATATATTATAAGAGTTTCAAACGACGTAATCATCATCCTACCATCAAAAATAAGCAAAGCAAATACCCCCCACCCCCTTATAGTGCTCACGTGTTACTTGAACGGCCCCATAGCAGATTATTTAGAGGGAACTTAGTGTCTTGACACTGTATTATCTACTTTTCGTCTGAAACCTGCACATTAACTGGTAGAACTAAACGCAAGCTTTACCTTATCTACAGCTGCGGAGGAATGGAAGTAATTTAAATGTAATTATTTCTGATATGAGAATCGAACCAAGACCAACCCCGTTGACAGTCAAACACGAAATTTCTACGTGTAGAATAAAAAATATATAGGAATAAAGAATAAAAATAGTTATAATTCTATATATATATAGTATTATAAATATATATATATATATGTATATATATATATATATATATATATATATATATATATATATATATATATATATATATATATATATATATATATATATATATATATATATATATAGATATATATATATAATATATATATATATATATATATATATATATCTCTATATATATCTATATATATATCTATATATATATCTATATATATATATATATATATATATATATTATATATATATATATATATAAATTCTGCGTAAAAAATGGAAACGCACGTCACGTCACGCACGTTTAAGTTAATTTGTATGACAGTATTATCTTTTATTTTCTAACTTCAGTGAATATAGAAACGTATCAAAAGTATGCCTTTGTAATTATCTATTTCATACTAATATTATAAATGTCTGTCTGCTTTCACGGCTAATCTACCGGACCCATTTGGATGGAATTCAGAATACAAATAGTTGAAGACTTAACGTCAAACGTAGGCTGTTTTTTTCAAAAATCCACCCCTAAATGGATTCAAATAGAGGATGACGTTTTTTATGAAAAATCTAAACTACTAGATCGATTTTGATGAGTTTTCTCAGGTTATTTAATGACTCAAAGTCAAATATAGGCTACCTATTTTTGTTACCTATTAAAAATAAGTTACGAATTAAAAACCTCTACCGGTTTAATCGAATATTAAATAACAAAAGATATAACAACATAAAGAAAAAATATAAAGAATGTTCAATATATTATTTCTAACACTAAACGACGAAGTAATATCACATTTCCGCTCTTAAAGCGAAAAATTCTGTTAGTAACAATATTTGGCTCGTTTCACCGTTAAAATACCAAAAAATAATTATATTTTGATTCAATATCAGAATAATCTTCAAATAATTTTATTCAGTATTATATATTTATTATATGCTTTTAGCTGCGGGTAAACTTTACTAAGCTCGTGTGTGCGATTAAGCAGTTATTTTATAAAGTACGTATTCTATTCACTTTATATTTTATGTTATATAATTTTTTTTATTGTAAATGTAAATTTGTTCAACATTTTTTGTTATATTTTTCTTTACTTTTATTGCATTGAACTCGATGATAACGCTAATACAGTTATCATTTTTTAAGCTAACTATGTAATTCTCATAAAGAGAAATGTAAATTTCTTTTGAGTAAAATGAAACTCTTTAACCATATATATTAGTGTTTGTTATTTCTATAAAACTTTATACGTACAGGTCTTGGACTGTTACTATAAGGCGCAAATTTGAATTCGACTACTTAAACATTTTGTAAAATTAGTTTTCATATATTACGTCAGTAATTTTACTGACATCATTTGATGTACAGTTAAATTTGTAATTTATTAAATATGTTAAGAAAACTTAATTTGAAAAATTAAACATTAAAATATAGAAAAAAATATACAATTATAAGTTTAATTGAGTGTCGGAACTTTGTCAAATGCTGTACGCATTCAAAATTTAAATATAATCATTCCTCCGAGTCGTAATCGAACCCACTACCATCACGTTATTGTTAGACAAACTGTCCAACTGTACTACGACGGTTTCTACTTATGAAAATTATATTAAGTAATAAATTCAAATACTTAGTTAAAGAAATTTCATATTGAATGATTACAATAATAATTTACACTTAACGCCCAAGTTTATTATTTCTATTAACCAAATCGACAAATTAATATAAAAACGACAAAAAGGAACACGCTTACAATCTGTAATATTTTCTCATTTTCTTGGTCACGAGGGTGAGGACGAGGAAATAGGGCTCATGCTATAAATTTTCTATGAAATTGGGCAAAAAATAACGTCACGCTATACGCAGGGTATGCAGAGGGAACCTAGTGTTCAGACTCTCCGTTCTCCACTTTCCGCTAAATTCTGGAGGCACTGTGTTTTAAGCAGCGGAACTTAACGCCGTGCTTTGCCTCGACACCAGAGCGATGAAAATGAAATATTAAATATATCTATTCCTCGAGTCGGAATCGAACCCACAAATAGTCGCGTTTTCTATCACAATATATGCCTCTGCGCCACTACTGGCCTCAAAATACATAGCTTATTAAATTTCCATAACTAAACAAAAAGTTGTCACAAAATAACATTACGACTATATCACCCAAAAAAAGAGCCTAAATCATCCAACTTCCTCCATATAACTAGTTTGACTTTTAATCCGAAACCCTTTCGCATATCAAAATGACCTTTGAACATTAGAGTTACAACTTCAGAGTACTCATCTTAATCCCTTTTATTGCGAATCGAGTGCCCATCAAAGGATAGATTAAATTGGTTATGTGAAGAGTAACAGCTTTATTGGCCCATAAATTTGGTAGGTCCTAAGGTATTTTATTAGCGGCATATAAAATTTTGACAGCTATATAATTAAAATTGTGGATTGGGGAAATGGGCGATTGATTTATAAAAGATCTTCAAAAGTAAATTTAAATCGATCTGTAGGAAACAAAACTATTTGATTTCGTAATTTGTCTTAAAAGTAGGATATTTTTCCTTCATCTTTACACTTTTTTAACCTAGCAGGATAGACAAAGAAAACCTAATCAAACTGAACGAAAATCATTTTAATATAATGAATCCCTCGATAGGGAATCGAACCTACGACCAATTGCGTTTATTTTCAGACGCTGTTCCGATCACGATGACCCCAATAATGGTCTGATTTGATAAAGTGCGTATATTTATTATTATTATTTATTTATTTTAGCTTCACGCAGTATCCCGCACACGCACACAGCAGGGTAGGCAGAGGGAACCTAGCGTTAAGACACTCCGTTCCCTACTTTCCGCCGAATTTGGAGGCATTGCGAGTTAAGTGGCGGAACTTAACGCCGCGCCTTGCCTCTGATACCAGAGCGAAGGAAATAGAAATATTCAATATTTCCACTCCTCGAGTGGGAATCGAACCCACAACCAATCGTTTTCAGTCACACGTTCGTGCCACTGCGCCACGACTGGCCCCATATTATAAATATTGAAATGTACATTGTAAATCTTACCTAGCCTCTTTACATGTCTGAAAGAGGATACATATACGAAAGAAAGAAAAAAGCTGAAAATGTACATATATTTGATATAAAACTACCTAACATCTATCTCTCAGAACTCGAAATACACTCTCGTCATTACGACCTATTGAACTAGGAACGTGAATAGAGTACTCCACGGATTTTTAATTGATCATTTGTTTTTCACTATTCGACTATTATGAGATGCTCTAACGATAGCTTAAAATGCTATTTTTAAACGAGAACACTTGTATCTGTTCTTCATTGAATATAAGTTGTTATTTTATTGAATATATAAACTTTTGGATTTATTAATAAGAAATGTATGTAACGGGAAAAACTTGAGTTAGTTTCTAAATAACCGCTTTACAACTTCTAGTGTACAATTTATTATTTCTTCTTAATAATAACGAAAAGTTAATAAAATGTTTTGTTTTGCGACATTTATACGTTTGAAATTGAAACTATTTTATCCAGGTTAATCGCGTATATTTTTGGTATTCGAAAATAGATTTTTAGAAAACCCGACCCGACCCGTTTCGAACACGTTTTAGTAGTTCATGGTGATATGTCGTCTGTCTATCTGTGACATCTGTCACGAGATTAATCCGGTTAAAATAGTTTTATTTCAACAGACAAGTTGTTTACTACTTGACTTGACTGTAAGAAACTAAGAAAATCTTTATAAAAAATCACAAAATTCAAATCAAAGTTTTCTCTATCCGCAAAATATTTTTCAATCTTAACTTAGTAGCCGAGTTCCTGATAGACAGCGCACAAACGAAACTACTCAGTACTTTCGAATCCTGGATTCGACACGGCTAGCTACTTAAGAAAATGTAGGACAGAACTAACAAGAAGATAGAACTTTCCGAAATCTTACGGAAATGGTGCGCAATTTCAGTTGATTTTTACGTTTAACTACCAAAGTCCATGAGACACAAATTATGGGCGACAAATCGTTGACAGATAAAATTAACCTTTATCTTTTAAAGTGTTATTCACATATGAAATAAAAAAAATAGAAAACATATACTAATTTGAACGCAGCAAGATTAATAAATAAATTGTAATAAGCGTATAAAAATTTAGACTCAGCCGGTAATGAACGTTTGGTTTAGCGGACAGACCGCATATACAGTTTTCAAAAGGCGTGGGTACGAATCCCGCTTCCTTCAAACTTTTCCTGTATACATTTTCTAAAAATATCAGATAAAAATTGCCTTTTAAAAAAATACATAAATAAAAGCCTATACAAAACAAAACAAATTCAACACGAAATCGATCATCCGAAACTTAGCCACAAAACGGAACATCCAATAATACCAAAATCCTCTTCGCAAACGCATTGCCATAATTTATATTTTATAGCAGGAAGACGCCAGTAAGAATTAATCAGGAAAACTTTTTACTGCCGAACGTATACTAATACTTGATTCGGTGATGGATAAACGGTTTTGTTTACGAGACGGTCTGTTGATTACAAATATTAGCTCGCGGATTTTTCCTTGTTTTTTTTCTGGACACGACCTATTTTCCTGCGTTTCTTACAAATCATGTGGCCAAATCATAACTCAAATCAGAAATGGATGGATGGATGGATCGTCTGGTCCACAGTGAGTTGTTTAATTGTGTGCCTCAATAGATTGATGTTTTCCTTATAGCGTGATAATGGTACATTTATTAATCATTGGCCCTTTACGTTCTACTTAAGTAATGAGTGTATGTTAAGTAAATCTAATAATATTACTACTTTTTTTTACCTTTTTTTTTAGCTTGTATCCCGCACACAGCAGGGTAGGCAGAGGGAACATAGTATTAAGATACTCCGCTCCCCTTCGGAGGCATTGCGTGTTAAGTGGCGGAACTTAACGCCGCGCTTTACCTCGGCACCAAATATTAAATATTTCCACTCCTCGAGTGGGAATCGAACCCACAACCCACCATTTTCTTTTATAATGAATAAAAGAATTGATTGTTTTTAAGATGGTGTTGAGTTTCGCTACTTGATACGTTATCGATAGTCGATTTCGAATAGCGTATTCGAATAGTCGATAGCGGAAAATGGAGGACGGAGTATTTTGACAGTAGGTTCTATATGACATTGCTAGGCGGAAAAACGACAGCGACACTAAATTATTTTCAAGCATCTTTTTTGAGTGCCTGCACTTAGCCACATTTTAACTTGTAAAACATAATAATGATGTAATTGTACATAATAATGATGTAACAATGGTAGTTTAACGTGATTGTTACATATTTAATCTCTTTAATTTAGACAACTGGAGCATCGCCCACAATCGATATAAATTTAAACATTTTTTTCTGATAATATGAATTTTACCCATTTACTAAATTTACCTAAAATATAAGGATATGTAAATAAAAACTTTTGATAGGTATGTTTTTCTCGCATGTCTTATGACCGGGTACTTATTAAAAACGACTTTGTCTCGAAAAAGGTTCACCCCTCGTTAGAGGCCAATTACACGAACTCTCTTGAATTAAGATGGAAAATGGAGAACAGAGAGTCTTCTCACTCGCTTTTCTCTTTCTACCTATTCAGGAAAAAGAGTACAGCTGGAAAAAGTTTATATGATATCATGTTACTAAACAAAAAAGCTTTTTGAAAATTTGATAAAATTTTGTATACAAAATTTTCATGCACGAAAACTTGTAGGCAATAGCTATAGAACGTCTAACTAAGATAAACTTTTTTTTTTCAATTTCCGGAAAACGAAACCTAACCTTTTATATCTCTATGAAAATATTCTGAAGCGCTTAAAACTCGCTACGTGACTTTTTAAAAGGATTGAATTTGCAATCATTTAAAGTTGTTGCGAGAATAAAATGAGCACAGCAAAATAATCGTTAAAGGGTTTTTGTTTAAATGTGGGTACTTATTAAAATTAACTTTTGTTAACGAAGAAAGCGCAAAGTGCTTTCGACGATTCTATAAAGCTTTAACTTTTTTAAAAAGGTTATTTTCTAAACAACCTAATTTATAAATGTACTAGCGTCTCACTCGTGGCTTCACCCGCGTTTTATATACAACTATAGTTGCTTTGTATTTTCGGTCTCACTGTAGTTAAACGGTTTACATTTTTCATACAAATTTTCATTTCCTTTTTCAACCCCTTAGGGGAAGACTGTGTGTCATCAAATATATTCCTAAAGAAATTAGTTAAAGAAAGAAAATTTATTTACTGTTAGCAGTTTATATTTTTTGTACAAATGTTCATTCCCAGTCATTTTGAAATAGGGTAGAACCTTTAAGGGGTAATTTTTGAAAAAAATGACCTTACTTCTAATTATTTTCATTTCGAATTTCATCCAAATCGGTCTGGCAGACTAGCCGAGAAAGCGTAACAGAGAAACAAACTTCCGCATTTATAATATTATGGATAAACTTTAGATTTTTGTTACTACTTTGTACAGATCAGCTTGTAATTTTATTAAGCATGCTCTCTTTATCAATATATTTTTGTCGTTAATATAATTTATGTACACCGTGGAAATTACACATACAGAATCTTCTGTACATCTGTACTCATAAGTCACTTTTGTTTTATTTCACAGTTCGATATTGTAATAGTTTAGTGGCACAGTTGGCATGTACCTAAATGAGTGTAAATTCAAATTTCACTAACAGAAAATCTCTCCCTTCTATATACATATGTACGACATACGCAAAATGGCTGACAATGGTCGAGATTAAAGCGCTGATTGTGCTCAGTGGCGTGTTATTGGGGTAACCTATGTTCAGCAATAGACGGGGATAGATTGTTGGTAATGATTTTTTTTCAGCTTTACACTTTATCCTGCAAAGTAGGTTAGCAGATAACTTAGTGTCAAAACTCTCTTTTTCGTTTTTCGCCTACATTCAAGACATTGCGTAGTGTATGGCGGAACGTAACGTCAAGGGGTCTTATCAGAGAGGAGAAATGAAAATAATTTAAATATAGAACCTAGTGTCGAATCACTCGGGCCTCCTTTTTTTTGCTCGATTTGACATTGCGTGTTGAAGGAACTTAACTCCACGTTGTCTTACCAGAGTATATACGCTTCACGTTATATCCCGCACACAGCAGGTTAGGCAGAGGGAAACTAGTGTGAAGACACTCCGTTCCCCACGCACCGCCGAATTTGGAGACATTGCGTGTTAAGTGGCGGAACTTAACGCCGCGTTTTGCCTCGAAACCAGAGCGAAGAAAATGGAAATATTAAATATTTGTACTCTTGTGCCACTTCGCCACGACTGGCCCAATACTGGCCTGGCAGAGTTTAATAATTCCTCAGAGTGGAAATGGAACCCTCAAACAGTTGTTAATAGTTAAACACTGTTCCACTGCGCTACGATGGTCAGTCATTATATTAATGATTATTATACGTATATATATATGTAGATATTTTTCTGACTCGTCTTAAAAAAAACCATCATATCATTATTCACACGAAGAAATTCTTCAAATGCGTAAAAAATAAAGAACTACGCAATAATTTAGTCAAAATATTAAAACTAAGATTCACTATTATGTTTTAATCAACTAAGCTCATACCTTTCAACCTACAGAGACAACGCTGTATTGTAATTCAATGAGATCTATCAGGCCATTCATTAGCTATCCGCTATTTGAAGGTATCTTGACACAAAGCGAAATCTGTTTATTCTGCAGAATTGTATAAGTTTATACTATATACGCTCTATGTCTAGGTTAACGTGCAAATTTCAAAGTAATGTTGTTTTCGATGGAATATCACCTATACAATATTGTTTGATTTTGGAGGAAAAAGGCCATCATGGTGCAGTGTGAAGGTCTTATATTAAACGCATCGGTGGTGGGTTCGATCCCACACGGGGGAATGATTATATTTAAATTGTTTTCGTTTCTTCGCCCTGGTATATAGGATGAAAGCATTGAGTTCCGGCACTCAACAAGCGATATATTGAATTAGGGCGATAATTCGAGAATAGAGTGTCTAAACACTATGTTATCTTATTTTTATTAAATACTCTAACCCGGTCTCGTATTCTTTTTTCCTTAATTCTTTGATTACAATTCTTAAATTACATTGACATGCTACTCAAAACTAAAATGACGTTTTAAATTACCTAAGCGGGTATTACATTTACTATACTTATTTCTACATTTAAATTAACTATTAATTAAGACAATATAAAACTTTAAACATATTATTTTTTGTATTTTTTTGTTTTGTAGGTGTATCAGTTTTACAAAATTAGTTATATCCTAAAATATCTAAGTCTAGGTTTTTGTCTAAGAAACTTGTTTGCGGGAAAAGGGCATGACAGCTACAAAAACACTAGGTTATCTTGGACTACCATGTTATGGGGACAAAAGAGTTCAGCCGCAAAAATGAAACATGCAATAGATCAAAAGCGAGTCACAATACTGTTACTCTTCAACTTAAGTATTCTCAATTATAGCAAGTGATAAGTTTATTACAAACTATTTTCATATTCCTTTATAAATTTTTAAACTATGCGACATGTATTTAGTGCTTGTAGTAGCTTAAGCTATGAAGTACAAGTTTGGTCATTATTTCTGTTGGACGTATAATTATGGGTTACATATTACATTTTATATTCAGGCTAGGAATAAATATCAGATGTTTTTTTTTTGTTTTTTTTTTGTTTTTTATAAGTATTTTGTGATTGACATAACTTTGCGTTTTATATAACTAATAGGGAAATAACACCTCAAAAGAATAACATTTTCTCCAAGTACTACTGTACGAGTAATATTGAGTTTCGTTGTTTAATAAATTCGAATATTGTTATTTTTCTTATATTTATTAAGCTTTCTCCCGCATATCTGAGTCAGGGAACCTACTGTCAACACAATCCATTCACCACTTTCCGCCTGAATTCGACACATTGCGTAACAGCAAGCAACAATAGAGAGCTTAACCTGCACAATATATTAAAAATTCATATAAAGTTTATGAAAGCAGAAAGATATAAACATTTGTAAAGTACCTTTCAATAGGGTTAACCATAGAACCAAATATACTATTCAGATTTATGCAAAGGCATTTCGATTAATAACAAGAAACAAAACATTTTTGAAAAATCCACCGAATATAAAAAACACAGGTAAACAAGTTTTAAAAATCTTATAAATAAATCTATAAGTACACACTTTTTTGTTCTTTTTTTTTATTTTCATAATTTTTCACGGGTTTTTTCAAGCTTCACGCTTTATCCTGCTAAAATAACTATAATACACGTAATAAAGTTAGTTATCAATAGCTTGTATTTTGCATTGTTAAAGGATACAATACCTTAATTAAATAAACGGTTTACTTGTGACAAGAGATTATGTTCTCTAGACATGGGTCGAACGAAAGGTAAAATGTATACTAATTAATTGATACAATTATTTTTTTCTTATTTTGTATGATTTTGTATTCTAAGGTACATCAAAGGTGTATTATTTTATTTTTGAAATATTTTTTACGCGCGCTTGATATGAGTAGTAAGTTGCTGAGGGCGTGACGTAAGCGTTACGAAAAGGGTGATCGGGGCAAACGAAAATTGAGAAAGTAGAAAGAGATAGTTACGTTTTGTATATTAGAAATGAAATTTTAATTCAGTTGAGTAGTTTAATGCACAATCCTCCTTTTTTTAATATTCTACTTTCCTATATTTTAGTAATAGTATACGTGACCATTTTTTCAAATACGTTGTTGAGTTCTGACACTCAACACTCAATATCCCAATCCAGGGGGAAGATAGAGAAGTATCTTGACCTAATATACTCTCTGTCTGCTGCTACTGCTGCTGATACTGCTCTGTGAAGTTATTAAAAAAACATTATGAATAACAAACAAAATACTGTTAAATATTATCTGTACAGCCCTACGTAATCACAACATGATTTATATCAATATTTTCATTTTACCAATACATTAATTAATTTTAAACCAAAATAGGGATACTTTTACCCAAATATGCCATATATTAAATATGTGAGACAGTTTCTGAATAGGTTAGTTTTAAACGTAGGGTAAGCTGTGGGCTTTAAGATGACAATTAATGTACCTATTGGAAATTCGATCTATACGCTGTGCTTAGTGTTTGAGTTATACCCAACGTGACCATTTTGTTCTTGACCCAAAACGGGACATCGATTTTAAAAAGTTACGTTATTCTATTTTGGCAATAGTTTGTAAATAGTGTTTGACTATTTCTAATATTTTCTCTTTTGCTTTTGTTTTTTTTATAGAATCGTAAAGGTATTTGCCTTTAGTTTTTTTACATTCATTCAAATATTTGGCTTTCATTTCTTTTTACAACTATTATTGACATATTGGGCTTTCATCTTTCTTTTACAGAAATATTTGTACTTCGTTCTTAAGAACAGTCATTGACATATATTTTTTTACAATTATTAAAATACTTGGCTATCGTTTTTATACAATAGTCATTGAAATATTTAACATTCGTTTTTTTATTTGCAATTCTGCCTTCGTTGTTAAGCATAAGACCATCACATTTTGATGCTATTTTAAAAACCAGGACACTTTTGTGTCCCTGGGCCATCTTTAAAAACAACGGTTTACAACACCTAAAAACGGGACTGTCCCATTCAAAACGGGACTATCCCGTCCAAAACGGAACGTCTGGTCACGATAGTTATACCCAACTATTTTGGGAGGGCTTACGCCTATCATTTATTAGCTACGTGACAATATAAAGGGAATTCTATTAATTATATTGGTCGTCTAATGCAGCAATATTTTGAGTATAAGATTGATTGTTTAACAATTGTAACATTTTTTGTGTATATTTCTATATTTCTTTTTTAATGATTATTTCTGGTTCTAAAATTATTATGAGTCAAGTTTATTTAAACACAACCATCGCTTTTTCAATTTTTTTAGCGTCACGCTGTATCTCTCACACAGCAGGCAGGGTAGACAGAGGGAACCTAGTGTTAAGTCACTCTGTTCCCCACTTACCGCCGAATTATGGACGCATTGGACAGGTGTTAAGTGGCGGAACTTAAATAAATATTACACTCCATGAGTGGGAATCGAACCCATAACCAGTCGCTTCACAGTGACACATTGAACCTCTGCGTCACTATCGGACCATTTTTTTTCTTTCATAATCTTTATATTATATAGTTGCAGCAGTTAGCAAAGTACGTCTTCAAAATGTCAGTCAACTTCTAGCTATCAGTTTTATAACTTATGTTTTTCTGTTTCTAATCCAACTATCTTCATTGTGAGTTTTCCATACAAAGAGGTATTGGCGAAGTGGTCCACGCTGGACTGGCTTGCTCAATGCAATTATTTAAAACAGGGCTGAGAAACCTGCGGCCCCCTTAACAACTTAATGCGGCTCGCCAAGCATTTATTTATATTACAGATATTTTCCTGTTACTTTTTAAATATCATTAAGAAGAGTATTTCAGACCCCTTATAAAAGTCAAGTTCAATAGGACCGTTGCTAAAAAAGGTCCTGGATTTATTGAAATTACTAAGTATATTATACATGCATTTTACATTAAGACTAAGTAATGCTTACCAGTGGAAAATGAATATGGTATGTCTTGACTATGAATTTTCTAGAAAAGTATATAAATAAGGACATAGCTATTATACGCGCATAGCTTATAGCGCCAGAGCGCTTGTACAGTTTTAAAGAGGAGCAGATTCGGATACCTCAGCGTTTTTTTTTTTTTATGATTTCTAAAAAGTTTTTTTATTTTCCAAGTGTGTGAATAACACATTAAAATTTTAAAAATATTGTCTCTGAATTCTCTTTTTTTTAATGTCAGGAAATCCGTTACTGATACCCGTCCGGGGTGGGGACCCGGGGACGCGGTTATGTGGGACTCCGGTTCGGCGAGGTGGTACATTGACCCCCTAAAACCTGACGGTGCTCCTCTTCCGCCCTAGCCCAGGTCTCGGGAACTGCCCTAATCGTCCTTGGACCTGGGCGGATCTCTGAATACCCTACTATGCAGTAAAAAAACCATGAATCCACTTAGATACTTACAAATTCACCTGTTTGACATAAAAACATCTCATTCAACCTGTGACCTATTAAACTGTACCTACTTTAATCTCAATCCAATAATGATCTTGTAAAAAAAACAATGTCAATAACATGTAAGCAAATAAATAAAGGAAGACTAAAGCAAATTTTATACATTTGTATCAATATGTTTTTTTTTCCTTAATTAAAAGCCCCGATTTCCATACTTACGACTGGCTCTCATTATTTTTTGTGAGAACAATACACGCTATTATCATATCAGCAAGATATTTTACCTGCGATGAATAAATATTTCTCTGAATATACCTACTTATTATGCTTTGGTTTGTCATATACGAAATATGGAAAATAAGGATGGAAACATACGATAAAAATTCGATTCGCGATTCTGTTTTTATTTCAATAAATTTCTATACTTGGTGCGATTAAACCATCTCAAGAATCGATTCTTGTAAATGAAATCGATTTGGAAATAGTTTTGACACAATGAGCAATAATAGTGGAATAGGCGTCTTAAAGAAAAGGAAAGCCAGCTACAGGCGAAAAAATACACTAGATAATAAGAATCGATGGTATGGTCGTCAGAATCGATTCTCAGTTGATTCTGATAACTGGGAATTGATTCTAAATAATCGAGTTTATTAAATACACAATCGATTCTCGACTAGAATCGGAATTGACTTTAACATCCCTAATGGAAACGGCCAATTATTTATTCAGTCGTATCTCTCTCCATATAAATAAAGGTAAATTTATTACGACTCAAGATAATTTTAATTTTAAATTATGGAAATATGTTCGATATGTCGTTTCGTTGAATTTTCCACTCGTTTAATATTGTTTTCTGTTTGGTGAATCGAGGGAAACCTTATAAAAATCATAAATTTTAAACGACATATGTTATAGTTCTTAGGAGCTGTAATAAACTGTAAATATATATTTTAATAGTTTCTCGTTTGTAGTAGATTTATAGATTCATAGTTTTTTAAATTTATATTTTTTTATTCTTTATCAACATGTTCTTTTTCATTTGCTGTTATTTTTTTACCTAAATGTCGATCAATACAAACACATAAGTAAATAGCTCGCATTTTTTATCATTTTCCATATTAACATTCTATTATTTTTACTACAAATCAATCATAAAAACGTTTTTCCGTAGCGCGAATACAAAGGAGAGTCAAAACACTCCTTCACCACATTCCACCGAAATCCGAAACATTGTGTGTTCAGGGGCGGATCTGACTCAACGTCACGAGCCACGAACTATATGAGAATCGAACCCACAACCAATTGCGTTTACAAGCAGAATCTGTACCACTGCGCCACGGTAGCCTTAAGTATAGGAGTATTTGTGGCGTCTTCAGAAACTATTATCAAACAAGATAATATTATAACAATATTGCCCTTTAGACAACCATATACACACAATTGAGTAATAAATCTATCTACTCGTGTATAATTTTGCATAGGTATATAAAGTTTATATGAATATATATTTACGTCTTCGTGGAGTAGTGGAACAGTGTCCAGATGTAAACACGATGGTTCTGGGTTCGATTTCTACATGACAATTTTGTATTAAAATTGTTTTGTTCTCCGCTCTAGTACCACTCAAAAGGTAATGTATTGAATTCAGGCTGAAGGTCTGCTCTTAGACAAAAAAATATGTGAATCTGCTCTTTACATTTTTTTTTATAATTCTATTTTATCCCTCTACGGACATAAGGTCTGTACCTTTTTTGACATGATTCTTGTTTTATCATATGCAATACATTTTTTTTGTTTACAATTTCAGCACTTAAAACTAATACTAAGAATATACTCTAAGAGAATCCAGTGCTTTTTACATTTACATATATTATTCATAAGTCTTCACTACTATTTTCCGTTTTTTCACACATATCAGGATAATCAGAAAGAACTTAATGTCTAGACACTCCGTTCTCTACTTTTCACCCGTGTGGCGAAACTTCTCTGCGCTGTTTATAACCACGCTATTCTTAAATTTACAGCTAAATTTTGCATAAAAGCGCTTATAAAACAAATATTTGCCCTGATCGAGAATTGTGGCCAGTCGTGGCCCAGTGGCACAAAAGCGTGACTGTAAACGACTGGTTGTGGGTTCAATTCCCACTCAAGGAGTGGAAATATTTAATATTTCCATTTTCTTCGCTCTGGTGTCGAGGTAAAGCGCGGCGTTAAGTTCCGCCACTTAACACGCAATACCTCCGAATTCGGCGGAAAGTGGGGAACGGAGTGTCTTAACACTAGGTTCCCTCTGCTTACCCTGCTGTGTGTGGGATACAGCGTAAATCTAAAAAAAAATCGAGAATTAAACTCCCACCTACTAAATCAACAAGCCATTACGATTAACACATAACACTATGACACAGATTTAATTAAAACGTGTCAAAAGTAATACTCGATCAAATGAACTATTAATGCGGCTATTAGTTTAAACCGACACTAATGTGGTGCGCTTATAGCTCCGCTTTTATTCATGAGTTATTACCCGATTGCACTAGAAAAGTGTATGTGTTTTATATTTTAGTTTAAAGTTTATTATTTTCTAGAGAAATTGAAGTTGTTATTGCTTAGTCTCTGTAGTTCCGTAGGTTGACTGTATACGCTATAGTTGTGGGTTTGGTTACTATTCGACTAAAGTTGTATTTATTGTTTTTTCAGCTTCACTATTTCTCCTGCATAGCAGAATAGACAGAGATAACCTAGTGTTATAACATTTCGTTTTCAATTCTAGCTCGAATACAAGAATGTATATTTTAAACATTTTTAAAGTGTTATTCCATATGTAGGAAAATTGAAAAAGAATAAAACGTATAAAAATTTGAAAGCAGCGGGATTCGAACTCGCATGGCTCAGTAGCCATGCGTTCTACTATACGCTGCGTACTTTTTATACGTTTTCTTTAAATGTCTTTTACAAGACTGTATGTTAAATGGCCAATCACAACGCTTTATCTTGTTCACCAAAGCGGGAAAATGATAATAATTAAATTATGATCAATCCATCGATTGGAAATCGAATTCACAAACAATAGGAATTACAGTCAGATGATGTGCCATTGCGCCACGATGCCTTCTAAATCGTTAAACGATTTGTGCTTAAAAGTATTTTAATCGCCATTATCAAACGAAATAATCTCAAATCGAAAGCAGTTTTATACTTTTAACATCCATACTTATATTATAAATGCGAAAGTCTGTGTGTTTGTCTGTCACGCTATCACGGCTAATCTACTGGTCCGATTTGGATGAAATTAGAATGAAAATAGTAAAAGTGGCTGGGTCTAACATAGGTCTTACCGTTCATAATACCGATGCGCGTTCTCCAAAACGAAGTGTCTCAACACTAGGTTTACTCTGTCTACCCTGCTATGTGGGTAAAAGCATGTAACGGTAAATATATCAATATATATAAAACTGTTTCTTTACTCATTTAGTGACAGCCGAAATTGCTGGACGTAGAAATAATACAATTTGGCATACGGGTTTCTTGGGGAGCGTAGGCAAATACTAAGAGAGGATTTCCCGAAATTCTTGTGGGAACGAGGGAAGAGAAAACGTCTTTTTTTATAGCCACCACATCTTCGCAAACGAGTATCACGCAAAAATTATTTTAATTAACAATTAAATATTAACAATTTATTACTTATTTGTAAGGTTTAATGACATAAAAATCACAACGAGCTGGTAAAAAATGACAATGGCCAATTGCTAATTTTCACGCACAAACCACAAGACATATATAAGCATAACTCTTTTTTTAGCTTCACGCTGTACGCTTCCCGCACACAGCAGGGTAAGCAGAGGGAACCTAGTGTTGAGACAGTTCGTTCTCCACTTTCCGCCGAATTCGGAGGCATTACGTGTTAAGTGGCGGAACTTGACGCCGTGCTTTACCTCTGATACCAGAGTGGAGAAATGGAAATATTTAATACTTCTACTACACGAGTGGGAATCGAACCCACAACCAGTCGTTTACAGTTACATGTTCGTGCCACTTCACCACGATTGGCCCCAAATAAGCATAACTAATGATTAAAAAAATAAATATAATTACAACAAGAATATCTCTTCAAAAAAATCTATTTCACAATATTATTTATATCTAGACGTTGTATAGAATTAACATTTTTCTGGATTCAAGCCAAATGATTACAAAGAGCTCAGTGAGACATGATGTCGGTACATTGTGTAGTGAGTGGTGTACCATTTCTGTGGTAAACAATAAAAGTATCTACACAGCCACTTGAAGTGATTTAAAATGGGAAAATGGATTCTGCGGTTGTATTTCCTTTACAATTTGTATGTATAATACAATGCAATAAAATATTTTGTTCTATTCTATGCTATTCTATTCTAGATTAGATGTTATTTTTTGAGATTTTTAATTATATTTTTTTATTATTGTGAAATATATTTTTTAAATCCCACTCGAAAGACCTACAATACTGTGAAATATCAAAAAGACCCCGTCCTTATTTATTTTTTCCTTAACTACTTGTCATCTACGAGTAGTATATATTTACTTATTATCTTGTATTTACAATTTTACGTATATATGAAGTCCATATTCTATATTGATTCGTTTTTCTATTGGTACACCTTGTTTAGAGCTTAAAATTCTCTTTTTTAAGCTTTCATTTCTCTTGTTTTTCAAATTTCTCCCGTTTAATACTCCGTACTTCAGTTTCAGGACGAATTGGAGACTTGAAGTAATGGAATTCAACGCCGCATTAGGTCGTGTCAGAATGGATAAATGAAAATAATTTAAATATAATCGAACCCACAATCAATTATTGATTTCATACTAAAAAGGCTAATTGACCCTTTTTAAAGAAGGGATTCCTCCTTTAAAAAGGCTCAATTTTAACTTAAAACAAAATAGTCTAAGCTTAAAGTAATGAACGTTGAATATATCTGTTAAATTCTTTGATACATATTTTTCTTGATTTTACGACATAAAAACTATACAATCTATTAATTATTGTACGTTTAAGATTTGTACCAACGAAACCTTCCAAAAGCTCTCACCACTACACCTTACGTTCTTATTCCAGCTACTTTAAATATTTCACTTACTTATTACGTGTTATATTTTTACTTTTTTTTTGGCTTCAATGGAACGTAGCGGAACTTAACGCCGCGCTTTGACTCGACACCAGAGCGTAGATAATAGAAATATTAAATATTTCCACTCCTCGAGTGAGGATCGAAACCACAACCAGTCGTTTACAGTCACACGTTTGTGCCACTGCGCCCCAACTGGCCCCATTATATTTCTACATTTTCTGAAAATCAATAAGGCCATTTCATTGAATAAGACAAACACGACGTCTCATCATAACATCTTGCTAGCTCGTGATTCATTTTCTCGTCTGCAAGTAAAAGATAACATTAAATCGTAATATACGTTATAGTCGACGTGCCAACTTGATTGAATCACGTCGTGTGATGGTCAGAATGTAATGAAAATACTTGAATATGTCTCTCATGTTGTAATATATATGTTTAATCTAGTGTACGCGTATTTGACGGTGTTATTGTTAAGGAATTTTAATTATCCATACTTATATTATAATTGCGAAAGTCTATGTGTTTGTCTATCACGCTTTCACGGCTAATCTACTGGTCCGATTTGGATGAAATTTAGAATGAAAGTAAAGTAAAAGTGACTGGGTCTAACATAGGCTACTTATTTTTTCAAAAATCAACCTCTAAAGTGTTGAAATAGGGGATGAAAGTTTAATATATGATGAATATTAGGCTTTATGTTTAAGATTTTAAAATTTCTTAATAAGCGGTGTTAGGTTCCGCTATTCAGTATGTAATAGATTTTTAGTTTCACGCTGTATCCCGCACACAGCAGGGTAGACAGAGGGAACCTAGTGTTAAGACACTCCGTTCCTCATTTCCCGCTGAATTAGTTAATTAGCTGAGTGTTAAGTGGCGGAACTTAACTTTGCGCTTTGCCTCGACACTTAGAGGGAAGAAAATGGACATATCAGATATTTCCATTCCTTGAATGGGAATCGAACCTATAACCAGTCCCGTTTACAGTCACAACTGACCTCTCTGTATTAATGTTAACATTCACAATATGAAATATTAGGTCACTAGACTCTTCCCAATCAAAGTAAAAGTAAAATTAATGATATTTTTTCAGTTTTTTTTAGTTTTTCAATTTCATACTTTTTCCCCTATAACAAAGAAAACGTAGTGTCAAAACACTTTGTTCTCTATTTTTTAAATTGATATTGACGGCATTTAACTCTGTACTTCTTATTTTCACCAGAAGTAAGAAATGCAAATAATTCAATAATAATCATTTCACTGAATGGTAATCGAATTCATAACCAATCGCGCATACAATCAAACGCTGTTAATGCACCACAATGCCTCCTTCGCATTAATTAAATAATTAAAACAACAGTAAATAACCTAAATCTTCCTATATGTAAAGAAGATACTGTACATTACAGTAATCTTAAGCTTTATTCAAGAATTTGTGTCACACCTCGCCTAGCTTAGACGTGACCCACTCCATTTTCTACACATTCTCAGTAAAGGGAACATTAGCTCGTTGTTAGTATTAAGCAAATTTGTTGATGTCTTTTGAGAGGATAATTTAAATACACATTACGAGTATGTTGGAATTATTAACTTGAAAACAATATTTTTGGTTATATATTTATTTTTAAAGTTATATAATATTTTGTACCAAGTAAAATGCTATTGTAGCGCAGTGGGACAGCGTGGGACTGTAAACCTCATGATTATGGGTTCGATTTTCACTCAGGGGAATGGTCATATGTAGTTGTAAATTATTTGCATTTTTCCGCCTTGGTACTTAAAAAAAGCATGGCGTTGAATTAGCCAGAGAGAAGATAAAAAACTTTTAGAAATGTGTAGTAATCGCGTAAACAAAATATTTTATTAATTTTCCTTTTTTCTTGGTTTTTGTAAAATATGACCCTATATTTTGTTTAAAGTGATTGAAAATAGTAAATTTAAAAAAAAACAATAATCGTGAAAATAAATGATCTTACTTATTTCTCTTTTTTCTTGATTTTAGCGAAGTATGACTATATTTTGTTTAAGATAATTGAAAATAGTAAATATAAAAAATCGCAGCGTTGCACTATTAACACAATGGTTTTGAGTTCTATTCCCATTTGAAGCAATAGACAATATAAAAAAAAGACAGAGCCAATGGAAATTGACCCCACCATGACCCGTGATATAGTCTTCAAAATAATAATAGAAAAACGTAACTTAAAAAGAATCCTTATAGTATAAAAGCAAAAAAAATCATTCACCCCGCGAAATCTGACAGGCATACAAAATACAACGGTACTATAGTGTAGAGATTACGTCGATCACAACACTTGCACCCTCGCTGCATTCTCTAATCGATAGCTATAAATCATATCCGTTATTCCTCTGTGAAATTGTATTACATTTTAGAAAGAAAATTCTATTGAGAAAAGGTGAGATAAGAACTGTGTTTTATGTACTGTGAAAATATATATTTTAATAAATACTAAAATGTATTTGGGCCAGTCGTGGCCCAGTGGCACAAGAGTGTGACTGTAAACGACTGGTTGTGGGTTCGATTCCCACTCGAGGAGTGGAAATTATATTTCCATTTTCTTCGCACTGGTGTCGAGGTAAAGCGCGGCGTTAAGTTCCGCCACTTAACACGCAAGCCTCCGAATTCGGCGGAGAGTGGGGAACGGAGTGTCTTAACACTAGGTTTTCTCTGCCTACCCTGCTATGTGCGGGATATAGCGTGAAGCTATTTAATTTTTTTTTTTAATGTATTTGGGTTTTTTGTGTAGTCACAGAGAAATCTAGTGTGACACTCCGTTCTCCATTTTATGTCTGAAATCATGCATTGTGTGGTGTAAGTTAACGCAGAGCTTTGTCTTGTCGCCAAAGTGTAGAAATAAACATGATTTAAATATTTATTATTTCTTTAAGTGGGAATTGAATTCCCAATCATCACTTTTCCTGTGACATTGTCCAACTGCACCATGACTACCTAAATTAATAGCAATATTAGAAATAAAATAAATATTTATTTCTATTTCTAAACTGTTTCCATGTTATGTGTTGGTACAGGCTTTAAGATTTTCATGTATTTCTTCATGGGTTTCCCATAGCACCCATCCGGTAGTCAGAGAGAAACTAGTGTCGCAACACTCCATTTTCCAGTTTTCGACTGAAATCTGAACATTGCGTGTTGAATAGCAAAATTCAACGGCACTCTTTGCTTTGTCACTAGAGCGAGAGACCACAGTAATTTAAATAAATTCATTCCCCCGAATCTAATCGATAATGGGAACCTACAACTATCGCGTTTACACTGTCCCACTGCGCCACGATGGTTCTTAGAGTATATTAGCAGGACATAAACAGTAATAAATCTATCCATACTAATAGGTACATTCTTATTATATAATAAAGCACTTTTGGTATAAAAATGTAGTATACATTTAGTTTTATTTTAGCATTTTATTAAAATCGTTTACTTATTCTCGGAAACATTTGTAGCCTACAAAGACTTTGGGGCGAATTACTTTAAATAAAACTTTGTAATTTAAAACTTTAATAAGGGATCTCAGATGTCTTTCTAGTTAGATCTAAGTACAAATTAAATTTCTGCTTTTATTTTATCCGTGATCTCGTTTCTAATACTAAAATGCTTAATTCTTGACATCTTTTATTACTATACTAATTTTAGTTCGTGACTTCGTTTGCGTGTCATTTATAAATCAGCTTAATTTTTTTGCCATTTGACAGACATCAATGCCTTGGGTGGCGAAACTCAACATGGCGCTTTGTCTTCTCACCATAATGGAAGAGTAAAAATTTAAAGATAATTATTACTCCAAATGGGAATCAAACCCATATCCAATCGGATTTGTGGATGACCTCGTGTTGTGAATATGTATGTTTATTACATACACATCAAAATATTTAGTGTGTTTTACTTAGTGAAATTTATAACATTCTTTACATATAAAAATACTATTGGTTACGTATTACAGTCACATATTTTGATATTACATTATAAGAAAAAAGAAAAAGAAACAAGTAGAAAAAAAATGTATATATAAATTACTAAATATTTATTTTTAACTTTACGGTCCTTACCCTGTATATCATAGAGAAAGTTATGTTGAAGCACTCCGTTCTTCACATTCCGCTCAAAATCAACGTATTGTGTGTTCAAGAGCCAGATGTCTATCCCACCAGAGCATGGCAACGATAATCATTTAAATATAATTATTTCAGTCACTCAGTTTGGGGCCAATCGTGGCGCAGTGGCACAAGCGTGTGACTGTAAATGACTGGTTGTGGGTTCGATTCCATTTTCTTCGCTCAGGTGTCGAGGCGGCGACCGCGGCGCTAAGTTCCGCCACTTAACACGCAATGCCTCCGAATTTGGCGGAAAATAGGGAAAGTAGTGTCATAACACTAGGTTCCCTCTACCTACCCTGCTGTGAGCGGGATACAGTGTGAAGCTGAAAAAAAAATATTCGTTCTCCGAATAGGGATCGAAGCCACAACCATCGCGTTTACAGTCATACAATTTTCCACTGCACCATGACGCTTTCTTTTTCCATTATTATTCTTTTGCACAAAACCTTCACCGTACTACTTAAATTAAATAAAACAATTATATTACAAAAGAAATCTTTTAAATTGTTCTCTATAAGAAAGTAAAGCACCTCAGTACAGCCCTAGTATTGTTCTGTTTCATAATTCGCCATTTCATAAAGCTCTTCGTATTTGTCATGAGCTCTCAAGTCAAAAATATCAGTCGATGGCAATAAAAAGAAAAACTGTTGGCAAAACTCCAAAGCAGTCTTACTTTTATAGAAAGATCTTTTTTTCTTCTTGTAATAGTTATACTACTTTATACTATTCTATACAAGAAAATGTAATTAAATGTTTATTTGAAAACATGTTCTAAAAAAATAGGTAACGAAACTTGATATGTTTGTTCCTTTTTTAGCTTTACGATTATATGTAGGATTTCCCTAGCCCCATTTTGATCAACTCAATCAGATAGTACGGAGCGAAAAACGCTACGATTCCTGCATACTTCTTTCTCCTCGTCCACTGTTATTGACTTCGCCTGATAAGTATTTTAGAAGTATCTTTTACTTAGATATTAGGGTAGATAGAGAAAATCTACTGTCATGACACTCCGTTCTCCAATTTCTACCTGAATCCGAAAATTTGAGTACACGAACTAACACCGTGCATTGTTTTGACATTTGACAAAAATTAAAACAAGTGAAATAATAAAATTACGCATGAAATTTATCCCTTTAATCATTTCACTAAGCAAGAATTGAACCTACGACCATATACATACGTACAGTCAGATGCTGTCCCACTGCAACATATCAAAATTATTTCAAATTTATTTATAAACCATATCTACTAAAAGAAATTATCAATCTCAATGTAATACAATTATCTCTATACAAAAAACGTTACTCACTTTTTCCTCACTAAATCAAATGGACTTAATCATAACATATTTATCCTGAAGGTATTACTGTTTAAATACTTATAAATAATCTATTTCTGACCAAAACTTCAAAAAAGAACCGAAATACTAATTGAAATAAGGTACATTTTTGCTTACAACGATACTTATCAAAAGGAAGCATTAGGTTGCACCTACAAATCATCTTAAGTAAGTAGTATACAAAGGGTGGGATATCAGAGGCACAAGTCAAGGGTAAATTATTACTATTAATAATTCAAGGTAAGTCAAATAAATTATAACTACTTATCGGCTAGCGCTTTGTTGTTTACTGTTCAGATTTTGTGATTGAGATAGCTGTTGTAGTTGAAATTGATTGTTGTTTTGCTACATCTTAATGAATGAATACTATGTGCACTTTCACTTTAAGGTGATTTTTGAAACTGTTTTTTATATTTATAATAGTCAAAAATGGAGAAAATGGGTAAAGATGCTAGTGATAAATTACTCAGATCTCCCATATTCACTTTATACAACACACATTTACGAAACATTGTACGTTGAAATAATATTCTTTTTTTTAACTTCACGCTGTATCCCGCCCACAGCAGAATCGGTAGGGGGAACCTAGTGTTGAAACACTCCGTTTTCCACTTTTCGCCGAATTCGGGGGCATTGCGTGTTAAGTGTCAAAATTTTACGCCACGCTTTGCCTCGACACCAGAGTGATGAAAATGGAAATTTTAAATATTTCCTCTCCACGAGTGGGAATCGAACCCACAACCAGTCGTTTTACAGTCACATTCTGTACCAGTGCGCCACGACTGACATATTTTTAGTAGTCTTTTCTTATATGTATATGATGTGATATAGTAGATTCGTTGAAATGTTTCCTTAGCAACGTGTGTTGTCGGTTTATAGAAAAAAGCTTATCAAAAACATGTTTATTTTTTTTGTATTTTTTAATGCATTTTTCAGTTTGTATCTAGGCTAAACTTGATATATCGATGTCCGTATAATTTTCGTAAAAAAGGAGACCATAGTTTCTTTCCGTTTATTAGTATTTAAGAAAAAATATATTAAATAGGTATACCTAATATTAGGATAATAAATAAAGAATCTGGTCGTGGAGCAGGGACACAAAATATGTAAACACAAATTTGTCCATTCCCACTTGAAGAATGGAAATATTTATATTTCCATTCTCTTCGCTCTGGTCTCGAGATAAAGCGCAGCGTTAAGTTCCTCTACTTAATACGCAATACCTCCGAATTCCATGGAAAATGGGGAACGGAGTGTCCTAACACTAGGTTCCCTCTGTCTACCCTGCTGTGAGCGGGATTCAGCGTGAAGCTACCAAAAAGAAAAAAATAAATATAATGAATAATGTCATATCATACTTTTTTAAACTACTGACCTTTTGGTCTCTCGTGCCCCAAGATAGCACGAAAATCCGGAAAGACAGGAAATTTACGTTTTTGTTTTAGGTACAAATATTATTTCAATAATTATACCTTAAATTCTTGATATCGCCTCAAGATATGAAAGATATTTCAATTTTAGACCACGAAAACTAAAATGAAGTCAGTAGGTAATTATTACCGTGAATGACGCGCTTGCCACAGGCAAATTGAAAACGGGTAAATTGAGCGAGTTTTCGTTGTCACTTTACAAACACTAGTTTGTTGCCTCATGATAGGCCGTCATTTATTTTGGTTTATTAGTTTCAGTTTATGATTTTTAAGCATATGAGGTAGCGTAGGCTATGACGCCATCTGTGGCGCAAGAAGGTCCTCTTAGACGTGCATGATGAGATTAGTTACCTTCGCTATCTGAGTACATTGTTCTTCCCAATGGTTTCATATTGTCGCCTCCGCATCGACTATAGTTCAAGGTAGAAAAAAATCTATTATCGTAAAAAATATGTTTTTCTATTCTATTTCTACTATATGAAAATTAAATCTATACATATTTTAAATCCGTTCTATAGTAGGTATATTCAATGTGGTGGTTTTTATTTAGATCTGAAAATATATGTGCTATTTTTTAAATGATATTTTTAAATTAATAATGTCCTCGTCCAAACCTCAAAAAAATTAAAAGTAGTTGACTGTTTTTTTTTCATTATTACTTAAACTTCCAAGTATTTTTAGATATTATCCAGTAATATTCCATACAAGAAATAGAATTCTCTAAAACACGCTAATGAGGTACTTTCATTGTATCATTTTTTTAAGAAGTACAACATAAAATATTCTAACAATAACATCTCTTTGTTTTACAAGTACGTATATTGGGACTTAAGTATATAAAATTCATGTTTTTCGACCTATTTAAAGCGTCCTTAGCGCACAGGCTTTTAGCACTGATTTCCGAGAGAAATTTCGGTCTAATTACCATTTCATGCTAATATTCTTGGTTTATTATTCTCTTTTAATTATCTCGCAGCAAAAATTACACATACTCATTCCCTTTTGTTTCACATTTTTTGTTCAAATCCGGCCCCGTATAAAGCATCGAATGCGTTCTTTAAAATTTTTAAGAACAAAATTGTAACAATACTTACATTTTTCGTATACTTTGGGAAGCATTCTCCTTCCACTGATTTGGCTTTTATATAGAACACAAAAGGCAAGTTATTAATACTGTGTTTTCTTCAAATATGTTTTTAATTTCACTCTATGTGGGGTAAAGAGAGGCTTTAATATTGGCAGTGCAAATGTATTCAGCCAATATTGCTTTACGAGAAAACATTATGTGGTTCAAAGCAAACATGGATGCTTAAAGGAACGATAATATTGTATAATAATGCTCAATTTTCAGAGAGCGTAATTGTATTTTGTAATCGGTTGTAATTTTCCCGCGTAGCAGTGTAGAGAACTTAGTGTCAAGTCACTCCGTTCTTTACTTTTAACCCATAAAAGAGACATTGCGTGTGGAGTGGCGGAACTCAACATCGCGCTTTGCCTTATGTGTGACAACAGAGAAACGAAAATATTACATAATCATCTCCAAGTGGGAATCGAACTCACAACACTGTCCCCCTGTGCCACGATAGCTTCATAATACAAGGTCATAATGCATATATTAGGTATGTATGTGATAATATAAAACAATTTGAAATAAAACGGTATTAACCTGATTATTTGGATATACTTTTAAAATTAGAAAATCCGACGTTTCGAACACTTTCCACTGTCACCCGTGACCACAGACTATTTTAAACTGTTCGAAATGTCGGGTTTTATAAGAATGTATTTTTGAAAACCATCCATCCAAAGTTTTACACATTTTGAAATAATCAAAATGTGTAAAAATCGTGAAAATAAAATATTATTTAATGTCAAATGGCAGTCATCATATGTAGCGTTGGCTAAATAAAATAAAATCTTCTATGTTAAAGCGATTAAACTTTCAATATTCATGTTTTGTTCTGGCAGAAACTAACACTCAAAACTCCATTTTTGCCGGAAAGTCTAAAAAGCTGCCTACAAAGGAATGGGAAAATAGGATACCAATTAGAATCTGTTACCAGAATTTGACTTTTAAGTCATTTTAAAAATCAATTTCCAAAATAAAGTAGTATATGGAGTATATTTGTCGTACAGTGGAATGATATTTGACTACAAATGCTATATGTGCGTTCGATTTCTGCTCTAGGGAATGATTTCTTCAACATTCAATGTCTAGATTTCAGGCAGAAAGTGGAGAGCTGAGTATCTTGTCACTAGACACTCTCTGACTACCCCTCTAAGCGATAAAAGCGTGAAGCTCTTAAAAAAAAAAGAAATTTATTTGACTTTCATTTTACATACCTCGATTTATTACTTTTAGAAGATGAAATATCATTCATTTTTTTTAAAAACCAATAAAGGCTGTACAAGAACGACTGATATAAAAAATGATTACAACGTATTGTAGTACGTAAAGCTAACAATAACAATAAAATTAGATATATAAGATATATCTAATTTTATTGTAATTCTATAAAATATTATCATTTAATATTTACGGATTGTTTGTATTGTATGTTGAGAGCAGAGACATGATAATATTATAGAAGGAATGATTTCTTCGAGTGAAAATCAAACTCATAACCATAATGGTTATGAGTATGATTTTCACTGTCGAACTGCGCTACGACTGCCTAAATTCATTAGGTATATGGTCTCATATCCCTGAATTTTAATTTTACATACAAAATGTACCTATGTTTCTAGTATATAAATTTGGTTGCCAAGGTACCTACAAATTATACTGGTTTAACCACAATCGCGCTTACAGAACCATGGAAACCCAACCCGGAAATAACAAGCAAAAAGGACAAGCAAAACGAAAACATTTAAGACAATGCCTTCGTTAAAATTATCTCAAAATTCACAGTCGTAAACAAAAATCACATTTTCTTTCCAATTTAAAATAGAACATCAGATCTTGAAATATTCAAAGTGACTTAATTGCTCTTTGGGCCGAGGTCGTGTAAAAATAAGACAATGCTTTCTCAACAAACAAACTGGATGCCTTCTATTGTGGCAAACAAATACTTTACTTGGTAACACAGAAACAACGTCAAAATGTTATTTTTCTTAAAAAATGTTGACGACTCCGAGAGAATTTTACCTTGCGTTAAATAAGATGTATTTACTTATCTTTATGTTGAATTTTTAGGAAGGGTTACACTGTTTGTACTGAATTCAGTACTGAATCATAGAAATTTACATTAGTGTTTAATTTAATTAAAAATTGTATAATGTTTTCAGAAAAAAAAAACACTGAAAATTAAAAAAAAAAAGAAAAATACTAAGCCATCGTGGCATCTGATTGTAAGCACGTTAGTTGTGGGTTCGATTGCCACTCAGGGGAATGATTATGTACTATTTATTATTTCTTCCCTTAACAGAGGGATCTAAGATAAAGAACGGCGTTTATTTTCACCACTCAACACGCAATGTATCTATTTCGGGTGGAAATTGGAGAACAGGGTGTCTTGACAGTAGATTCTTCTGATTAATTGCTACACGGGACAAAGCGTGAAGGTACCAGATTTCTCACATCATAAAATATAATTTGAATTGAAATTTATATATATGTAGTTACAGTTACAGTTACACATATGTATAATTTACTAGTGACTTACTCGTGGCTTTTCCTGCATAAAATACACACATTTTTTTTAAATCACAACATGTTATTAAAACTTTTATTACATAATTATATTTCAAAACTTTATTCATCCCTACAGTAGTAAAAAAGATATAAAATATCATCTGTCTCTTGGCATAAGGCGCGCCCTACTTGGCAGAGTACTTGCTGTACCCCTTTTTTCGATATAAGCAATATATTTAAGAAATGAACACGTTGCGAAATTAAATTCTAATACGTTTTACTTACTTTATAGGATTTATTTAATCTAATTCTACGTTATTTAATCTAAATGAAACCACAGTATCTGAATGTAAATAGAAATGGTTGTGGGTTCGATTCCTACTCGAATGATTATGTTTAAATTATTTTCATTTCTCCGCTCTGGTAACAAGATAAAACACAGTCTTGAGCCCTATAAAGCAAGGAATATAGTGTTCTCAAACTAGGCTCTCTCTGACTACCCTGCTATGTAGTCATAGATGTAAGCGAATCTGTAAATATAAAAAAGTATAAGTTCATAGAGTGTTCAAGAAAGTCGTATTTTTTTAAGATACCTTTTAATACTTCTAGTTGGTTATTACTCGCAGACTTGATTCTTGTCACCAAGTAAAGATTTTACTGTCAAATGGATCATAAACTAAGCATTTTTTTTCGTTTATTTTATTAACATACTACGGACATTATGATCCTTACATTTTTTTTAATTTCACGCTGTATCCCTGTCTTATTAGTCTTACCCTTATAAAAGAAATGTATTATTCTTACTTAATAAATGACATTTTTTTAACAATTTTAGTACTGAAAACTAAACCTTAAAAATTTCATAGAAAGGTAAGTCTCCAGTAAGAACTTAGTTATATAGACTTTGTTTAATAAAAGCAATATTTGTAATATTCTGTAATAATAAATTGTTTACTCACTTTGAAGTAGTTGCTAGTTAAAATTGATTGTCAGTTACTTGTAGCGCTTTGAATATTTATAATTTTCAATTTTCAATATTATTTGTTGTTTTATAATATACTAGTGGCCCGCTCTGACGGTTTCGTTGTATAGCAACCCTCTGGGGGTGGATTTTAAAAAAATAAAGTAGCCTATATTTAAGCTTAGATTATCAACTATATTAATGCCAAAATTCACTACAATCGGTCAAGCTGTTTCAATTATAATGAATTTTTATTTTTTCATTCATTAAATCGGAAAAGAATATGAAAGTACATCGTGCCGAGTGGGACAGAGTCTCTCAATAAACGCTGGTACGCTAAAAATGGTAGTGAATTTGATTCCTTTTTGTTAAAAAAAAAATTTTTTCATTCTCCTTTAATAAGTAAAAGTGATGCGTTAAATTTCACCATTCAACACGCAATGTTTCGGCTTCCTGGCAATAGATAAAAAATTACTAAACGATTCTAATAATTAATTATGTAGTTACCTACAAAGTGTTCTTAAAATGTACAATTTTTTAATTTATTTCACGATTTATCAGTAATTACCGAAAATTGTACCAAAATTATTGTCCTGTTTTAATTTGTGGTAATATTTCAAAAGGATAATTAAGCTTTTAGTTTTGTGAAAAACATTTATTGCTGCTCATTTCATATGTTTTTACGTATGTATTTTCACGTCATCGTGGTGCAGTTATGACATATTTGACTGTATATTATAATGTCGTAGGTTCAACATCTTACTTTTTTTTATGGAATAAAGGAGGCAAACGAGCAGAAGGCCCACCTGGTGTTTAGTGGTTACCTTCGCCCATAGACATCCACAACATTAAAGTTATGAATGCGTTGCCAGTCTCGGGGATGTAGGACAGAAAAAGGGAGGAAGGATGGGAATGGTGGGAATAGGGAGAGTTGGCTTACGTGCCATCGAACCGGAACACATCGTCAGATGTTTGGCGGTTCGTCTCAACGGACCAAGCTACTGGGTTACCCGCCTTTTGCGGGACGCTACCCAGCGGCGGGGGGGAATTGTATTCTTAACCCTTCCCATCTTAGCTTCATGTTCCCGTCAACATCTTACTACGTATGTATTTTTTTCTATCTCATTGAATAAAATGCGGCGTTGAGTTCCGTTAATTAACTAAAAATGCCACTCTGGGTTATCTTTATTTATTCTGGAGTGTGCGGGAGTCATGTTTATATGAGAGAACACTCTAATTCAAAAAGTAATTAAATAATTAAAGATAATTTGTTTAATTTTAAAAACAGATTTGTTATGACATTAGAACTACTCTATCTTTTATAAGGGCTTTTCTGCTATAATATAACGTGTGCATATTTGTTTTATTTTTGGACACCGACGCAATTCATATTAAACTGCAAGACACTGTCTTTTGCCTCGATGCCTTGACGTAGTTACACTAATAGATAGGAATTTCCCTTAACGACAAAAACATTTTTCATATCTTTACATAAATAACGTAGAAACGTCAAATGTAACGTTAACTTGTAATGTTTCTTTTAATTAAAATAATAGTATAATTTACTAATAAAAATTAAAATCGTTCCAACTTTTACTTTCTTAGTTATTCTTAAGAATTTTTATAATAAAATATCCATTTAATATTGAATTACAGCTTCATTTTGAAATTGACAAATAAGAGACAAATTTCGGACACAAATATTTGTCAAGTTATTAAGATTTGCTCAGCGCTGAGGTAAATATAGAATTTCGAAGCGTTTACGCGTGTTTCCTCCAAACGGTGACCACTCCAAACCTCGCAATGTATACTTAACGTAACCATTTTGTTCTTCAAAACGGGACATCGAGTTTAAAAAAATACGTTACATTTTTTTTATAGGTTATATTAATTAATGTGGCCAGTCGTGGCCCAGTGGCACAAGCGTGTGACTGTAAACGACTGGTTGTGGGTTCGATTCCCACTCGAGGAGTGGAAATATTTAATATTTCCATTTTCTTCGCTCTGGTGTCGAGGTAAAGCGCGCGGCGTTAAGTTACGTTAGTCACTTAACACGCAATGCCTCCGAATTCGGTGGAAAATGGGGAACGGAGTATCTTAATACTAGATTCCCTCTGCCTACCCTGCTGTGTGCGGGATACAGCGTGAAGCTGAAAAAAATAATAATAATAATATTAATTAATGAAATATTTTTCGGTTTCGCTTTTTATCAATAATTTTTGAAATATTTAGCTTTCGTTTTTGTTTCTAAAACAATAAATGATATACTTTTAACATTTTTCAAAGTGTTATTCACAAACTTAGGAAATTGAAAAACATTTAGAAAACGTTTAAAAATGTATAAAAATTGATGATCCCGCTGCGTTCAATTTTTTATACGTTTTCTAACATCCGTTTTTTTGCAATCCTGCCTACGTTTCTAAGCATAAGACATTACTTTACAGACAATACACGGTCCTACTAACCAAATTTTCAAGTCATTTCAATAAACTGGAGAATTTTGCATCCTGGGCCTATCTTTGGGGGCACAACACAAAAAAGGGGACAGTCCTGTTCAAAACGGGACGTCTGGTCACCTTATGTATACTACCCCAACTATACCTCCGCCAATTTATTGTTACGAAACGAGTAATTCAATATTGCAGAACAATGAAGCGGATTTGAAATTACTAAGCTTTAAACGAAGGTAGAAATAAATAATTTGTTGTTGAACATTTTGTATAACGAGGTGTATTAAATTCATTTTTGCTTTAAAAATATAATATATGGTACCGTGGCGCAATGGGACCATGTTTGGCTGTCAATGCGATGGTTGTGGGATCGATTCCTAATCGAGGGAAGCATTTTAAAGTTTTTATTTCTCTGCTGTGGTACCTAAGACTAAGCAAGTTGAGTCAAGCTTCAGTCAACACATAATATCTCCAACTTGGCCAAAAAACGCAAAACTCAATTACCACTAAGTTGTCTTGGCCTGGATAAGGAATACAGTAAAAACTGAAATTCTACTCATTGGGAATCAAACTAACATTAAGAGATTTATTAAAGTAAAATTATTTCCTTTACTTCTAAGTCCATAATAATTAAATGTGATTACTCATAATATCAAGTGCTTATTTAAAGAGTGAGCCGAGATCCCAGTGTTAAGATGAATAATGATTACTAAGGGTAAGTAGACGTACTTATGCTTATACCCTAGTATAGGTGTTAATAATGTCACGTTGAAAAGGGTTAGAAACTAGAGTAAATGCAAAATATTATCTTTCTAGCGACTCGCTCACGGTATTGCTTGTGTAAATTGCAGTTTCAGAAAATTAATTAAAACGATTATTTAAATGCAATTTCGTCGAAAAATAAATATTAAATTATTGTAACCTTTTCTTTATTTATTAATCAATTGAAATAAAATAAAACTTTATGAAATTCTGAAGGAAGGTCACCAAAAGGCAATAGTCAACACTGCATTTAAATATGTTTAGCTGTTTTTGAGAAAAGCATTCACAAAAACAGACAAACAGAAAAGAAATTTAAAAAGTTTTGGGTCCTACTTGATAAATGCCTTTTGTAATATTCATTCTTCCAGGGACCAGTCGTGGCGCAGTGGCATAAATTGTGACTGTAAAGCGACTGGTTGTGGGTTCGATTCCCACTCGAGGAGTAGAAATATTTAATATTTCCATTTCCTTCGCTCTGGTGTCGAGGCAAAGCGCGGCGTTAAGTTCCGCCACTTAACACGCGGAAAGTGGGGAACGAAGTGTCTTAATACTAGGTTCCCTCTGCCTACCTTGCTGTATGCGGGATATAGCGTGAAGCTAAACGAAAAATAAATATTCTTCCTCGAATATTTTCTTTACAGCGATCAATAACATTTTTATAAGATATTCCCCAATCGTGTTTACAGTAAGATGCTGTCTCACTGCGCCTTTTATATTTAATAACATTACGTTTTTTCCCGCATTGCTAGTGTTAAGACACTCCGTTATTCAATTTCCGCCCAAATTCAAGACAACTTGATATGATAATCGTTTTTATACTACATTTTACATTTTTTACGGAATTTTCGCCTTTAAGCTTATGAAAATGCTCCACAATATTAAAAATGCAAACAAATAGGCTGTAAGTGTATAATATTTCAAGCAAGCTGGTGACGCTATCAAATACGCGATTGCAATTCCTTACTAAAGTTGTACAGCGGAAAATATTTCCTCTGCAGCGAACATATTTCTGAATACTTTGCATGCACTAATTTTCAGTATAAATTGTTCTTGTGAAAATAGTGAGCGTTTTTAAAATATTGTGAAATTTTGAATACATATATGTGCTATCATGGTGCAGTGGTAAATGCGATTGGTTTTGGGTTCAATTCCGGTTCAATCAGAAAAACAAATTATATATACTGTAACTATCTACCAATTAAAGAAAATCTAGCATCTTTACTTTGATCTACAATATATGTCACAATGTACAATACATGTCCGGATCCCATGACAACAATATTTTTTTACACCGTTTTACTCGCAAATTTTATTTTAAACGAAATACTATATGTTCAAGCTACTTTTTGTATACTTAGGTACGTACAACGCACGGTGTTAAGATCCGCTGCTGAACACGCAATATATTGTATTGGGCGGCAAGTGGAGTGTCTTGACACTAAGTTCTCTCTGGCAACTCAGTTATTCAAGAAGAAGCGTGAAGCTGAACACTATATGTACCTACATACACGCTATCATGCTACTTTACATTATGGGCTAGAAAATTTATTACTTAAATTAGCGACCAGCCCTCGTTTCGCTTAGACTTAATGATTTTCAAAATTAAACACTTTAATCTTAGATAATATGTTTATAAAAGCTTACCTCATAAGTAATTCACATACTTTTAAAACGTATTAGGATCGTAAATTGAAATACTGTATACTAATATGACCATTTTTTATGGACTCAAAACGGGACATCGATTTTAAAAACTTATATCACGCATGGACAATAATTGAAATATTTAGACTTTTACTTTAAAACATTTTTAAAGTGTTTTCCCACACTTAGAAAAATTGAAAAAGACATTTAGAACACGTATTTTTTTTTTGTACGCAGCGGGATTCGAACCCGCGCCTCCTGAATACCGTCCAGGCGCTCTCATCGCTGAACCATGCCTTCTACTAACAGCTGCGTCGAAATTCTTATACGCTTTATTACAACTTAGTTTTGTTTTCGTGCGTTTTATAAATGTCTTTTTCAATTTTGACTTTGTTGTTTTCAGAGCTGTTGAAATATTTGGCTGACCTTTTCTTTACATAAAGCATTGAAATATTCTTTATTCTTTTTACAACACACATTTAAATATATGGGACCAATCGTGGCGCAGTAGCACAAAAGTGTGACTATAAACGACTGGTTGTGGGTTCCATTTCCACTCGAGGAGTGAAAATATTGAATATTTCCATTTCCTTCGCTGTGGTATAAGAGGTAAAGCGGCGTTGCAATGCTTTCGAATTCGGCGGAAAGTGGAAAACGGAGTGTTTTAACATTAGGTTCCCTCTACCTTGCTGCGTGCGGTATACAGCGTGAAGCTAAAAAAATAAAAATAACCATTAAATATTTCATTGACATATTTGGTTTTCGTTTTTTTATAAGAATTAATTTATTTAAAGACAACTGAACAAAACACCAGAAAACGAAACAGTCCCGTTCAAAATGGGTCGTCTGGTCACATTATGTAAAACCTAAATTAAACGTTAGCAGAAAATTATTATATAAAACGTATTATATGGGGAAATTGTGTATTAATATCCAGAGGAGCATTCATTAGTTTTTTATTAACTATGCTTTAGACGGGGTTTTTTATTTGTTACCTAGTGTCTTGACACTAAGTCTGTTCTGTAATATTCGCCAGAAATCGAGACTTTGCTAATGAAGTTCCAGTACTTAACGCCGCTCTTTATGCCAAAAGGCCGTGTAGCACAATGGGACAGCATCTAATTGCAAAATGGTGGTCGTAGGTTCGGTTCTTACTCAGGGGAATGATTATTGTAATTATTGTCATTCCTCCGCCTTGATTATAAGACATAGTGCGGCGTTAAGTTTCGCTATTCTGTTAAGTCAAAGTCAAAAATGTGTAATGTTATTAAATTTCTATGTATATGAAAATAATTTTTAAAGCAGAAAGCTTAATAAAATGTGATTATTTAAAAAAAATACTATGTTAATTAATTCTTTAAACGAAACTTCGGTAAATATCAAAAAAATTAATATAAAACAAAAGTTTAATTTCACAATTTAGTCTGTAACACTAAAAATGAACAATATTTCACGCGGGAAGTAATAGTGCCTCATATTTTTGTATAAAATTTATTGCTAAGCATTACCAAGTTGCACTGCATGCATCAACTTGCCGCGTTGGAGATATTATTTGTGTACAGTAATGAATGGATACAATATTGAAACAGGTATATTTAAATAAAAGAGCAGTATAAATAAAACCCATGATGACTTGGTTCAATGTATTGGTTGGTTAGCTAGAGATAGTTGTGGGTTCGATTGCCACTCGGGGTAAATTAATTTGAAATAAATAGTTTTTCTTATTTTTTTCAGCTTCACGCTGTATCCCGCCCACAGCAGGGTAGACAGAGGGGGCCTAGTGTTAAGATACTCCGTTCCCCACTTTCCGCCGAATTCGGAGGCATTGCGTGTTAAGTGGCGGAACTTAACGCCGCGCTTTAAATTGTTTTTCGGTGTAATATTAACGCGGTGTTTAGCTACGAAAGCTAATACGCAATAGATTAAGTAGCCTGAAGCAGGAGAACAGAGTGTCTTAACACTAGGTTTTGTTAAGACAGAACCTAGTGTTAAGATACCCTATTAAAAACTGAAAAGCTGTAATGCATGACGTTTTTAGGCTCAAATTCTATAAGTAATATTACTAGTTTATTCCGCTCTTTGACGCGTAGCATAGAAAATCTAATGACAAAAGTCTATTTACCATTCAAAATTAAGATATTGTGTGTTGAGTGGCAGAACTCAACGCCGTGCTGTGTCTTAGGTGCCAAACTAGAGAAATGAAAATAAATGAATTATAATAATTCCCTGAGTGGAAATCGAAGCAGCAAACATTCACGCTTACAGTCAGACGCAGTTCCGCTGTGCTACAACGGCTTAACACTAGATTCCCTCTGCCTACCCTGCTGTGTGCGAGATACAGCGTGAAGCTAAAAAAAAGGCTTTCTCTTAACGTCTACAGGATCGGAACATACAGAATTTTCCGTTTTATAGTGAACATAAACGTCATTGCGAGTTTTAACTAGTGTTTAATATAATTGCCACTATAATGATTAATCCCTGTATAGAATAATTAAGACCAATTATTAATTATCAAACCAAACATAAATCAAATTGATTATCATCATCTGATTTTGTGCTGTCCATTTATATGTATTACACATATTATGTGAGATTCTTGTGTAAACGTAAATAAAATAAAATAATGAATAAATTAACGTCATAATTAAGCTATTGTGAGGTTATAGTGCAATGATTTAGCGTCTGATTGTGAACACGATTGGTTAAGGGTTCAATTTCTACTTGAGGAAATGATAATATTCTAACCTATAATTCTTATATTCTATAATTGTGGCCAGTCGTGGCCCAGTGGCACAAGCGTGTGACTGTAAACGACTGGTTGTGGGTTCGATTCCCACTCGAGGAGTGGAAATTATATTTCCATTTTCTTCGCTCTGGTGTCGAGGTATAGCGCGGCGTTAAGTTCCGCCACTTAGCACGCAATGCCTCCGAATTCGGCGGAAAGTGAGGAACGGAGTGTCTTAACACTAGGTTTCCTCTGCCTACCCTGCTGTGTGCGGGATATAGCGTGAAGCTATTTATTTATTTTTTTTGTAATATTCTAATAATTTTCACTTGACCGCTCTGGTAAGACTAAGTACGGTGTTAAGTTTCGTTACTCGCCGCACATTGTCTCGCATTTCGGTGGAAAGTGGAGAATGGATTGTCTTGACAATAGGTTGTCCTCAAGTTTCTAGCGACCTTTCATTCATATTTAATACTCTTCACAATGTAAAATACTTTTGGCCCACTTTTATTACAACATACTTAGATTTTTTCGTTAAGATTTAATTTTCCGCATAGCAGACTAGGTAAAGGGAACCTACTGTCAAGGCACATCGCACTTCACGTTATTATTGTTTAAATTACCAGTGCGGTGAAATAAAAAGGATTTAAATATAATCATTCCCTTGATTAGAAACTGTGGCCACAACCAATCAATAATAACCTTTTAGTCTATTTGAATACATTCATCCAAATATTGTGAAAACGATATCATATACTAGACGTGTCTACCACTTTGCCCACGTATAATTTAAGAAAAAATGCTGTAATTTTAAAATGAAACCTGAGCCTTATTATATGAGCCATTTGCCAGTGAAAATCTCATCAAAATTGGTCTAACCGTTCCAGAAAATAGCCGGAATAAAGAGTCAGACGGATTAAAATTTTAAGAATTGTGACTGTCAATTATTTATAAATCGTGTATACATACAAATACATTTAATAGCTTCACGCTGTATCCCGCACAAAGCAGGGTAGGCAGAGGGAACCTAGTGTTAAGATACTCCATTCCCCACTTTCCGCCGAATTCGAAGGCATTGCGTGCTAAATGGCGTAACTGAACCCCGCGCTTTGCCTCGACACCAGATCGAAGAACATGAAAATACACTCCTCGAGTGGGAATCGATTCGCACTCGAGGAGTGCAAATGAACGTGGGTTCGAACCCACAACCAGTCGTTTACAGTCACACGCTTGTGTCACTGCGCCTAATTTAATAAAAAATATTTTCACATTACAAACAGACACCCCAATTTTGTATATATAGTAGTGTTATAGTGTAACAGTGGTCTGATAACGCTTGTAAACAAGGATTATTGTTTGAAGCGTTTGACGCAACTTTATGTCAAAGTTAAATTGTATTGCTGTTGCCCTGAGTGGCTGCGATATCAAGTCTCATTAATTTGGATACGAATTTATGAGAAATATGTTTTGAGTGGAATTGATATGAAATGTAAGGGAATATTTAGGCTTGTGTAATATGAATAAGTCTTTATATAATTACATAGTATATATGGGGCCAAGGGCCAGTCGTGGCGCAGTAGTACAGACTTGTGACAGTAAACGACTGGTTGTGGGTTCGATTCCCACTCGAGGAGTGGAAATATTTAATATTTCTATTTCCTTCGCTCTGGTATCTCTAAAGTGCGTATCTGGTATGGCAAAGTGCGGCGTTAAGTTCCCCTACTTAACACGCAATGCCTCCAAAAATGGCGTAAAATAGGGAACGGAGTGTTATAACACTAGGTTCCCTCTGCCTACCCTGCCTTGTGCAGGATACAGCGTGAAGCTAGACATTTTCTAGCTTTTTTTTTTTTTTTTTATAAAAAAAGACAAGGCAAACGAGCGTTCGTGTCACTTGATGATAGGTGAACACCGTCGCCCACGGCCCCGTGCAACACCAGAGGAGCTACAGGGACGTTGCCGGCCTTTGAGGTGGAGGTAAGCGCGCCTTTTGAAGGTACCCATGTCGTATCGACCTGGAAACACCGCCGCTGGTAAGCCATTCCACAGTTGAGTGGCGTGTGGAAGGAAATGACGTCGAAACCGCACAGTACTGGAGTGCCAGGTATCCAGGTGGTGAGGATGATATTTCAACCTGGCACGTACTGTGCGGTTGGAGAATTCAGCGGCAGGTATCAGGTCAAACAGTTCTCCAGAACACTCCCCGTGATACATGCGATAGAGAACGCATAACGAGGACACGTCTCTACGCAACGCCAAAGTGTCAAGCCCAGCACAGATTCTTGGGTCCCTGATAATTCGAGTGGCTCTGTGCTGTATGCGATCAAATGGATCGAGCTGATACTGGGGGGCACCGGCCCAGAGATGAGAACAGTACTCCATATGAGGCCGCACCTGGGCCCTATAAAGGGACAATCGGTGTTTGGGCGTGAAGTACTGTCTAGCTCTACCGATGACACCCAGCTTCCTCGAGGCCAACTTGGCCTTACTTTCCAAATGATCGCGATACTGGCACTCACTCGAAACTTTCAGGCCCAATATGCTGATACTGGGCGCGGCATGGAGGGGAGTGTTCTGGAAAAGTGGTGATAGGACAAATGGGGTTTTCTTAGTGGTCAACGCGCAAACTTGTGTCTTCTGGGGGTTGAATTGAACCAGGTTCCTTTCAGCCCATAAGGAGACATTCACGAGGGATGCCTCAACAGAAGACACAAGTTTTGTTCGGCTCTCGTCGACGTTTTCCCGAAAAAGACCTGCACGGCCGGTGTATACGGCGTCCACCGTGCTGTCGTCCGCATAGCAATGAATGCTAGGGTCTTCTAACATGTCATTGATATGCAGAAGAAATAGCGTGGGGGACAGCACACAGCCCTGCGGGACGCCAGCGTTCACGGGCATAAAGTCAGAGCAAAAACCGTCGACAGCGACCTTGATGCTACGCCCAGTGAGAAAACTGGCGACCCACTTGCATAAGTTCTCGGGAAGCCCAAAAGATGGTAGTTTCGCTAGGAGCGCCCTATGCCACACACGATCGAAGGCTTTCGCCATGTCCAAACTAACTGCCAGGCCCTCTCCCTTGCTTTCAATAGCAGCAGCCCAGCGGTGCGTTAGGTAAACTAGAAGATCACAGTCGTGGCCCAGTGGCACAAGAGTGTGACTGTAAACGACTGGTTGTGGGTTCGATTCCCACTCGAGGAGTGGAAATTATATTTCCATTTTCTTCGCTCTGGTGTCGAGGTAAAGCGCGGCGTTAAGTTCCGCCACTTAACACGCAAGCCTCCGAATTCGGCGGAAAGTGGGGAACGGAGTGTCTTAACACTAGGTTCCCTCTGCCTACCCTGCTGTGTGCGGGATATAGCGTGAAGCTATTTATTTATTTAGAAGATCACCGGTTGAGCGACCATGGCGGAAGCCATATTAACGGTCGTTGATCAACTGGTGATCTTCTAGATAACCCAGAAGCTGGCTGTTTATGATGCTCTCCATTACTTTGGAAAGCAGGGAGGTGATGGCGATAGGCCTGTAGTTAGTCGGATCTGAGCCGTCGCCTTTCTTCGGGATCGGGTGAATAAGAGCGCTCTTCCACGAATCTGGGACTACGCCGGTTGAGTAAGAGAGCCGAAACAAACGCGTTAGCACCGGCGTCAACTCTGGAGCACATGTTCGGAGCACAATAGGAGAAATGCCATCCGGTCCACTCGCCTTTTGGATATCCAAGGAAAACAGAGCTCGACGAACAGCCTTTTGGCTAAACTTAACGTCAGGCATTGAGCTCTGGCACCGCGGGATGGTCGGCGGTGTAGTTCCTTGGTCATCCAAAGTCGAGTTCGAGGCGAAGAGAGCACCCAGGAGATCGGCTTTCTCCTTCGCCGTGTGGACCAGGATGTCATTCTCTGTGCGTAACGGTGGAAACGAAGGCTGGCTAAAGTTGCCAAGCACAGCCTTGGAGAGGGCCCAAAACTGCCGCGTTCCCGACGGGCACCTCTCAAGTTTCTCACCGATTTTGGTGATATGCTGGGACTTTGCTCTAGCAATTTGCCGCTTAAAGTACCTAGAGGATCGGTTGTACTTCCCTTTTAAGGCTTTCGCCTTCGGATCCTTAGCGACTAGTGCCGCGGCCCAGGCTTGATAAGCTTCGCGCTTGCCAAAGGCAGCTTGTTTGCAGGACTTACCAAACCAAGGCCGTGATTTGCCACCGATGGGCACTACAGAGCTAGGAATATAAAGTTCCATGCCCTGCAGAACCACGTCGGCGACAGCGGCGGCACAGACACTGGGATCATCAGAAGAGAAGCACACCGCCCCCCAGGGATAAGATGAGTAAAATGTACGCATCTCATCCCAATCTGCAGACTTGTAGTGCCAGACACGGCGAGTCGCGGGTGTTCTGCAACTGCTGCGTTTAATTGGCACCACACTCCGTACCAGGCAGTGATCAGAGGACCCTAAAGGGGCCTCGACTGATACCTGGTACTGTTCCGGATTTGAAGTCAGCAGAAGGTCCAATAAGGAGGCATTGTGGCTGTCCACGTCCGGGATTCGTGTAGGTGAATCAACCAATTGGGACAGTCCATTTGCTATAGCAAAGTCAAATGCAGCCCTCCCCGCGTGGTCGGTGGTGCGTGATCCTAGCCAATCGGCATTATGGGCGTTAAAATCACCAAGTATCACGACCTCAGCGGAGGGGATCTGTGAGAGCATATCATCAATGGCCGATTGCATATGCTCCATGAGTCGATCCGTTTCCGCTCCGGCTGGGCTCCGGTGCCCGGCATCACCTGGTGCGAAACGCAGTGGCATAGAGCCACTGCTTAACGCCGGTTTCAGATGCCGGGGGTGGTGGTAGTCCGGTCGAGTCGGCCCATGCGAGTTACCATTGCTGGCAACTAGACTCTACCACTCGTATTTTAGTCGCCTCTTACGACACCTCCAATACCAGGGTGATCCTATTCTAAGCCGGGATCACACGGCTAGCAGCTAGCTTCGCGCTGTATCCTGCGTCTTATTAAATAAATAAAATAATAATAGTAATGTCTTAAGCTAAAGCAGAGAATGCCCTTTTTAACACTAGATCCTCCATGCCATCTCCGCTATGCGGTAAAAAAACGTATATTTGCAAAATGCACAGAATGTTCTTATATATTTGCAACATTCGTATACGGGAATAGTAAGGTTAATGTGAATAAGAACACCCTATTATGTATGGCGCAGGTGGTCACAATATATAACACGATGATAGTAGGTTCGATTAAAGGAATGGTTATATCAAAATTATTGCAAAGTGCGGGGTTAACTTCCGCTTGCAGTCTTATATTTAGGCGAAAAACAGAGAACGAAGTGTCCTGTCAATGGGTCATCCTTAGTTTGCAGGCAAATATGAAATAAGAATTTTCGCTTAAACAGGATTCAAATCTAATACCCCTATATTCAGCGAGTCATTATAACGTTAAAATATTATCACACTTATTCAAAATACACTGAAAACAAGGCGATAACGAGAACATTTCCCAACTTCGACATTTAATGTTACCCAATAACTAAACTGAAAGTGATCAATTTTGTAATTCCTTTGGTTTGATTTAAATAAATCTGAATCGCGGAGTGTAATACGAAATATATTCTCACGTAAATATACTGACGATTTGTTAGCTTCGTATACGCGGGGGTAAAATACGATGCTTATATAACTGTATGTACTGTATTATACTGAGGACTGTTACTGTGTTAGGTTTATTGCTGACGTTTACATATTTATCCATATATATTACGTATGTATACAGAGGGCAGTCGCGGCGCTGGGGCACGAAGTATGACTATGAACGCGATTGATTGTGGGTTCGATTTCTACTCGAGGAGTGAAAATATTTAATATTTTCATTTTCTTCGCTCTGGTGTAGAGGTGAAGTGCGGCGTTAAGTTCTGCCACTTAACACGCAATGCCTCCGGATTCGGCGGAAAGTGGGGAACAGAGTGTCTTAACGCTAGGTTCCCTCTGCCTACCCTGCTTTGTGCATGTGGGATACAGCATGAAGCTAATTATTATTGTATTAACTTACATATGTATGAATATTTCTTACCTCATTGTGTATTTTCCTCTTATTTAAAGACCTTACGAATATACATGACGAATATATATATTAATTGTACATTATAACACATATATGTATGTATAATACCTGTTTATGTACATATCAGTTTGACTTAACTAGGATTCCATATCAGGACAGTGTCAAAACATTCCGTCCTCAACTTCTCTTCTACACTTATACTTTTAAAGTACTAGCACAGATATCGTATAACTGATCTTATAAAAAAAATTACTTTACATTTCCGCCAGATAGTCGGAAAGTCAAGGTAAAATATACCGAATTACATTATATACCGCGCTACTTTGCTCTACTTTTCACTCTATTCAGCAATTCTTTTGAGAAAAACGTAAGCTTATACGATTTTATGGCGAAAGGGACAAAATGCGAAGATTTACTCAAATGTATCGTAGAATATTTTTCTTTGGCAAAAACAATATATTTTATAAGAAATTGTAGTACGCTATTGTGGCGCAGTGGTGTGATTGTAAGCAATGATTATGGGTTCAATCCGCATTCAAATAAATTATTCTAAGACATTTTTTTATTTAAGTTACTACGTACTACGTAAACGATGTTGATGCAACTGGTTGTGTGTTCGATTCCCACTCAATGAGTGGAAATTTTTAATATTTTAGCCACTTTCGTGATGAAGCAAAGCGCGGTGTTAAGTTCCGTCATGGCGTTAAAACGCAATGCTTTCGAAATTCGGCGGGAAATGGGGAACGGAGTGTCTTAACACTAGGTTCCTTCTGCCTACCATGCTCTGTACGGGACACAGAGTGAAGCTTAAAAAGAAAAATGTATATAGTTTGTTCGGCTGACATCTTACCAACTTAATTTTGAAACATACATATATTCTTAACCGATTTAGCTGAAATTTTGTATACACGTTTAATTTAGATAAATATGGTTAGATGTGTGCGGTTAGACATAGGCGTTCTCCTACATAGCGGAATATCCAAAATGGTGGACTAGTTATTTTAAAAGCACTCTTACAATATAAGCATATCTAAAGCATAGTTATATCTAAAAAGCGTATCTTTACTTTGGAGAATGACGTTAAGTTCCGCCCCTTGATACGCAATAAGTCGATTTCGGGTGAAAAGTAGAAAACGGAATGTCTTAACAATAGGCTCTTTAATGTGCGTGAAGTGAAGAGCTTAAACATAGGAAAGTTATAGGAAATTTAAATACACTCCAATATTTTTTTAGCCTCACGCTGTATGCCGCACGCAGCAGGGTTGGCAGAGGGAGCTTAGTGTTAAGACACTCCGTTCTCCATTTTCCGCCGAATTCGGAGGCATTGCGTGTTAAGGGGCGGAACTTAACACCGCGCTTTTACCTCTGATACCAGAGAAAAGGTAATGGAAATATGAAATATTTCCATTCCTCGAGTGGAAATCGAACCCACAACTAGTCGTTTACAGTCACACGTTCGTGCTACTTCACCACGACTGGCCCCTATTCCTTGACTCCAATAATTGTCATTCCAAAACTCATTTCTTTATAAAAAAATAAACATAAAGGCTTATGAATGACATGTATATAATCTATAACATTCACAACTTTCTTTGAAGTTCGACTTCATATACAAAGTTAGCTAAATGATAGATGGATACGTAATCTAATAAAAAATGTCTAAGACATCTTCTTCATAACTTTAATTCAGATGTATTATAACAAGGGTTAAGATGGAATATCTATAGATTATATTTTTTTCGTATATTTTATTACGGTTGATTAAATTTAAGGAGCGAAATATTCGTATGTCGTGTAAAGTATGTATGTATTTTGAGTTCATAGCAATATGTAACAATTCTTTAGTTTAATAGATTTAATTTTTTTTTAAAATTTCTACATCACTAGTCCCTCTCTGTTGCAGCTTAGCTCATGTGAACTACATAACTATAGGTACTTCATATTTTCGACAGCTCACGTTCTTACTAAGTTAAGCTTACATTTATATACATTTTTTCCCAATTTCCACCCTTAAGAGGTTGATATTTGAAAAAAGAAGTAGCGTGTGTTACAATAAATTAAATTTATAGTAAATTTAAAAATAATAATATCTGCATACATACATTTATTTTACAGAATTGGCAAGAAAGTAGAGAACGGAATATTTTAACACTAATTCGTTGCTTACATTGCTGTATAAAGTATATTTTATGAACGTAAAAGAAGGAAAAATAAAAATTATGGAGAAAAACACGAAAGCAATCATGGAGATAGAAAAATATAAAATGTTATATAAGACATTGATTAGCCCCGTAATAAAGAAACAAGTAAAATGAAAGACAGTAGTAGGAAAAATTACCTACTATTTAACATTTAACTTATGTCAAGGAAAGGATGAGTCGAAGTTATAATGTATATGATTTTGATAACTAAGCCCAACTAAAAGTGTAGAACTTGAAGCTATTTACCTATTAATAAGAATAAATGATTTGTTAGAAAGTCTGTACACTTGATAGTTAGTAGGTTCGATTCTCATTTGTGTTTTTTTATTTCTTTTATAGCTTCAGGCTGTATCCCCCAGAGGGAACCTAGTATTAAGACACTGTTCCACACTTTCCACCGAATTCGGAGGCATTGCGTGTTAAGTGGCGGAACTTAGCGCCGCGCTTTACCTCGGCACCAGGGCGAAGAAAATGGAAATATTAAATGTAAAAAAAATAAATTCCACTCCTTGAGTGGGAATCGAGCCCACAACCAGTCGTTTACAGTCACACGCTTGTGCCACTGGGGCCACAACTGGCCATTTTTTTTGGCCAACTGTGTTTTGTTTGTATATCAAATTTAATTATATTTAAAATATAAGATAATACTTACTTTCTGTTATGTTATTTATCTGTATGCTTTTGAAGTGCAATAAAGACATACTTTATCTGGTTAGGTAGAATGTGGTTTGAGAAGCACAACATCTTTAAAATAAATAGTCGAGAACAAGTAAATATTAAATAACAACTCAGAATAGGTTTTTACTACAAAATGTCATTACTCTAAGTACAAGTACTCTTACAAGAGAAAAGGTGAACTAAATATGATGTAAAGCATATAATGATCATAATTGAGGCAATTTCTTGAATAGAAAAACTGAATACGTAATTAATGAAAATAAAGATTTTTTTATAATCCAACTTGCAAAACCTTTTAAGAACATATAAAAGACAAGAAGTAATTGCCACATATTTTTTTCACAGAGTAAAAACGCAAAATATCAAAAATCAAGTAATTTTCGCTTAAATTTAAAAAAAAATACGCAAATTTCACTTGTGGCCAGTCGTGGCCCAGTGACACAAGCGTGTGAGTGCAAACGACTAGTTGTGGGTTCGATTCCCACTCGAGGAGTGAAAATATGTAATATTTCCATTTTCTTCGCTCTGGTGTCGAGGTAAAGCGCGGCATTAAGTTCCGCCACTTAACACGCAATGCCTCCGAATTCGGCGGAAAGTGTATCTTAATACTAGGTTCCCTCTGCCTACCCTGCTGTGTGCGGGATACAGCGTGAAGCTAAAAAAAAATCACTTCTAAAAACAGAAAGTTCCTACTTCCAAATCCTTTTTAAATTCAAATAAAAACGAAAAATCCATACAAACAACCAAACTGACATACCCACAGCATCTCTGAAAAAATGGCTGTAGCCAAATCATTCACTCAATTCCTCAATGCCGGCTGTAAGTGCCGCCTATATTTTACCTCCGGTCATTAAATAGGCTGAAAGATGGCCGGAAATAAGCATCCAAAACAAACATCGGACAAATGACACGGGTCCTAAAGGGAATATCTCAGTGAAATAGCTCTTGTTTTGACAACTTTAGTTTCACAAGTGTTTGTGGGTGGGAAAAAATAACATCTACCGTCGTATTTATGTATCAGCCTGGTTTTGATGTTGACTGTGTATTTTTTTTGTCTATTTTTGTTGCGTTATTTTTTTTTGCGTATTTGTATGAAATGATATTTTTGATAAAATTCATGTGAGCTGTTTTGAGAAAGTATAAAATAATAATCAGTGTAAACAATCAAACAAACAGACTCCTATGTGCGGGATACAGCGTTAAGCTAAAAAAAGGAGAGAAATTTCTTTCTACTACATAGCTACTAGATTTACACTAGATTGTATCTGAAAGTCAGTATCAAGACACTCCGTTAGTCACGTTTATCGCGTTAGTTGTAAACCAGAAGTCTTAAGTGATATATAATTTCGGTGTCTACTTTTACTTCATTTGGAGACACTTTATGTTATATGGTGAAATTAAACATAGAAAAAATAACATCTACCGTCGTATTTATGTATCAGCCTGGTGTTGTTGTTGACTTTGTATTTTTTTGTCTATGTTTCTTGCATTTATTTTAAGCATTTATATGAAGTAATACTTTTTTACAAAGTTCTTATGAGCATCGGTTTTAATAAATTAATAAGTTAATGTATTAGAAGTTAATATTTAACCGTACGGCCCTTTTTTAAATAAAAAACAAAATTAAAAATTTTGAAAAAACCCACGACGGTTTAATTTTAATTGAAAAAGGATAAAATAACTAGAAATTCCCCGCCTAAAAGAATATATGTAACGAATCGAATCATCGGCGCGAGCGCTCAGCGTACGGTCGCGTAGTTGTACCGAGTTGTGATATTATTTGCGTAATAATGGTTCAGTGTAAAAAATGCAAACTTTTTGTCTCACTATCCAAAGATGATATTATAAAATGTAAAGGTGTATGTGAATCTATTTTCCACAAAAAATGTGTAAACAAACAATTTTTACAAACTCAAAACTGTGAAGAATGCCAAAAAACTAAGCCGATATGCTCCTCCGAGGATCCCAATACAATAATAAATCCTAATGAGTCATCAGGCGAGAAAATATTAGCCGAACTTAATAAAAAACTGGAGGTAATTTATAAGTTAGAGAAGAAAATAGAAGATCTGACTAATTCTGTTGAGTTCTATGCTGAAATGTATCAAAAACTCCTACAATATAAAGAGGATTCTCAGAAAAAAATAAAGTTACTGGACCAAAAAACATCTACCTAGAAAAGTGTAACAAGGCGTTAGAAGAAAGAGTACAGGAGTTAGAAGTGCGAGAAAAAGAAAAAAAACATTGAAATACATGGATTAGAGAAGCACAACAATGAAAATACTGTAGTATTAGTAAAATAATTAGCTAAGAAGTTAGACCTAAGCCCACATGATATTGAAAATGCACAGAGGGTAGGCCAAGATAAGCCAGACGTTACAAAGCCAAAGACCATATTAGTGACGCTGCGCTCTAAAAGTGCTCGTAACATGTGGCTGTTAGCAAAGAAAGGAAATAAGATGACGAATAATACAGTATACAGTAATGGCAGCGATAAACGTATTTACATAAATGAAGTTTTACCGAAGTTCAAACGTCAGCTTTTTTGGAGTGTGAAAAACAAATTAAAGCCTAAAGGATATCAATATATTTGGGTTCAAAATCTTAATATTCTGGTCAAAAAAAATAATGAAGAGAAAAAGATTTATAATGTACGGTCGGAAGATGATTTGAACAAATTTGACGACATTAAGTAAAAATATTCGCCCATTAGGCAGCGTACACACATTACGTGATTTCCTAACATAAACATTCGATTCTGAAGATATTTTTTTGAATGATTTTTCCTTTAAAAGATATGACAATATAACAACTTTAAACATTGATTTAACCCAAAATATCGAATGCATACATATTTTTCACCTAAATATAAGGTCACTCAGAAAACATTTTAATGAGTTATTGGTCTTACTGGATAAAAACTTATACAAAATCGACATATTAATATTAACTGAAATCAACATAAAGAAGGACGAGCTACTATGTTATCAGATATCCGGATATAATACATTTATACATACAAGAGAAACATCTAGAGGAGGAGGCATATTAATATATTCAAAAGAGGAATTAAACTTTGACGTCCAAAAGCCTCATACAGAAGCCGTAGAAGCACTTCATGGCCATCTTAGGATCGGGAAAAATGTAACGCATATAATAGGTATATATAGACCACCTAGCACTAATAAATCAATATTCATACACCAATTGGAGACAATCCTAAAATCAATACCAGGACGCGACAACGTTATTGTGATTGGCGATACTAATATAAACATCTTAAACAACATAGTAAGCCCAACAATAACAAACTACAAAAACACCTTGTGTGGACACGGCCTACAATGTGTAATACCGAGCGACGAAGCTACGCGCGAAGCAATCGCGGACGGCCGGCGTGAGACATCGTGCTTGGATCATGTATGGGTGCGAGCGAGACGCGGCGAGTGCGGCGCGGCGCCGGCGGCGTACGTGCTCGAGGCGCGCGTCTCCGATCACCATGCAGTGGGATTAGTGTTAGATTTGCTCGCGCATAGCAACAAAAAAACACCAGTGAAGTGTAACGAAGTGCGGAAAGTTGTAAGTGACGTGCGTGTTAAACAAAAAACTCGATGAGTATGATTGGTCGCAGTTACTCACAATCGAATGTCCTTTAGTTTTATACAAAACTTTGTGTTTAGTTTTTGAACAGATTTATAAAGAAAGTACAAATATTATTAATGTGCGAAAGAAAATAATAAGACAACCTTGGATAGATAAACATTTATACTCTTTATTATTGCGTAGGGATTATTTATTTAGAATATGGAAAGAAGAACCTAAGAATATGTGTAAGAGATTAGATTATACGAAATTTAGAAACAGGGTAACTAAAATATTAAATAATGCGAAAAATAAATATAGACAGATGGAAATAAAAAAATGTAACGGGGACATTAGAAAAATATGGGAAAATATTAATTTATGGCTGGGTCGGAATAAAATTAGTTTAGATGATGTTATATTGAGATATTTAGGTAAACAAGTATTAGTCAAATTTGTACAAATTTTTCTAGAACATTTACACAAGAAATACAAAATATTAAACATATATGTAATGAAAAATTTTTAGATAGGAATAATTATGTGATTTGTAGTGATGTTAGTTTTAGATATAAAAAAGTTAATGCTTTGGATATTGAAAAAATTATTAACGCTTTGTCGTGCGAGAAATCACCCGGCTTAGACGGAATACGGGTACAAGATGTAAAGTATATACGTAAACAATTGAGTCCTATTATAGCCAACTTTATTAATATGTCCATGTCACAAAGTATTTATCCCGATGAGTTAAAGAGCGCAATAATACGTCCTATATACAAGTCTGGCAGCCATTTAGATTACGTTAACTATAGGCCTATAGCAATTTTGTCCGTAATTGATAAAATCTTTGAAAAAATAATTGTTGGACAGATAAGTAAGTTTTTAGAACACCATAAAGTGTTGACTGATACACAGCATGGCTTTAGGAAAGGGCGCAACACTGTTTCTGCCTTATCACAATTTGCAGAATACACTAATGAGTGCTTACACTCTGGCAAACAGATAATAAGCATTTTTATAGATTATAAAAAAGCATTCGATACCTTAGACCATAATATCTTACTGCAAGCGATGGATGAATGCGGAATACGCGGCCCTGTTAATGATTGGCTCAAAAATTACTTAACTGGTAGGAAGATACGAACAATGGTCGCCGGTGTGTATGGTGATGAAGCGCCTGTGGATCTTGGTGTGCCGACCGGCTCCGTGTTCGGGCCGGTCGGCTACATCATGCATGTTAACAGTGTGTCTAATATTGTCAATAAATGTCGGGTGTTCATGTATGCAGATGATATGTGTTTAATGTATTCGTCAAAAGATATAACGGAAGTTCAAAAATATATACAGGAGGACTTCGACAATATCTGCAAATGGGCACATGACAATGGAATCATATTAAATAACGAAAAAACTAAATGTATGCATATATACTCGCCATATAATCTGAGAGCTAAGTACGTTGAGTCACAATATCTTACTGTAGTAGGTCACACGTATGATTGTTTGCATAACAACAAATTAAACTGCAACTGTATAAAACTACAATATGTAGATAAATTTAAGTATTTAGGCCTAAACATCGATAGTAATTTCAACTGGAAGATACACGTAAGTGATGTATGTAGCAGGTTAAGATTGGTGTTATGCAAACTTTATCAATTAAATTCGGTGTAAATAAACATACGTTAAGGACCGTATACTTTGCGCTTGCTGACTCGTTGATAAGTTACGGATTAATTGTTTACGGGCGAACGTTTATGACGTATATAAAGGACGTTAAGAACTTACAATTAAGACTGATCAAGTTCCTAGTAAGTAAAAAAGATAAGGATAATTGTAATAAGGATTATGAAAAACTCTTTAGTGTTTGTAAAATATTACCGATTGAAAAAAAAATTGAATATTTAATAGGATTAGAGTATTATTACAATAAAGAATATAAAATACCGATAAAAAATGTATACAATACCCGGAATGTGGAAAAGAATATATTTCTACAACCAAAATTAAAAAATTATTATGGAGAGAGATTGTCAGCATACATTGTACCTAAAGTATTTAATAAAATTGATATGTTAAGGAAAAATGATAAATAAGTAAACAAATGTTAAAAACAAAACTAAGGAACTTGTTTCTCAATGACGAAAACATGACGTCATCGTGAGACAAGACCGCAGTAAACTATCTATAAAATTAAAAATAAGTTGTGATGTTGATTTACTTTTGAGTTTTTAAGAATAAGAAGTTATGTTTTATTTTTTAAATTTTAATTTGAATCATTATTTTTGTATGTAAAACAAAATGAGCGCGTCTCACCGTCAAGCCTAATAGCTTGGTGAGAACAAAAAAAAAAAAAAAAAAAAACTGTAAACAATGTTAAAAAATAAAAAAAAAAAAAAAAAAGATGATGGGGACGACTTCGTCGGAGCTGCCATTACATTAAGTTTGCTAACTTCTCCTAGGTTTTCATGCTATTAAAACAGGTTTGGGAAAAAATTAAAATATTAATATGAATTTACAGTTTTGATAACTGGTATTCCTTTTAAAAACTTTAAGAACGAAATCTATACTGTTAGCTACTGTATTCAAAATAGAGGTTCCAACTGGCAGCCCCCGACGAAGTTGTCCCCATCATCTCGTTACATATATTCTTTTAGGCGGGGAATTTCTAGTTATTTTATTCTTTTTCAATTAAATTAAACCGTAGTAGGTTTTTTCAAAATTTTTAATTTTGTTTTTTATTTTAAACTTTTTAAAGTGAATAGATACACATTATATATTATTACATAATTTCGAAATACTTTATATTAATCTTCATGCAAATCCAAAAGAAATTATAAACCCAATGCTTTCTGGTTATCAAATACTTATTGCAGCGCCTGGCAGATTGTCACCGTAACATTTTCAGGAAATTTAAGTCTAACCAAATCAGTAAAAATCACAAAACCCACTAGTAGTTTTGATTTTGAACAAACTAATTTATACTGGAGCGCCCCGTGGTAGTTCGTGATATGGCATATAAAACACGCAACAATTAAACCTGAACCTATCACAGAAAACCGCATCTAAATAGGTTTCACACAAAAAATACAAGCAAATGCTTACTGCAGCGCCCCCTGGTGAGGTGTCACACCACGACACATATAAGAGAACACGCGCTAATTAAGCCTGATCATATTTTTGATAACTGCATCCAAATCGGACTTATAGTTTTAACTTTGCATAATTAAATGTTTAATGCAGCACCCCCTGGTGAGTTCTTAACGTAAAAAAGAACCTAAAAACTTACACCAAGTAAAGGTAAATCTAATACTAAAAACTCTGCCCAATCGGACTAGTAGTTGTGGTTTTGTTTTAAATATTACAAACAAATGTTTACTGCAGCGCCCCCTGGTGAGTTAGCACGATAAAACATATCCAAGAACATGCACTAATTAAACTTGAGCTTATCACTGAAACTGCATCCAAATCGAATTCGTCATTTTAGCTTTGCACAAACAATATTTTACTGCAGCGCCCCCTGGTGACTTGTCACCGTAATATAAATTTAAAAACATGCTCTAAGCAAAGCGGAATCTAATACTGAAAACTCTCTCCAATCGTACTAGTCGATTTGGTTTTACACAAAAAATGGAAGCAGTTACTTACTGCAGCGCCCCCTAGAGAGTTGACACATACATGAAAATATGCACTAAGTAAACATACATGACACATATATGAAAATATGCACTAAGTAAACTTTAATCTATCATTAAAAACTGCATTCAAATCGGACTCGTAGTTTTAGTTTTGCACAAACAAATGTAATCACCGCAGCGCCCCCTGGTAAGTGGCCACCGTAACACATATATGAAAAGATGCACCAATTAAACCTGAACCTATCATTGCAAGTTTCATCTAAATCAGACTAGTAGTTTTTACTCTGCATAAACAAATGTTTACTGCAGCGCCCCCTGGTGAATTTTCACCGTAATAAAAAAACAAAAATCTTAAAATATGCATCAAACAAAGCTGAATCCAGTTCTGAAAACTCTATCCAATCGGATTAGTAATTTCGGTTTTAGACAGATAAATACAAGAAAAATTTTGGTTTTACACAAAAAAACTCAAACAAATGCTTATTACAGCGCCCCCTGATGAGTGGTCACCATAACACATATATGAAAAGGCTCACCAATTAAACCTGAACCCATCCTTGAAAGTTTCATCTAAATTGGACTAGTAGTTTTTGATTTGCATAAACAAATGTTTACTGCAGCGCCCCCTGGTGAGCTTTCCCCGTAACAAAAAAACAAAAATCTTAAAATATGCGTCAAGCAAAGCTGAATCTTTTTCTGAAAACTCTTTTCAATCGGATCAGTAGTTTTGGTTTTAGACAAATAAATACAAAAAAAGTACAAACAAATGCTTACTGCAGCGCCCCCTGGTGGGTTGACACGATAAAACATAGCTAAGAACATCCACCAATTAAACCTGAATCTATCACTGAAAATCTATTGAAATCAGACTACAATTTTTTGAGATAATTGAAAACATTCGTTTTCACGTAAATGCTTACTGCAGCGCCCCCTGGTGAGTTAAGGCAATAAGACATATCTAAAAATATACGCCAATTGAACCTAAACCTATCATAGAAAACCGCATCAAAATCGGACTTATAGTTTTGGAAATAATTGACATAGTAATTTGCACAAACACACAAACAAACAAACAAACAACCTCTCACCCCAAACACATATACTGTCGCCGTTCCGTCGCGGGTAAAAATCACAGCAATGAACTCTGTAACGCGGCGTTGAGCTCCGTCATTTGTCACACAATGTCTTGATTCCAGGCAGAAACTGAAGAATGGAGTATTTTGCCGCTACATTTTTTCTTATAAACTCGCTATGCCGAAAAAAGCTGTGTAATTCACTCATGTTAAACTAGAATCTATCTCTATAGTAACATCGCAGCTATAGGTATTCTAGACCGTAACAAAAATTAACTTACCCACTTTCAATCATAATTCAAATCAAAGTTTATAAGAAAAAGTTGAGTAAAATGTCAATGTTTATTTATTTAAGAGTCCACAAGTTTTACAGAAGCTATAAATATCTATATTTGTGTAACGCGACGGTATCTCCCGTAGGAACCTTAAAAGCGGTTTTTATACCACAATAACTTCTTGAATCTAGGATCGCTGTGACAGGGGAATATTTTTATGGAAAATCGATTTTGATGAAAAATTTACAATGTACTTTTATATAGAGGAATGTATTATATGCTAACATTAATTAAGAATGTGGAGAATGGAGTTCCTTGACACAAGATTCTCTCTGACTACCCTGCTATGTGACAAAAAGTATGAAGCTGCAAAATAATATAAACAAATCGATGATATAGATATATTTCGTCGTTTTCTTCAAATGAAAAATTTAAGAAAATATTAATTACAATAAAAATTACACATGAAGTTTCCATCACACAGCAGAAGTGCAGTTTTTGTTAAAAATAGTAAAGGCTTAATGAATATTTAGAAAAAAAAATACTTTACCTGAACAAATATATTTAATGAATTCTTCCTATTTATTATTTATTTTCTTATGTTTATTATACTCTTAAAATACCTATTACATTTTTCTTTGAATAAACAAAGCACAGAAAATTATATTACTTCAACTTCACGATTTTTCCGAACAGCAAAGTAAGCTGAGAGTAATAAACCTAGTGTCAATACATTCAGTACAAATATGAGAAATAAAATTAACTTTAATGGACTCATTCCCCGAGTAGGAATTAAACTCACAACCAATCGCATTTACAGTCAGAAACCGTTTCACTGTGCCACAGTATCCTTTTAATAGAAATAAAGGAAAGCAATATAAATCATAGAAATACAACAACTTAAATTATTTTATATCTCTTATAAAAGGCAAAAATGTAAGAATAAGAACAAAAGTACAAAACATACCTAGACTGTACAAAATGGTACTACGAATAGTCCCATTTCTTGGCACTCCTCCCTGTATCTCCCTCTTGGCCTATTTACCTCTTTATCACAATCTAAGAAAATGTACCCTGTTTTGTCATTTGAAAAATTACTTAAATAAATTTACTTAACAAAAGTATATGTATATATTATATCATGTAAATATGTATAAAAATCTATAAATTCATATAAAAATGCAACTGTCAGGTCAGTTTGGGCCAGTCGTGGCGCAGAGGCACAGAGTGTGCCTATAAAGCGACTGGTTGTGGGTTCGATTCCCACTCGAGGAGTGGAAATGTTTAATTTTTCCATTTTCTTCGCCTGGTGTCGCGGCAAAGCGCGGCGTTAAGTTCCGCCACTTGACACTTGCGTGTTCCCTCCAGATTCGGCGGAAAGTGGGGAACGGAGGGTCTTAACACTATGTTCCCTCTGCCTACCCTGCTGTGTGCCGGATACAGAGTGCTAAAAAAAATAAAATAAAAAAAATGCAACGTTATTTCCCGCTTATAATAGGATAGTAAGACAAATCTAATGTCAAGGCATTTCTCTACTTAAGAATGCTTTTTGATACTTCCTTATTATAAAATTCGAATATTCTATTATATAAAAAAAAAGACATTTAGAAAACGTATAAAATTTTCTTTTAAGTAGAATAATCATCACGGTGGAATAACACTTTAAAAATGTTAAAAGTATTTAATAAACAGCATTCTCTCTTGCCAAACGATTGTTCGTAGAATAATCTTTGGGTAGCAGAAATTTGTAAAAATCTCTCTACAGAGATGCTAACAACAAAAATAAGTTGTAATAAAGCGTATAAGAATTTCGACGCAGCGGATAGTAGAACGCATGGCTCAGTGGTGAGAGCGCCTGAACGGTATTCAGGAGGCGCGGGTTCGAATCCCGCTGCGTTCAAATTTTTATACGTTTTCTAAATGTCTTTTTCAATTCCTAAGTGTGGAATAACACTTTAAAAATGTTAAAAGTATTCTATTATATAACCTGTAATTTTTGACTTTTACTCTTTTTCTCGTATATCAAGGTAGACAGAGAGAGAGAGTAGTATCAAGACACTCGATCTTCTACTATCCACCCGAAACCGAGACATTGCGTGTTAAGTGGCGGAACTCAACGCCGCCTATTTATATATTTGCTTCCACCAGGAACGATGTACAATTAAATTAAAACGAATTTAATATTTGTTAAAAGTTTAAAATCTAAAATGTATTATACTCTATTAGTTTTCATATTAGTATTCTTTTAGTTTTCACCTACATACAAAATTCTATTTTTATAAAAGTGAACTAAATGCGCTTTAATTTATATTCCATTTGAAAAAGAACAGTTAGAACGTATTCCTTTGTATATATTATGTATAACTTCCGCATAAAGTTGTATCGAAGTTGGGTAAACATTAAGATATTTAATATTTCGTTACCCATAAACTATTCATTTAGAGACACTATGTTAGGTGGCGGCGCTTAACGCTGCATTTTATTCATTTTTTAAAGTCACGTAGACAGCAGGACCTAATGATAAACCAGAGGTTTCTAGAGGCATTGTGTGTTAAGCGGCGGAACTCAACTCCGCGCTTTGTATCGGCACCTAAGTAAAGAAAAGGACAAACTAAATATTTCAATTCTTCGAGTGGGAATCGAACCCACAACCAGTGGTATTTTTAGTTACACTTTGTGCGCTCGCACCACGATTGGCCTTTACTCAATTACATAGAAAAAAATACTGATTTCAAATCGAACCTACGACTATAGTAACTGCGCCACATTGGCATAAAATGCATATGTTAAAAAAAAAAACATTAAATGAGCTGCAATAAATGCTTTCACAAAACTAAAGGCTTAATTATCCTTTTGAAATATTACCACAAATTAAAACAGGAGAATAATTTTGGTACAATTTTCGGTAATTACTGATAAATCGTGAAATTAATTAAAATTATGTACATTTTAAGGATACTTTGTACGTAGCTAATTAATTATTTATATTTTTGTTAAATAATGTACAGCTTTTCGCTTTTTTGCATGTTCCATATTAGTTAAATAATTTAATTATATTTTTTTGCAAATATTAATCAAAGTAAGCAACAAAAACTTTAAGGCAGTTATATAAATTAAAAAAAAAACATAAAAAGGTATGAAAATAATTTTCATTTTTTTCTGGAGTGGAAATCGAACCCATAACCATCGCTTCACATTCACTGTCCAACTGTGCCACGGCAGCATCAATTTAATAATTTGTTAATTAAGTTATTTAATTTTTAATTTTTTTTTAGCTTCACGCTGTATCCCGCACAGGGCAGGGTAGGCAGAGGGAACCTAGTGTTAAGACACGCCGTTCCCCACTTTCCGCCGAATTCGGAGGCTTGCGTGTTAAGTGGCGGAACTTAGTGCAGTGCGAAGTTAATGGAAATATAATTTCCACTCCTCGAGTGGGAATCGAACCCACAACTAGTCTTTTACGACTGTAAGAGTGTGACTACACTCTTGTGCCACTGGGCCACGACTGGCCACAAATTAAATAACATAACAATTCTATTGTAGATCATTAAGTTATTTAATTTCTTTCTTTTTTTTTTTAGGTTCGCGCTGTATCGCACACAGCAGGGTAGGCAGAGGGAACCTTGTGTTAAGACACTCCGTTCCCCACTTTCCGCTGAATTTGGAGGCATTGCGTGTTAAGTGGCGGAACTTAACGCCGCGCTTTACCTCGACACCAGAGCGAAGAAAATGGAAAAATTAAATATTACCACTCCTCGACTGGGAATCGAACCCACAACTAGTGGTTTACAGTCACGCGCTTGTGCCACTGGGCCACGACTGGCCAAGTTATTTAATGGTTTAGGATATTCTGCTTTCTCTGCCTACCTCACAAAAAATAGGAGATATATGAATGTAAAAAATACGGACTCGAGCAAGAATCTTGATAGATTAGGCTTTCAACGTATATTTACTTCTATGTCATCAATAGGACTGTATTAATATGTGAATGAAAAACTTTGAATCCCTTTTTGTGACAATTATATGTACTGAGGATTGTGATATTGGATATAGTTTTTCTATAGAAAGAGTGTTCAAAGGCAAATAATAAGGGTTTAAAAAACGGTTTGTGGCCAGTCGTGGCCCAGTGGCACAAGCGTGTGACTGTAAACGACTGGTTGTGGGCTCGATTCCCACTCGAGGAGTGGAAATATTTAGTATTTCCATTTTCTTCGCTCTGGTGCCGAGGTAAAGCGCGGCGTTAAGTTCCGCCACTTAACACGCAATGCCTCCGAATTCGGCGGAAAGTGGGGAACGGAGTGTCTTAACACTAGGTTCCCTCTGCCTATCCTGCTGTGTGCGGGATACAGCGTGAAGCTAAAAAAAAAAAAACGGTTTCAACCTTCTTCCGTTATAGCAGGCTAGTTAGAGAGAACGTTGTCCCAAGACACTATGTTCTTCTCTTTCCAAAATGGTGGCATTGTGTGTTCAGTGGTGGAATTGAAAGCTGGCTTTGTCTTGGGTATCAGATCGGAGAAATAAAAATGGTGTAAAAATAAACATTGCACCGAATTCGAATTGGATTCACAATCAATTGCTTTTAAATCAAATACTGACCCACTGCGCTTCGATGGTCTCTTGTAAACATTAAAAATAAATCGAATGGATTAGCTAAATATTAAAAAAAATACTACCATATGATTAAAGTACTCTTATGCATATATAATGTAGCTATGTTGCTAAGGCTACGCATGTTTTACGAATTAACAGTGCTTCTAATAATAATAATTATTATTATTATCAAATAATTAATTACCATTTTTGAACTATTTTAGTACAATATGAATATTACAAGCACATTAATTTGTCCCCCAAATTGTGAATCTCTAATTGGTCATTACGAAATATCCCTGAATGTGTAAAATTATTACGTAACTTTAATTAAAGTTTAAATTTTACGATAAATATTTTAAATATATACAGTAGTAAATTGTATACAATTTTTATTTTTGAAAAGAGCAACTGTTTAGACTCTTTTGGTTCATTTTATTTGCCTGTTTGACGTTTTGTAAGAGGGTCAGGTTCGAATCCAGCTACGTTAATTTATTTATACGTTTTCTAAAAAAGTTTTTCATATTCTAAGTGTATAAATAACTCTCTTAAAATATTAAAATAGATATATTGTTTTCTTATATTACGACAAGGTAATTGTGAAGTGAACATAGTAAAGAAAATCGATGATCTTAAATTTTTGGAGATATTTATATATAAGTTCAGAATAACTTAGATTTGGAAACCATCAATTAAAGGAAAATCAACAGCTATGCTTGAAGCTTAATAACATCTGTTCCTCTTTATGATGTTGCTTCTAATGGAGAAAGTAGAGTACGTAGTGATAAATCATTCCATGCTCCATTTTCAAGAGAACATTAAAGGAAGAAAACGAAGTGATATCAATACCTATTTTTGTCTCAATAGATTGTGCCCAAATTATTTCATACTAAAATATTCTTTCGAATTGGAATCGTATCCAAAACCATAGCGTATCGTGACACGTTCTAACTAGGATAGTGTTTTTTTTAGCTTCACGCTGTATCCCGCACGCAGCAAGGTAGGCAGAGGGAACCTAGTGTTAAGACACTCCGTTCCACACTTTCCGCCGAATTCGGAGGCAGTGGCGGAACTTAACGCCGCGCTTTGCCTCTGATACCAGAGCGAAGGAAATGGAAATATTAAATATTTCCACTCCTCGAGTGGGAATCGAACCCACAACCAGTCGTTTACAGTCACACGTTCGTGCCACTGCGCCACGGCTGACCCCAAGTAGTGTTTAATTAATTATATTAATATATTTTACGTCAAATGTAATATTATATTTTGAAAATAATAACCGTACACGATTCTAAGCCGGAAATAGGACGCTTGATGATTTAAGACCCTTAGACTATGGGATACTTATTTTCTTAGAAGATTATACATGCACCGTTAACTTCTTCTATAAACACGCTTCGATAGTTCTTACGTCGTATTGAAAATTAAGCTGGTTTATTTTTTAACATGCTTTCGTCTGTGACTTTGTCCGCTTTAAACATTAGTTAGAAAAGAAATGGTAAAAAATGATAAAGACGCAAAGAAATAAAAAAAAAAATATTTGAGAAGCAGCATTTGAATAAAGTTGCGATTGGTTCTGGGTTCGATTTTCACTCAGTGTAATGATCATATTTTAATTATTTGCGTTTCTTTGCTTTGGTGAATATGTTAAAGTGCGCTGTTATTTTGCCGCTCAACACATAACGTCCCCAATTCGGGCGGGAAGTGAGAACGAAATATGATACGATATATATACGATCTTGATACTAGGTTCTCTTTGACCGCTGATGGTAAGAAATAGCAGAAAGCTCCAAAAAAAAACGTTTTAAAAGAAACAAAGGTTTGTCAACAAATTAAATCGTGTCATCACAATTAATTGACATATGTAAATACACAGAATTCACGTTACAAATTCTGTACAAATACTTCAAAATTTATAGTAAAATGTTCGCATAATATTTCAATAATGTAAATAATGACCATAATTATAATTGTACTAGTAATTATACAACGACATTGTCAGCAAATACTTATTTTTCGCTTCACGCTTCCCGCATGGCAGAACAGTGAGAGAGTTAGTGTCAAAACACTACGTTACCGTACATTACGTTACGCACCTTTCTGCGATCTTTTGAAGTTCACGCTGTATCCCGCACACAGCAGGGTAGGCAGAGGGAACTTAGTGCTAAGACACTCCGTTCCCCACTTTCCGCCGAATTCGGAGGCATTGCGTGTTAAGTGGCGGAACTTAACGCCGCGCTTTACCTCAGCACCAGAGAGAAGAAAATGGAAATGTTAAATATTGCCACTCCTCAAGTGGGAATCGAACCCACAATCAGTCGTTTACCAGTCGTTAACGGATTTACTTCAAAAGATCCAGTCGTGGCCCAGTGACACGCTTGTGCCACTGGGCCCCGACTGGATCTTTTGAAGTAAATCCGTTATTGTTGGTTGCCTGGAAGAGATTGCTTTAATCGATAAGGCCGCCATTGCATATATGCTCTTATGTACTTGTTATTTAATGTAACCTGTATCATTTTTTTGTGTGCAAGAAAGTATTATTACGTTCTCCACTTTCAGCCCTATATTGAGACGTCACTTGTGAAGTGGTGGAATTCAAACTCACGCTTTGTTTTTGCTCACTAGGACGGAAAAATGAAAACCACTCATTTATGATTCATCGGAGTGGAAATAATCTATCGCGTTTACAATCAGACCCTGTCTTACTGCGCCACGATGGCCTTAGCTGATTTATATATGCTATACTTATTAATTTATGTGTTTATTAGTTATATCGAAATTTTTTTTACTAGTAAGAAATCATGGCCGATCAATTCTCTACTTTTACCTAATAAATTATTTGAGATTTAAAAAATATTAAAGTTTTTCTTATTAAATCGTTCCTTACGTAGTATTTAATACTCGAAGATTACTTAGAAAAAAAGTCAAATAACATTAACAGACGTATACACGTCTTCAAAAACTTCACCTCTCGCAAACACGAAAAGCTTATAAGTTAGGTATAAAAAAAACAAAATTAAAAATTTTGAAAATACCCACGACGCTTTAATTGTAATTGAAAAAGGATAAAATAACTAGAAATCCCCCGCCTTAAAAAATATATGTAACGAGATGATGGGGACGACTTCGTCGGAGCTGCCATTACTTTAAGTTTGCTAACTTCTCCTAGGCTTTCATGCTGTTAAAACAGGTTTAGGAAAAAATTAAAATATTAATATGAATTTACAGTTTTGATAACTGGTATTCCTTTTAAAAACTTTAAGAACGAAATCTATACTGTTAGCTACTATATTTAAAATAGAGGTTGCAACTGGCAGCCCCCGACGAAGTTGTCCCCATCATCTCGTTACATATATTCTTTTAGGCGGGGGATTTCTAGTTATTTTATCCTTTTTCAATTACAATTAAACCGTCGTGGGTATTTTCAAAATTTTTAATTTTGTTTTTTATTTTAAACTTTTTAAAGTGTATAGATACACATTATATATTATTACATAATTTCGAAATACTTTATATTAATCTTCATGCAAATCCAAAAAAAATTATAAGCCCAATGCTTTCTGGTTATCAAATGCCTATTGCAGCGCCTGGCAGATTGTCACCGCAACATTTTTAGGAAACTTAAGTTTAACCAAATCAGTGAAAATCACAAAACCCACTAGTAGTTTTGATTTGGAACAAATTAATTTATACTGGAGCGCCCCGTGGTAGCTTGTGATATGGCATATAAAAACACGCAACAATTAAACCTGAACCTATCACAGAAAACCGCATCTAAATAGGTTTCACACAAAAATACAAGCAAATGCTTACTACAGCGCCCCCTGGTGAGGTGTCACCACGACACATATACGAGAACACGCGCTAATTGAGCCTGATCCTATCGTTGAAAACTGCATCAAATTCAGACTCGTAGTTTTAACTTTGCACCATCAAATGTTTAATGAAGCGCCCCCTGTGAGTTCTTAACGTAAAAAAAAACTAAAAACATACACCAAGTAAAGGTAAATCTAATACTGAAAGTTTTCAGTACTGTCCAATCGGACTAGTAGTTGTGGTTTTACATTAAATATTACAAACAAATGTTTACTGCAGCGCCCCCTGGTGAGTTAACACGATAAAGCATATCCAAGAACATGCACTAATTAAACTTGAGCTTATCACTGAAACTGCATTCAAATCGAATTCGTCATTTTAGCTTTGCACAAACAATATTTTACTGCAGCGCCCCCTGGTGACTTGTCACCGTAATATAAATTTAAAAACATGTACTAAACAAAGCGGAATCTAATACTGAAAACTCTTTCCAATCGTACTAGTCGTTTTTGTTATACACAAAAAATGGAAGCAGTTACTTACTGCAGCGCCCCCTAGAGAGTTGACACATACTTGAAAATATGCACTAAGTAACATACATGACACATATATGAAAATATGCACTAAGTAAACTTGAATCTATCATTGAAAACTGCATTCAAATCGGACTCGTAGTTTTAGTTTTGCACAAACAAATGTACTTACTGCAGCGCCCCCTGGTGAGTCATCACCGTAACACATATATGAAAAGATGCACCAATTAAACCTGAACCTATCGTTGAAAGTTTCATCTAAATCGGACTAGTAGTTTTTACTCTACATAAACAAATGTTTATTGCAGCGCCCCCTGGTGAATTTTCACCGTAACGTAAAAACAAAAATTTTAAAATATGTACGAAGTAAAGCTTAATCTAGTTCTGAAAACTCTAGCCAATCGGATAAGTAATTTCGGTTTTAGACAAATAAATATAAGAAAAATTTTGGTTTTACACAAAAAAACTCAAACAAATGCTTATTACAGCGCCCCCTGATGAGTGGTCACCATATCACATATATGGAAAGACGCACCAATTAAGCCTGAACCCATCCTTGAAAGTTTCATCTAAATTGGACTAGTAGTTTTTGCTCTGCATAAACAAATGTTTAGTGCAGCGCCCCCTGGTGAGTTTTCCCCGTAACAAAAAAAGAAAAATCTTAAAATATGCACCAAGCAAAGATAAATCTTTTTATGAAAACTCTTTTCAATCGGAGCAGTAGTTTCGGTTTTAGACAAATAAATACAAAAAAAGAACAAACAAATGCTTACTGCAGCGCCCCCTGGTGGTTTGACACGATAAAACATATCCAAGAACATCCACCAATTAAACCTGAATCTACCACTGAAAATCTATTGAAATCAGACTATTATTTTTTGAGATAATTGAAAACATTCGTTTTCACGTAAAATGCTTACTGCAGCGCCCCCTGGTGAGTTAAGGCAATAAGACATATCTAAGAACATACGCCAATTGCACCTTAACCTATCATAGAAAACCGTATCAAAATCGGACTTATAGTTTTGGAAATAATTGACATAGTAATTTGCACAAACACACAAACAAACAAACAAACAAACAAACAAACAAACAACCTCTCACCCCAAACACATATACAGTCGCCGTTCCGTCGCGGGTAAAAATTGATATCCCGAAAAAAATCGCTCTCGAGAAAGATATTAAGTTGATTTTTACTTGACACTTTAATTATAAAATTTTATTGCTTTGTAAAATAAAAGCAGCTTTTTACTTTAATAGTAGCAACTTTTTTAGCATACTGTTTCCAGCATAGTCAAAGAGAACCTGGTGACATTCCGTTCTTCACTTTCCGTCTCAGAATCGAGATGGCAATTTTTTCACTTTTACCCTTTTTTCTCAAATAACAGTGTACGCAATGGTAAAGACAACCTAAGACATTCCCTCCTCCACTATATTCCATCCTAAAATCGAGACATCGCGTGTTGAGTGCGGGAACTCAACCCCGCGTTTTGTCTTACTAGACCGGTTCAATGTAAATAACTTAAACATAATCATTCCCCGGAACGGACATTGAACTCATAACCATCGCGTTTACAACCAAGCTTAATCATGGCTTTTTCCGAGGAAAAAATACAGAAATTACATTAGCATACGTAAATCGTTGTACTCGTATGATGTGGATATTGTCAGACGCATTCACGGATAATACATCAAGCGCTCACCTACGTCACACCACACCTGACTATTTGCACGACGTTCCATTAGTGTTAGATAGCGTGGTTCTGATTTGTGTGAACGTTTCTTATTATATAGTTTGATAACTTAAGTATAAGAAAAAGAAGCCCATCGCAGCGCAGTGGGATAGTATATAGCTGTAAAAACACACTGTGGTGTGCACTAGGTAGAAAATGATATTTTTTATTTTATTTTGCCATGCCATTATTTTGTGGCCAGTCGTGGCCCAGTGGCACAAGCGTGTGACTGTAAACGACTGGTTGTGGGTTCGATTCCCACTCGAGGAGTGGCAATATTTAATATTTCCATTTTCTTCGCTCTGGTATCGAGGTAAAGCGCGGCGTTAAGTTCCGCCACTTAACACGCAATGCCTCCGAATTTAATTTTATTTTCATTTCCCCGCCCACGGAGGAATTAAAATAAGTACAAACTTAAAAGAAAACTCGGCGTTGAGTTCCGCGACTTATCACATATTGTCACCATTTTGGGCGAAAAGTGAAGAATGGCATGTCTTGAGGTATTTTTAACTACCCTGTTATGGGAGATCGGAGTGTCTCAAGGTGTCTTAACCACCCTGCTATGCAAAAGGGTCACGCTGCCTAACTTAACACTACGTTTTCTTCTCTAAAGGATATGTATAAACAACAATTACAATAGATTAAATTAATATAACGGAAATGTAACAAAGTTTTAGTAAATTTTGAAATATTTATAGGGCTTTTATAGGTTTATGTTACATGTTATTTTAACTCATTACTAACTAAATAGCTATTTATGTCTTACTTCAACAACTTTATATGGTTGTCTACAAATTTACGTAAGTTGATAAGTACGTACTATTGTTAATGGTTTAAAATAGTTAAATTTTATTTTATTTTAAATGACGAAATTATATATTTTTTATAGTTAAGACGAAGATGTGAGGCATTTCCTAACAGTTAGTCTTTAGACTAAGAACTACAACAAAAAAAAAGTTTCCGTATTTGTAAACACAGCTACTACCTACCTATTTTATTAACATTATATAGCCAAAAAGGCACTTCAAGCCAACATCTTTTGGGAATAAGAGTAAATAACACAAAAGAATCTACATACATAGTAAAAATTGAAAAACTTTTACTGAGGCTTAAAAGATATATGATAATTTCAAAATCACAAAAGGCTGAAACTTAATGTGTTGAGAACGGAACATTTATATGAAAAATGATCTATTCATTCTAGGTTCATTTTTAAAGCATTTTCTAATGTTGAAAGCCAAGGCGTGAGTTCGTGTTTGACGTTAGATATTTATAATATGTGAGGCTGTTGTAGCGCAGTGGAAGTATTTGACTCCAAACGTGATTTGTTATGGGTTCGAATCTTACTCGGATGAATATTTGATTGTAATATTTTTTTTTATTTCTTCGCCACGTTAAGACAAGTCACGGAGTTTAGTTACGCAATTCAATACAAAATATGCCAAATTTTGCATGGAAAACGGAGAACAGAGTGTTTGACAGTAGGTAAAATAAAGTTCTCTGACTACTTCATTATGCTGAATAAAGCATAAAAGTAAGAACAATAAAAGTTTCAAGTTCCAAAACACTGTATCCCGCACACAGCAGGGTAGGCAAAGGCAGGGAAGCCAGCTTTAAGGCAATCTGTTCCCCACTTTCCGCCAAATTCAGAGGCATTGCATGTTAAGTGGCGGAACGTAACGCCGCGCTTTGCCTCGACACCAGAGCGAAAACATGGAAATATGGCACTTTTCCACTCCTCGAGTGGGAATCGAACTCACAACCCATACGTTTGTAGTCACACGTGTGAGCCACTGCACCACGACTGGCCCCAATTATTATAATAATGAAAGATATTTGATGTACATTCTCGGTAAAATAAAAAAAGACATTTGAATGGAAAAAAGTTCAGCTTCATTAAGTTTTTGAAATTACTATTGTAAACGTTAGTACTAGTGTAAATATGTTCATTTATCGCAAAATCTTTCTCTGTACGCTAAACCCTAAATAATTGGATATTTTGCTCTAAAAACTGTCACTTGTCTGCCTTCTATCTTTTCTGCTACTGAATATTTTGCATGTAGTACAAACTTAATGTCGCTTAAGGCTTAGGACAACAAAAAAATGATAAAAGAGTAGAGAGAGAGAGAGCAGAGCAGAACAGAGCGAAGAAATAGAAATATTAAATATTTCCACCCTTTGAGTGGGAAACGAACTCACATCCAGTCGATACAGGCACACGTTCGTGCCACTGCGCCACGACTGACCCCCGAAAAATAATGATAAAAGGAGATAGAGTGCTTTTACACTCCGAAAAAAATGTGAAATTAAAATAACAGTAACATCGTTATTACAATTTTATATTTGTACACATACAAATTATATACATACATACTTACATATAAAAAAAATATATACAAAATATATGTCTATAAGTTAAATAGAAGAAGTAGAGCGTATATTAAGAGGCTTAAAATGCAACATCCTAAAGTGTCAAGAAATGATTCTTGAAGTGACGTTTAAAGGTTAGAAAAGTTTAGGCATTTCTGATCACGAAAAGTATTATACCTTGTACAAGATAGCTTGATCTTTTTAAAAGATTTATTTTTTTTGATCGACGAATATATTATTTTATTAATTTAATCACTTTAAAAATTGTAAAAATATAATAAAAATACATATAAAACGTTATTTTTTTGGACTACTATATATTTTCTGTTTTCCATCGCTAGCTCGTCTGTCAAAAAGATCAAGCTATCTTGTACGGGATATAGTTTACTTATTAATTTTTAATGAATGTTACATATATAAATTGTGGCCAGTCGTGGCCCAGTGGCACAAGCGTGTGACTGTAAACGACTGGTTGTGGGTTCGATTCCCACTCGAGGAGTGGAAATTATATTTCCATTTTCTTCGCTCTGGTGTCGAGGTAAAGCGCGGCGTTAAGTTCCGCCACTTAACACGCAAGTCTCCGAATTCGGCGGAAAGTGGGGAACGGAGTGTCTTAACACTAGGTTCCCTCTGCCTACCCTGCTGTGTGCGGGATACAGCGTGAAGCTAAAAAAAAAAAAAAAAAACATATATAAATTTTAAATACACTACAAAAATAATTAAAAGTGCTTATATTATTTCAGGTATATTATTGCAGCTTGTATAAGGTATTTAAAATTAAGATTTATTTTATCTTCTTCTCTAGTATAAAGCATGAAAGGTACTTTATGATGTAAACATGGATTGTATTAAATCAAATCTATAATCCAGTCAAATTCACTTTAAGGGCCAGTCATGCGCCGTGGCACAAGCGTGTGACTGCAAACGACTAGTTGTGGGTTCGATTCCCACTCGAGGAGTAGAAATATTTGATATTTCTATTTTATTCGCTCTGGTATCGAGGCAACGCGGCGTTAAGTTCCGCCACTTAACACGCAAGGCCTCCGAATTCGGCGGAAAGTGAGCAACGGATTGTCTTAACACTAAGTTCCCTCTGCCTACCCTGCTGTATGCGGGATACAGCGTGAAGCTAAAAAAATTAACGTTTTCATAATTGTGGGTTCGATTTCTACGCGGTTAAACAAATATACACATCACGTGATTTCCCGATTTGTGATACAAAGTGGAGAATGGGAATAGATATGCAGGTAAAATGGTAAAGCTGTTTTTTTTTTAACTATGCATTTAAGTAATATAAATGTTTTAACAGTATATTAATTCGTACGGTCATTCTTACAGAAAAATGTAAGAGATATTCTTTATATTTTGCTTATTGACTTCAGAGCAATAAGGCGTGAGGTATTCGGTAAAAAATATTTTAACATTAATTGATATTTTTAACGAAAACTATATATGTATACGAATACAAACATTTGAAATGCGTTGTGATATTGGTTAGGGGTGCATATATATGTATATTATCTATATTCCAAACAAGTGTTTTGTTAAATATTCTAACATTCTAAAGTGTTATTCATATACTTAGGATAGGAATAACCCATTTTATAACACGCATAATATATATTTGAACTAACAACACAAATAAGTATATAGGAATCTCGACATAGAATCGGATACAGAACCTATGGCTTAGCGATCAGAGCGTTCGGATAGTTTTCGAAAGGCACAGGTTCCTCCTTCGATTTAAATCTTTAAACGTTTTTCAAAAAAATATATTATTAATAAAGCTTTTTTGACTATTTGTCAAAGTCTATGAAACTGCACAACATTTATAACAAAAAAAATATATTTTAGTCAAATAATTCTGTCATCATTTATTCATTGACCTTAATTACCATTCACAATTTGAATGTAAACCGCTAGCTAACTACGCTCATTTTAATTTATTTGAATATTTAAATAAACTAGATAGGAATTATGTTGGAAACAGGCAGTTTTGTGAATTTGATATCTTTTGTATTCCATATCTATAAGTGTTTAACTGCAAATATGATGTTATTTTGGACTCGCAATTATTTTCATTTCTCCGTTCTGGTACAAAGCATTGCTTTTATTTCCTCTTCTGAATACTTGATATCTCTAAATTTTATGGAAATTTGAGGACGGTTTGACTTGACATTAGATGTTTTTCTATCTACCTTGCTTTGCAGTAAGCAGCGTACAGCTACGTATAAAATAAAATACATACGTATTTTATCTTCTGTATTTTTCAATTTCAAAAGCCAAAAAGTAGCATGACACATACTTTTCTATATTTGTCACAAAAATACAAATTTTGTGCAGCATTCGTCAATATTTCTAAAACAGTCATTTATTAAAACTATTAACTTCATCGATGATGTACCGACAAGATTTAATTTACAATGCAGTATTTCGTACATTCAAGACAAAAGTAAAAAATGTGCTTCTAAGAAACCTAATTCGGTAAATATTTTATGGTTATGCATATTAATGAAACCTTAGTACCTTACAAACTTTTAATTAGGCCCAAAGGTTTTACAAAAGACGTCACTCCCATACTACCTTGCTATGACAGTAATGGTTGAAGCTGTAACTATATATTTTTATAGCTTTACGCTGTATCCCACATACCTTAGGGTAGGCAGAGGCAACCTAGTGTTAAGACACTCCGTTTTTCATTTTCCTCTGAATTCTGGGGGTATTGCGTGTTAAGTGGTGGAACTTAACGCCGCGCTTTGCCTCGAAAACAGAGTGGAAAAAAATGGAAATATTTAATATTTCCACTTCTCGAGTGGGAATCAAATCACAACCAGTCGCGTTTACACTTATACGTCCTACTTTGTGTCTCTGCGCCATGACTGGCCTCAACAATATTATATAGTCCTCTTTCTCCGTTCTCCATATTTTTGGGACATTTATCTCTAAATATTACTTTATTCGTAACAAAAGTACGTCAAACGCAAGCTGATACGATCCGTACTAAAGTTCTCGCTTGTATCTCGTCGGTAATCCTTTGTTTCCAACCTAAAACTTTTGACAGATAACAAAGTGAAGTTATAACAGCAAAAACATAAACGGAAGTTGATTTTACACAGTGTATGTATTTTTTTTTGTAGAGACATTATTTAGGTTGACATGAAGTGAATAGTTATTATTATTTTGCTATAAAATTTCTATTTTTTTCCTTACTTAAGATATTGCGTGTTGGGCGATGATACGCTTTCCACGGTTTTTCCCCGCATAGTGGGTTAGTGAGTTAAGACCTAGTGTCCAGACTCTCCGCCCTCCACTTATTGCTCGAAATAGTGACATTACATGTTGAATGGCAGAACTCAACGTGTCTCAGGTATCAGAGTGAAGAAATCAAAATTTTAATATAATGATTTCCCGAGTTGAATCGAACCCACAATTATCGATTCTCCACGAAAGCCTCCTCACTTTTCTTTTTTTTTTTCGTTTCACGCTGTATCCCGCACACAGCAGGGTAGGCAGAGGGAACCTAGTGTTAAGACACTCCGTTCCCCACTTTCCGCCGAATTCGGAGGCATTGCGTGTTAAGTGGCGGAACTTAACGCCGCGCTTTACCTCGACACCAGAGCGAGAAAATGGAAGTATTGAATATTTCCACTCCTCGACTGGGAATCGAACCCACAACCAGTCGTATACAGTCACACGCTGGTGCCACTGGGCCACGACTGGCCACTTACTTTTCTTTTCATCACTTATTCTTATTTGTTATGTTTCTATCGAGACATTTTATTTTAAAGGGATTTCTTAATGCGACACATTTGTCGCAAATCGGTGGAAATTCGCCCATAAAAAAATCGCGCAAAAAAAAGCTGCAAAAAAGTATTTAACACTACGAAAATTCGTAAATCCTCCTCTCTTTATCTATCTATATTATTCCGTGCATTATTCAGAATATTCCCAAAATGACGATATATTTAACAACCTTGAGAACGTAAAGGCCATGTAATTTAAACTTCGGATTGGATTTGCATATTGAAGAATGTTGTTACCTCCTTCTGTCTAAATACTCCAACTTGAATATTAAAACTTATTTCATGGCTCGATTATGTTAAAGATTAACTAAAAAATATGATTGTATTTGTTTATACTTGTTTTCAATATAACTTGATATTTTTAGGTTCTTATTATTAGAAGAGTCAGAGAGAACCTAGTGTCAAGTCACTCTTTTGCTCGGTCTCCACTTTCGCTTTATTTTTAAGTTAAAAACTTCCCAACAACATTGTATTCTATGTGTTTATTTAATTATATAGATTTTCTAGAGCTTTAGGAAGCCCTAGCCTAGATTATCGACTTTACGCGAGAATTCCAGACATTGTTTATGAAATGGCGGAGCTAAACGCCGCATTTTGTCTTGCTAGAGTATAAAAATGTAAACTATTTAAATTTACTTTCTCAAGTGGGTATCGAACCCACTAACCGATCAATGGTATTTACAATAAACGTTATATTTACGTACATTGCGCAAAGATGGCCTTTACTTTATAATATGTAAATAGAAACTGGAACTGTAGCACTTCGATAGCGAACATAAGTTGCTTTTAATTCTGAAATGGCTTTCTAAGCGTGGAATATACATATATGAGAAAAAATATTATAGAAATTAAATAATATAATAATTTCTAATATTCATTTGAAATATATTTTATAGGTATGGGACCAGTCGTGACGCAGTGGCACAAACGTGTGACTGTAATCGACTAGTTGTGTCTCCGAATTTGGCGGAAAGTGGGGAACGGAGTGTCTTAACACTAGGTTCCCTCTGCCTACACTGCTGTGTGCGGGATGTAGCGTGAAGCTATATTTTATAGGTACATATTTAGTACTAAAAGATTCATACCAAAAAAAGAATTTAATGATTCTGATGAAATGATAACAAGATTTATCTAAAACCGATAGTATTAATTACAGAGATTAGGGCTTAGCTGATGGGCAGCCTTTAACAGAATAGGCATTAGGCGGATAAATGGATCACTAATCAAAATGATCTTATACAGGCCATACGAATTATCCCAGTGAAAATTTCATTTGCATCGACTTTATGGTTTTGTCGTACTGTTTATATTACAATCTTATATATTTCTTTTTTAAGTGACTTCCAATAGGAGGAGGTTATCAATTTGGCTGTATTTTTTATGTGTGTTACCGCCGAACTTTTTACTGAGTGGATCGATTTTGTTGATCCTTTTTTTAAGTGACTGAATGTTGTGGTCTCAAATCTTACTAAGTAGTTTTTTACCAACTTCATAAAAAGTGGAAAATTTACAACTCGACTGCATTTTTATTTCACGTATCATGCTGCATAACTTTTTACCGAATGTGTTTCACTCAGTAAAAAGAATGATCAAATTTTGATGATTCTATTTTTATATGAAAGCTAACACTTGCTGTGTGGTTAATTTAGTTAAGACTTGAACAGTAGTTTCTTACCGGCTCCAAAAAAAGTTCATGGTTTTAAATTCGTGCTTATAACTAATTAAATGGGATCTATTACTCATAGCATAGCAACATAGAGAGATACGTAGCTCAGAGACAGATACGTAGCACTATGTGACGGCAGTAGAGAGTGGAAGCTAAGCACGCAAAATAGGAGAGTCGGCCGGCTCGTTGGCGAGACGCACATAAGCCCCATGTAGCTGACACCGACTCCAATATTTGACAATTTTTATTTAGGTGAACTAAACATTTGATTATTTTTTTTACTTTTTGGAGCATTTTATTTGAAATCGCTTTTCTTGGTTTTGTAAAAATTAATTATTTAATACTTTAATTTACACCAAAATTATTAATATCATAAAAAATATGTTAGTAAAGCGGCCTTATATCTTTATCGATTTCTTGCAAGCAACCGTTAGTATTTGGAAACTTAACGCGAATGGTATAAAGTATATTATACATATATATTGTACTGTATAACATTCTGTATATCAAATAAACACTAAGAATTCAGTTGTATTAGTCTCGCTACCTTAAGAATTTCGGTCAATCTATATTAACTATATACGTCCAAATTTTCGACTGCACTTTGTCACTCAGTCACAGTAGTTTTATAAGTTTGTGTTGTATGGCAAGGCAGTTCGAGTAAACAATTTTATTCAAATTACTTTCAATTCTTGATTTTGGTAAGACAAAGAGAAGAGCATCATATAATGCCTCTATTTCGGAAGAAAAGTGGTATTTAGGGTCTTGACACTAAGTTCTCTCAGATTATTTACTGCCATACAAGAAAACACGTTAGGATGTTATTTTTATGTCATTTTACATATAATAAACGTACATACGTACGTACGCATGTACTATAAATCTAACGAATCGATGATTCTTAGTTAAAATTACGTGATAAAGAAACTCATAATAGCAATATATATACTGTTTCTAGCTGAAATTATAAGAAATATATAACAAAGCTCCACCTATATACTACTTAGTTGCTATACATATTTTATAATCGCAATCTAAATTTTTGATACATTTTAATAAAAATTAAACCTTTTAATTTGAAAAATAAAATCTTAGTTACATTTTCGCGTTAAAAGCGCCCTTGTGTCAGATTTCAATATAATATTATGACCCTGACGATTCCCAGAGGCTACATTAGGGTATTTTACTCATTTTTATATCAAACATAAACTTTTTTAAAACATTTTCCGCTATAGGTCCTCTGTGTAAAGCGGTTGTCAAGTTACTTGCGTTAAAGGGTGCGGATTCAAATTATGCGTTCAATTAAGCCAGTCGTGGCGTAGTGGCACATAAATGTGACTGTAAATGACTGGTTGTGGGATCGATTCCTACTCGAGAAAAGGAAATAGCCATATTTTATAGCCAATATTTTAATTTACTTCTATCTGGTGTCGAGGTAAAGCACGGCGTTAACTTCCGCCACTTAAGTTGCAATGCCTCCAGGATTCGACGAAAAATAAGAAACGAAGTGTTTTAAACATTAGGTTCCTTCTGCCTAGCATGCTCTGTGCAGGATATAGTGTGAAACTGAACAAAAAGAAATGTATATATGTATCTGTCCTAGTGTTTAGACACTCCGTTCCCCACTTTCCGCCGAAGTCGGAAACATTGCGTCTTAAGTGGTGCAACTTAACGCGGCGCTTTGCCTCGACACCAGAGTAAAGAAAGTTGAAATATTAAATATTTCCACTCGTCGAGTGGGAATCGAACCAGTCGCTTTACAGTTACACTTTGTGTCTCTACGCCACGACTGTCCCCAACAACAACTTAAGTGCATATATACTGAAAAAAATGAACTAAAACCTAAACTAAGATTTTTTGTATCAAAACGTTTGTTATATAATTCAATATCAGCGAAAATGTGGATTTCCATTAAAGGTTACATACAATACAAAAGACCAAAAAAAATGGGTCGAACACTCGCGCGTTCTGAATTTTAGCTTTAAGTCAAATATGTTTAGAAATGTTTCAAACTCTTGGCATATGTGTATTTCAAAAGTTACACAATATTTTTTAAACTTTTGTTTTAAATTCCCAACGACGCTATTGTTGTACTTTTCTAAAATTGACTTCACATGCGATGAGTGTTGGTTCGATATTGTTGTTATATTAAAGTTATTATTCTTTTCTCCGCTTGGTGAGTTTCAGAATTCAACATGCAATGTTTAAAATCAGAGAATTAATCTAATCTCTGTCTACCCTACAGAAAAGAGCGTAAATTAAAAAAAATAAAACTACGATCATATTGGGGTAGTCTTGGGGCGTGTCGTCCACTCGAGGAGTGAAAATATTCAATATTTCCATTTTCTTCCCTCTGGTGTCAAGGCACAGCGCGGCATTAAGTTCCGCCACTCAACACGCAATGCCTCTGAATTCTGCGTAAACAGGGGAACGGAGTGTCTTAACACTAGGTTCCCTCTGCCTACCCTGCTGTGTGCAAGATACAGCGAGAAACTAAAAAAATTTATATATTCTTCTTTATTTGGAGAATTCCAGAACTCAATACACAATGTCTCAAATATGAAGTGGCATACCACTAGATTCTCTCTGACTACCCTGACATAAAAAAGGGTAAAATTAAGAAATAAACTAAAACTACTATATCTAGACTCTATTAAAACTCATCTAGAGTGGGCCAAAAAAATCTATAGAGCGAGCGTTCCGTTTCCATTCACATGAACATAGACATAATGGATTTGAAAGAACTATCCAATATAAAGAGAATCACAGGAAATTGTTCCCCCGAAACTCTGAATCCGTAAGCTATACTCTTAGTTCTTTGTATACCCTTTTTTGTATTTCATTTAAGTACGACTGTTTTTGGGTGTACGACGTTTGAGCAAGGACAATTTCGTTTGACAGTGAAAATCAGTGCTTTGGGTCATCAAGTACAATGTAGATCTCTGGATTGTTACGGAAATTATTTGATATATATTTTGAAATGATTTTTTAGATAATAATAATGTATTTTTATAGTACGTTCTGATATAATTTCGATGTTTACAGCTATGCTTCTGGGTTAGAATTTTAGCCAGGTAAATAGACCAGTCGTTCAGAATAGCTTTCATTGTCTGCTGTTGGTTGTGTTTATATGTTTTGTGATACATTCATTAAGAGCAAGCTTTGCCAGAAAAAAACAATATTTTTAAAGTTTTATTTACATATTTAGAAAAATACCTATAGAAAATATGTAGAAGAATATATTCGAACACATTCCTGTTGACTAAACCATGCGTTCATGACTTGGTGATGAGAGCGCTTGGACAGTTTCTAAACGACTCGGGTTCGAATCCCGCTGTGTTAAAATTTTTATACATCATCGAAAAATTCTTAACTTTATTTTTTTTTATATCTCTGTATCTCGCACACAGCAGGGTAGGCAGAGGGAACCTAGTGTTAAGACACTCCGTTCCCCACTTTCCGCCGAATTTTCGGAGACATTGCGTGTTAAGTGGCGGAACTTAAAGCCGTGCTTTGCCTCAGTACCAGGCGAAGAAAATGGAAATATTAAATATTTCCAATCCTCGAGTGGTAATCGAACCCACAACCAGTCGTTTGAAGTCACAAGTCTGTGCCACTGCGCCACGATTGGCCCTTCTTAACATATCTAGATGTTTAATATTAATATATAATAGTACGCCTTAATAATTAACTAAACAGTAAAGCAAACTGGTGTCAGATTTTGGCACTTCACAGATAATGCTTGACAGAGCAAAACGTAGCGTAACCTATGGAACGGGGAAATGGATGAGAATAAAAAACCTCGCCTCAAAACGTCACATCAGGTTTGAAAGATAGAAACTGAATGAATGTTATTTTTATACACATACATATAAAAATACTTATATGCATAAATATTTTTTGTGAATATACAGTGCAGTACTGACTTGAATATTTTAGATTTAAAAAAGGCATTTAGAAAATGTATCAAAATTTTGAACACAGCGGGATTCGAACCCGCGCTTCCTGAATACCGTCCAGGCGCGTTGACCGCTAAGCCATGCGTTTTAGCAGCTGCGTTGAAATTTTTATACGCTTTATTACAACTTATTTTTGTTGTTAACATCTCTGTAGAGAGTTTTACAAATTTTAATCGTGGTGCAGTGACTCATAAGCGCGATGGTTGTGGGTTCGATTCCCACTTAGTGAAATAATTATATCGTTAATCATAACATGGCGCGATGCAATATCTAGAGATATTTAGATGTTTATAGATGTTTGGCGGAAAGTGGAAAACGGAGTGTCTTAACAATAATTTCTCTATGAATGCGTAATTAATATTGGATTTTAGTTACTAGATTTTAGATTAATACAGCTTTTCGCTTGTCAAAGGGTAGTGAGAGAGGACCTAGTGTCCAGACACACCGTCCTCCATTTTCCGCCCGAAATCGATACTTGTGTGTTGAGTGGCGGAACTCAACACCGTGCTTTGTTTTCGGTGCCAATGCGAAATGAAAATTTAAATATAATAATATAATCATTTCTCCGAGTGGGAATCGAACCCACAAGCACCGTGATACAGTCAGACGCTAATTGATTTAGAGTCTTAGCTAAATTTATATAAACAAAATTTTCTAGCGAAAAGTAGTTCTAACTAGAAAATATACGACATAACCAAGAACGGATGATAGCTGTAACATACATATATACTTTGTTTTTTTAGCTTCACGCTGTATCCCGCGCACGTCAGAGTAGGCAGAGGGAACCTAGTGTTAAGACACTCTGTTCCCCGCTTTCTGCCGGATTTGGAGGCATTGCGTGTTAAGTGGCTAAACTTAACGCCGCGCTTTGCCTTTGATTCCAGAGCGAATGAAATGAAAATATAAAAAAATTATACTTCTCGATTGGGAATCGAACCCAATACCAGTCGTTTACAGTAACACGTTCGTGCCACTGAGCCACGACTGGCCCCAACATACATACATACATACGCTATACAAATTTATATGACATATATACATTACAAAAGAGGTCAAAGAAAATACAAAATATGAAATATTTATATAAAATTTTCTAAAGCTCTGTATTTCAAAACAAAGTATAAGTTATTCAAATCTAGAAATCTGCATAGAACGTGGTCGTTATGTAAAAATTATGATTTTGTTTACGTTATAACATTTTTGTCTCCTAAAAATGGAGGTTACAAATATCTATTTTTTTTGTATAATATGTTTTTATTGTCATCATTATTTCGACTATAGAGATAAAGTCCATTTCGACTATAGTATAAACGAGCCAGTCGTGGCGCAGTGGCGCGAACGTGTAGTCACACGTTCACGCTTTATCCCGTACACAGCAGGGTAGGCAGAGGGAACCTAGTGTTAAGACACTCCGTTCCCCACGCACCGCCAAATCCGGAGGCATTGCATGTTAAGTGGCGGAGCTTAACGCCGCACCGCGCCTCGACACCAGAGCGAAGAAAATTGAAACATTTAATATTTCCACTCCTTAATTGGGATTTAAACCCACAGTTTAAAGTCACACTTTGTGCCTCCGTGCCACGACTGGCCATTGGACTGGCGCGATTTGTTTGAATTCGATTTTCCCTCAGTGGAATGATTATAAATTGATTACCTTCATTTTTTCTCTTTGGTGGAGAAGACCAATCGCAGACTACAAATTCAGGTGGAAAGTGGAAAACGGAGTGTCTTCACAGTCTCTCTCTCTGATTACCCTGCTATGTGACAAAAAGTGTTAAGCTGTAAGGCAGATGTACTATTCACTATTACTACTATACTATAGTTGAAGATAGTATAGATAGATAGTAACTTTAGCGTAAAGCAATATTTGACATAGCCTTTTCGACGCTGCAAGGCTTGACGTCTGCAGTCTCCCAATTCAGTGTTGAGAATATATTCAACAATGTACTTGAAAATCCGCTCCTTGAAAACATGTAATGGAAAGAAATTGGATAGAATAGCGCTGTTTTCCGTAGAAAACAGCTTCTCAATGTGTAGGTACATATGAGAGAGTCAATCCAAAAGTAGCATAACCAACATTTTTAAATTTTATTTGTTTTACTAAATTAGTATTAATAGATAAATTAGTTTAATTAATAGATACTTAGTTGAGCCTGTCGTGGCGCAGTGGAACACGGTTTAAATACATATACTAGTAAGATGGTTGTGAATTCGATTCCCACTCCTGGAAATGATTATATTTAAATTATTTTATTTTTCCGTTCTAGTGAAAAACAAAAGCGCAGCGTTGTGTTCCTCCATTCAACGCGCAATGTCTTGATTTTTGGTTAGGAAGCGAAGAGATAAGTATTTCGACATTTAGTTCATTTTGACTATCCTGGTAAGGGAAAAGCGTGACGTTGAAAAAATATGTAATTACCGAACTATATCCCTAAGTTATTTCTATCTAATTTGCATTATTCAGAAAATATATGGCAATCAAAATAATAATTCTTAATTCACTCATCCTTCATAGAAAGCAAACAAAAAACATTATTCGCATTTAAAAAAATCTTAATAAATTCTTCTCTCAGTTCATATAATACATATTTTAATGCAAAATAATATAAAACCTGCTTGAATATCGTATTTTTCCATTTGTCAGAGCTAAAATAAAAGCGAAAATTATATATAATCATTCCTCTGAATCGGAATCGAACACACAACCATCGCGTTTACAGGCAGACGCTTGCCCACTGCGCCACGTTGGCTTTAATTGTAACAAGTAGTTTCTCTAAAATAGATGGAAGTTAAATACACTATGTCCCTAAGTTATATCTATCTTATTTGCATTATTCAGAAAATGTGTGGCAATCAAAATAAATGTTCAAAATTCATTCATTTTTCATAGAAAGCAAACAAAAAAAAATATTCACATTTAAAAAAAGTCTTAATAAATTCTTCTCCCAGTTCATATAATACATATTTTAATATAAAACCTGTTTGAATAACGTATTTTTCTATTTGTCAGAGCTAAAATAAGAGCGGGCCGCTAGTCACGAAATAAGAAAAAGATTGACTTTGCTTTATCAAAATTTGAATTTTAGTTTGCATTTTATCTGTTTCAGTGCCACGACCTCGTTAAATTCGGCTTAGCGCTTCCCTTAGTATAGATTAATTCTACTTTTTACGTTATTTTATTCAGAATTTACAATGTTGTAAGTAGTTTTTCTTTATAATATGTAACTATAACAGTAGAATGTATACATATTCAACCTTCATGCTTTTTTATGCATAGCAAAGTAGTCAGAATTTAGTGTTAAGACACTCCGTTCTTCACTTTTCGCTTGATTACGACACATTTTCTTGTATATGTATGTTCTAGTACTGATAGCTAAAGGCATAATATTTTAAGCCTTTTTTATTTAGTAAGCTTTATAAGGTAAAAGCTGTAACATATTTTCCAAAAGTATTATAGGATTATTCATTTATATTTGGACAACCAACTGCGGATTAAAACTATAGAACTTTGCAACAGAATTTTAGTATGTATTAAATATAAGTATATTGTAAAAAAGTCAGATAACTAAACGATACTTAAGGGGTATTGATAACCTAGTTGACTACTTCAAGTGAAAATGAAAATCAAATACAGCTCACACCTCTTTCCCGCATCACAGCAGACAGAGAGAACTTAGTGTTAAGATAGAATTCTGAAGGTATTATTAAGTGGCGGAACTCAACGGAACGAAAGGAAATGAAGTATTAAATATATTAATTCCTCTAGTGGAATCCACCACCAATCGCGTTTACAGTCATACTTTGTGTTCCTTCGCCACAACTGGTTTAAAACATACGAGTATATATAAGTGGGAAACTCAGATTTTAAATTATACAATAAAAATATTTCATGCAAATCAGTCCAGTAGTTCAAAAGAAGTGCACGTACAAATATTATATTTATACTATTTTATTATACTATACTATACATAACATTTCATTTACAAAATTACATCTTGTATACAATGATCATTTTAAACAGACAGTGAAAAATTACTAAGATATGATTGATGAAGAGAGTGCTGGTCCGTTTAAAAAACGTTTTTCGATGCTTAATTTTTCTGTCGGTGAGCGTCAAGAGTGATGGATCGTGGTTCTAGAAAACAAATTCAGTGTGAACGTTTAGACGTTATTAGTTAGACAATGTAGTCGAATTGTTATTTAAAATAACTAAAAAACACATAAATAAAGTCGATTGTTGATTATATTTTATTTACTGTATATTTTTTATTGAAAATATTTGTTGGGCTGTCGTAGCGCTGTGGCACAAGCGTGTGACTGTAAATGACTGGTTGTGGGTTCGATTACTATTCTAGGAGTGGAAATATTTAATATTTCCATTTCCTTCGCTCTGGTATCAGAGGTATTGCGCGACGTTAAGTTCCGCCACTTAGCACGCAATGCCTCCGAATTCGGCGGAAAGTGGGGAACGGCGTGTTAACACTAGGTTCCCTCTACCCTGCTGTGTGCGGGATACAGCGTGAATCTAAAAAAAAAAAATTATTGACGCTGTCATGGCGTATTAGGACAGTGTTTAACTGTAAACACGATGGTTGTGGGTTCGATTAAAACTTGGAGGAATGATTATTTATTATTTTTATATCGCCGCCCTGACATCAAAGATATCGTTGGCTTGAGGTAAATCAAAGCATTACGTCTCTATTTCGGGTGGAAAGTGGAGAATGTAGTGTCTTAACACTAGGTTTTTTTCTCGCTTTTCAGTGCTCTACCTTTCAAACTTCAGTTAACAACGGTCAGCGTTTTTGATATGTCAGCTTCACGTTTCTTCCTGCATAGCAGAATAGTCAGGAAAACCCTAATGTCAAGACAGTCTGTTCCACTATCTATTCTAAATCGAGACATTAGGTAAAGTCCGTCGTGGCAATGTCTGACTGTAAACGCTATGGTTGTCAAAACGCGGCGTTAATTTCCACCTCCTAACATGCAATGTCTATATAGAAATGTCAAAATATAGTCAATTTAAAAATAGCAAAATCAATTTCATTGGATAGGTAAGCGAATTTACCGGTTCAAGGCAATCATTTACACTTTCTGCGCATTTTAAAATCATAGCGAGTTTTCGTGAACCAACATATTTTGTATAACATATTCAAAATGTTATTTAAAAGATAACGATGTGAAAATTTATAACCAAACACACAAAGCCATTTAAATAAGCTTAATACATATTCCACAAATAGTTTATTAAATAATTACTTGCGTTTCCGCATGATCCTTTGAAAGCTCTTTTGCCATTTGTTTCTATTGTAATAGTTAGATGAGCTGTCAGCTTCATGGTTTTGCTTTAGTTGAATTTTATTAATATTAATACTTTATTTCAAAACAGTAAACTGTTCTTATTTATGACTAGCTGTGCTCGCGGCTTCGTGCGCGTGGATTTAAAAAAAATATATAATTTTAACATACAAGTTTAACATACAAGTTATCACATCAGCTATCTGGTCTCGTTATTACATCAGCTATCTTAATTTACTCGTTATCACATCAGCTATCTGGTCTCGTTATTACATCAGCTATCTTAATTTACTCGTTATTACATCAGCTATCTGGTCTCGTTATTACATCAGCTATCTTAATTTACTCGTTATTACATCAGCTATCTGGTCTCGTTATTACATCAGCTATCTTAATTTACTCGTCATTACATCAGCTATCTGGTCTCGTTATTACATCAGCTATCTTAATTTACTCGTTATCACATCAGCTATCTGGTCTCGTTATTACATCAGCTATCTTAATTTACTCGTTATTACATCAGCTATCTGGTCTCGTTATTACATCAGCTATCTGGTCTCGTTATTACATCAGCTAGCTTA